>VXBL01006551.1:1301750-1433829 GCA_013400195.1 Aramus guarauna | reverse complement strand
GGGGGGGGGGGGAAAGGACAAAATAGAACTGGTATTGAATTATTGGCAAGATCTAACATAACTGAACTGCATAGAGTTTAAAAAAAAACAAACTCCAAAACCAAACCCAAACAAAAAAAAAACTTTAAAGTATTTGCCATTGTTAAGGAAATTCCAGAAAGATAAATAACTTGAAAAAACAGAGGAAAGAAGGTGTAGATGTTAAATATCTGATGGGGAGTCTTTACCTAGAACTTGAAAATGTACTTTTAAGTTCTGGTTTGAAAAGTGACTATGCAGTATTGATGCTTGCTTATTCAATAGCTGTGTGCACTATGGAAATCATATGTGCGTACTTAGGTTTTTAAACCACGTTCTGCAGAGTGCACAAAAATGAGACAGTATTTTCTTCCTATGTGTTTAAAAAACCCACCTGTATACAAATTTCTACTACATATTTAATGATTCATCCATAATATGCTTCTATAGGAATAAAGGAATGTAGTGAAAAAAAAAATCTAAGTTTTGTCTACAGAGATTTGCCTC
Source organism: Aramus guarauna (assembly GCA_013400195.1). Taxonomy (NCBI): domain Eukaryota; kingdom Metazoa; phylum Chordata; class Aves; order Gruiformes; family Aramidae; genus Aramus; species Aramus guarauna. The sequence continues at coordinate 1,433,304 of VXBL01006551.1, read as the reverse complement.
ACTAAACTGCATTAGTTGTTACAGACAGGTCCCTCTAGGCAGTAATACAGAGCAAAAGCCTAATTTTAAGTGCTTTGAATTGTTTTTGGAAAGGTTGAGTTCTTGCTATATAGATATTGCTTGACAGCACTAAAGTCAGCATATGTGCACATCCCCTAAAGAATAGGATGGAAGCACTGAAACTTGAGGCAAATATCTCTGTTATCAATCTGGATATTGAAAATAATTAATCTGCAGAAATGTGGCCTTTGCAGATTCTGCATAGTGTTACCACCCTTTAGGGAATTCCACCAAACATTGTAAACTGAAACCCATAAAAATTATTAATGCTTCTACAGCATGCACACAGAAAGAAAGTTAACCTTATCAGTTATGTTGGATAAACAAAATAATTTTTTTGTATCTATATATGTAAACTTTATACCAGGATACCAGTCCTTATTTTCAGGCAGTGTTGCTAAAGTCTTCATGCCTCGATATGCCTACCTCTTGCTTTCTTAAGCAAAATCCTCAAAGCACTTCAGTCCTTGGAGCACCATTGGACTGAATACGTTTTGACTCACAAGTGATAATTTTGAAGCCTTGTTTCAAAAGTGGAAGGACTCTGTATTGCAGCTTACATTACTAGTTAATTCTTAAAGTAATAATCGGAGCCATTGTCGGACCTCTGTATCACTACACATGAGCGAATCTGGAATAAAGCTACTGCAGTCAGGTTAAAGTCAATGAACTATATCAGATTTATATTGGCTTAACTGAGACCATAAATTGGTCCTGTAATTGGACCTTTACTTTTAAATATAACATTTGCAATTGGCTGTTCTGCCCAGGGAACAGACAACTCTATCTTGACAGAGTTCTGAATCTATTAGAATTAGTTGGGAGAGGGTGACTACATGATGAACATTAATTCTATAAAAGAGACATAAGTAAAACTAGAAAGAGGGAGATGCTGAATTTGAAGTAGATTATCCTTAAACTTCTATCTGCATTACAGAGTTTGTAGACGAGGAGGAGTGTTAACTTCAAGCAAAATAGGTGGTGGTAAGGGTGTAAGTTCCATGTCACACTTTTTTTTTTCTTTTTAAACTTAAAAAAAAAAGCTGTAGTTGGGTTCAATTGACTGAATGCCCATTTTCAGCTGGAGTGCATTAGATGCATTACAACATGTTCTACCTCAGCTTAATCCAAAAGGAATTCAGTTCAGGTGCTTCAATACATCATGATGTGAATCAAACCACAGAACATCAGGACAATCAGAGATTTGCTTCAAAAGCATGATGCTGATCTGAACTAAAATGACACTAAAGAAAAGAACTCCCAGGTACAGAAAGGTTTTGTAGGCTTTTCTAAGATTGTTTATACACTTTTGTCTTACAAAATGGCCCTGAGTGAATCCTATCTGCATTCTTCCCTGAAGTGGAAAGACAGGGTAAGAAGGCCAGTGAGTGAATTGCTTTTTAAATGAGACAAAATGATCTTGTCAAGATCAAACTATGCTTGCTGTGCTTTAGCCAGCTAAACCTAATCATCTAATATAAGAATGGTATATAACACATCTCTTAGGACTGAATTGTTCCTAAAGGAAACTATTTGGAAAGGAAAAAGGACTTACTGAGATAACATTAACTCCTCTGCTGACCTTTAAGAGAAAACATCAACTGCAGTGTAGATACTTTTAGCCCAAACCAGCTAACCTGGCTAGGTTAAGGGCTAAAACACAGGCTTGCTTCCTTTTATATAACATCTTCCATTTTCAGTGCAAATGAAAGCCCTAAATATGTTGATAGTCCCTTTACAACCTTTCCAAGCTCACCCTCATGGGCCAACAAGGTGTCTTACAAGTCAACTTTCAGAAGAATCCCATGTTGCTTGACAACAGGTTGTGTTCGGGGGCAGGCAGAAAATGTGAGGAATCCTTCATACAGATAAGACTTGATAGTGAGAATGCTCAGATCGTGACTAGGCTGTCTGGCTTAGGCACCTGCAGCAGCCATCTCAGCTCTGGATGTCTGCTTCCAGAGCTTTTCTGTAAAAGGCAATATAATCAGCTTCAATTGCCGTCACCAAATACTTAAATCAACCTGGATGGCTCTGCTAGAAGCAGGAGGATCTACTGTGTTCCCTCACTCAGACCAATCAGCTAGAAGAAGCACTTTTGGGCATAGAAGGGACAGTCAGGTCAACAGTGTCTTCAGCATCTTCAACCAGGACAGCTATCTGTGAAAGGAGTATCTGTCCATGGCCTGACATTGGGGTACAAATTGGCAAGTTAACTGTAATGCTGCAGACACAGCCTAAATGTAATTAGTTCTTTTGTTTAAGAATAAACTGACTCTAACCAGTCCTTGGGCATGTGGCTCTTTCAAGACAAAAAGGCAAATAACTCAGTTACATTTAGAAAAATGCCTTTAATGAACAGGAAAATCGCACTTAATCTTTTGGTGCATCCTGCATTTTATGAGTAAATTCCGTGGGAAACTGTGTAAATGGAACATAATTATTTTTAAAATAGAATCCTTTGTTATTAGCTACATAACTGTCATGTGTACATAAAGCACCCTGCTGTACAGACAAAAGACTGGAAAAGTTTCCTGGAGAGTTTCTGCTATTGAAAGAATAAAAATTGAAGCAGTGGGGTGAACTTTTGGTTCACAGACTCAAATACTGAATGTTAAACCTGGCTGAGAGAAAATCACTTTATTCTGATAACCGGATTACTTAGAACAAAAATAGAGAAAATTAAGAACTGAAGAGCAGAAAATTAAGGTGGAATGCAATTTAAAGAGTAAGTAGATGATGTAGGCTTTCATTTTCATCCCCCCCAGTGTCCAGCTAATTAAAATTACAATCAAAATGAAAGTCTAAACTTGTAAATATCTTTAGCTAATGATTTTGTCTTTTTAATCATCTTCACATTCAAAGACTTTATTTTATTCATTTAGAGCTTTACAATAAAATGAAATTGTTTTTCTCTAGTAAAATCCTTTTAATTTTCGTTATCTGTTTCTTTTTACATCATACATTATGTATTTTTCTCTTTTCTTTCTAATTTCTGCACAGTATTCTCTACTTTTACAGTCTGCCTCATGCATTTACTTAAAACTATTATAAAGTTAAATGTACGAAAGTGCTATAATGTAAACTCTTTGCTTAGCATAAAATCATTAGAGTTGCATCTACTGGCTTGAAAACTGATCTAGACAAATAGCAGCTTTTTTCATAAGGTGCATATGCAGATACAATGAACTTCTAAGCCACTGACCACACAACTTTAAATTTAGACCGAACAGTAAGTATTCAACTTCTTTCTTTCTAAGACAAAGAATAAATTTGCCCCAATTTACAGACTGCTATCCACGCCTAATGGCTGCTTTTTCTGTGAGTTGAGGCAACTCTTTTAAATGGTTCAAGGACTAAAAGTAATGAAAGACATTCTTAGTGTAACAGGCAGCAATGATTCACCTTTCTGACCTTAGTGTCTGCGGTCAGTATACTTTGCACTTCCCAACAATATGGGAATAGAGTAATTTTATCATTTAAAAAAGCATACATAGAGCCTTTGTTTTACCTGTTTATGTCATCATGAAATTTATACAAACACATATAGTTTTGCTTCAAAATTTGTTTTTGTTACTTAAGTTTTTTAAACTGAGGGTAAGGAAACCTTGAAAATGTAGGGCAAATGCTGTTCAGTGATATGGCACTGTCTTAATGACTTCCCTCATTTTGGACAATACAGGCATCTTATTTTATTTTGCTAGACAATATTTACTTACAATGGGCAGTAAGGTTGGAACTTAGCCAGTCATAACAATATACTTTAACAGCATACAAATACAACATTTATTCAGTAACCTAGTTAATTTCAGCCTCAGTGCTACTTGCATGATCCAGCTACAGTGTGAAATCTGAGGATTCTGAATGGGATCCTGGGAGTCACCCTGTGGATTCTGAAGTATGCTTAAGAGATGGTTTTGTATTCCTACAGTGTTTAGAAAAACCCACAAAAAGGGGTGCCAATACCCAAGTGAAATACCATAGGTTCAAAATACTCAGATTCAGTGGCTAGCTGATGGACAAAATTCAGTGCGAACACATCTGAAGCTTCTAAAGCCTTGAACTTTACAGAAAGACAATTCTCAAGTTTCACATCTGTAATGGCTGTCATGAATGCTACAAGTCATGTGTGTACTGGAGATCTCATTCACGTGCAAACATAGACCATGGGTGCATTTGCAACTTTTAAAATTTTTCAACCTACCTGGGAAGATTCATACTGTTGATCATCACTCTGGTATCTGAGTTACCTCCAGGTAAAACCTACTAGCAGCACAAAAGACCCTCAAAGCTATTGTGAAGTGTCTGACATGCTTTGGGGGTTATAAAACTTCTAACTGGAACAAGACAGTATTTTTATTTGTTTGTTATCTTCAGTTGAGTTTTCTTGGGAATTAACAGGAAAGAGGATGGTAGCATTACACTCTGTCTTGCAAGATAATGATCAGGTTTATATACATAGTGGTGTACATATCTCCACTCAAATACTCTCATCTTATACTGGTAAAAGCAAGGTCATATTTTGGCCCAGCATCTTTTGGAATCTCTAATAACATATATTCCCTGGTTCTAAAAGGCAACTTTCATCTGGCTGCTTGGAAGATCTCCAAGAGTTTCTGTTCTGCAAGGTTTGAAGGGGATTAACTGCATACTCTTGTGCCTTTAGAATCGATACAACATATGGATTGGCCTTGTCTTCTTGAGTTGCCACTGACTGCAAAGGGAGTATTTGTACAAATCAGGAAGATATAATTGGGCTTAAAGCCTCTTTGCTTTTTTTATGTGCAGAAGTTAATTTATGTGAATGCATTAATGTTCATACATGAGTCATTTCACTGGGTCATCTGCCAAAAAGAGTGCCAAGATTTTGCCTATATGTACAAAGATGAACATGAGGTTTGAGAGCCCTCTAGACCTAAGACATTTAAAAATATCCAATGCTTAGTTAATCATTTTATATTGTTAATAGATCAATCTGTGTTCTTGGTTTTGGTACCAGCATATGTTTTCTAATATTACAGTTCTGAAATACAGAATAATTGCATTTAAAATCATCAGAACAGACACATGTGCTGCTTCAGACGCTTTTGTTAACAGCTGCGCTGCTTTGTACTGAGGTATTAAAATAGAGATGTTCAGAGTCTCCACCTGAGTTTGTGAACTGTTAATGATGCAAAATGGTTTTAAAATAGCCAGAAATAAGAGTACAGTGCAAGACAACTGTATGCAAATTGCTGGAAATATTTTGTAGCAAAAATTCCTTGGGTAAAACAAAGGGTCATAAATGAAAACTGTGCCAGTAACAGGCTGTGGACCAGGAGGATTGTGGTAGAAGGGGAAGCCTAGTGGTTCTCACCTGTGTGCTCTTCCAGTGTCTGATCAAACCATCCTTTTTGGAAACAGTGAGATGTTAGGCTTGTGGATGTGTGCTCCTGATGCTTTCATGTCTGCTCTAGTGCTTGTCACAGCTTCAGCAGGCCAAGCCAGCCCCAAACTAATCAATAAAAAAAAAAAGGCAATTAGTCTTCGGTCAGTGAACAAACTGGTCCAGTGTACAAGGGGATCAATGGGGAACCAAAGTTGGCCGAAGTGAGAAGGGGCTGTAGGGCCAGGAACAGGGTTGTGGGAAGAGCATGACTGTCCTACACAACAACAGTGAGCCTTCAGTGGGAGCAGCAGTATAACAAAACCTCTTTCGGATGGCAACCATGGCCTGCTGGTTTAGTCACAGAAAACTCCATCTGGTCTCAATGGCTGTTAGTGTGTCTGAACTATGCTTTCAAACAGTGGAAAACTAAAGCTCAAGAGAGGGGAAACTCCTTAATTAGCTCAAGACAAGGTTTAAGTGTTGGGTTTTGGTTTTTTTGGTCTAGGACTTCAGTTAAGTTTCAATGTTTTTCATGTTCACTTTTATTGTAGGTTTTAGGCATAAGCAAGTAAATTTACCTTTAGTAAAAAAAGATACAACTGCATACTATTCAAAGTGTTCTTTTTCTGCATTTGAGTCCTTTGATATGCTTTTACCTTTAAGAATTCATTAGGGCTGGAATTCTAAAACTGTGGTCTATGGTGCATTTTGTAGAGGCCTGTGAAGTTGTTCTGTGTCTTTAGGTCTGCTTAAAAGGCAGCTAAAATATACTAAAGATTGTTCTAGGGTGGCTTTTCCTTACAAACAACTACTGCTTTTAACACAAAATTTTGATCACTTGGTAGATGAGGAGTCATCTCAGAGAGGTGCTCTCTGAAATAGAGATGTTCTGTATCAAAAAAAAATCTAAACTAGGAAAGTTTAAAAACACTTGATCGATGGCTTTGCACTCTTAGTAACATTGACCTTCAATGGCTTGAAATACTATTGTAATTTTTCAATTTGCTATTATAAAATCCAGATTTCATAAACATATTATTATCTTTCCATTATGATTTCTTATTTCCTCTAAGGTCTACAGTGCTTTTCTACAACATCAAAATGGAAATGGGATTAGGATGAGATTCTGTCACTCAGGGATTTGTGGAAAAAGGTGGGGATATGCACAGAAAAGGTCACTTCTTAGGGGCAAGATGAATAATATGACACTGAGTTATGAAGGACAGCAATAACAGTATTAGCAATTTTGCATGTTTTTAAATTGATTGTTTTATGTTGGAGAATAATGCACTGTTATTTTCTTGCCTTTCATAGTATCTTTAAAAAAAATCAGGCTCTTAAGAAATCTACATTATTTCAATAATTTACTTTTTTTAGGTTACTGAGTGGCTTCATGTGAATTCTGTCTTCTGTGAATGTACTTGCTGTCTGACTGTGGGATAATTTTACTAACAAAATGTAGCCTAGAAATTGTTGCTTTTCAAGTGTTTGGTCTGCATAGTTTGTTTTGCCACCCAAGTAATGATTTTTTTGATAACTTAACTAGTTGAATGTGATATTTGAATGGACAAATAATTAATAATAAAGTCCATTATGATTCTTCTGGCAAACAATGATTGTAATTAAATTAGTACAGGTGGCCTGTGGCTAAAAGATCAGATCAGGACTCCTTTGCCTTAAGAAGTATATCTGTCAAACCTCTTTCTTGTTTTTGTTTTTTGTTCTTCCTGTTTTAAAAAAGCTGAAGTCTGTGTGCCAGATCAAAGTAACATGATGTTCCAAGTAATTGCATTTTTATATGAAGTTGAAAAGTGTGCAGTATATACAGTATAAGATAATGATTAATGTTCTCTGGGCCTCAGTACTAAAATATTTTATGGTTCTGATATTACAGTATTTTTATTTAGATACATTACTCCATAACTGCACTTGGCTAAAGTGACTTGACATTTCTTTTAATGTCAGAGACCAAGATAAACATGGCCAAGAGAAGAAAAAAAAACCCCTCTGTCTTCAGTTTTGCATTTGATGCAATTAAGAAATAATCTCTGTACCTGGTAAAGTACAGAGATACTTCACAATTTAAATAAAGTAATTTCTAGTGTAATGCATATTGAGAGAAAACAGCTCAAGAGAAGAAATGTTTTGATTAAAATGAAATTAACAGATAATATGAAGGATGCAATTTACTATGAAGCATTGGATTAACTGTTGAAGGTGAGCCATGCTGGGTATTGAAGCGCATGTGAACAGCTTTATGGGAGAAAACTATGAGCATACAGGTTAAATAAAATGGTATTTAAACCCTGTTTGTCCATACATATCCAGGAAATGTTTCCTGAATTGGTGAGTCTTGCACTGTCCAGAGAACTCCGGGTCAAGGGTGACTAGAGCAATGTTATTGCAAAGAACTGAACTGCTAGAACATGTCTTTCTCAGGTACACTAATAATTTGCTGGACGTCTGGAAATCATCAGTGACATTTGCAAGGTGTAAAAAAAAAAAGTTAACCAGTACATATTTTCTATTTTTATTAGCACATATTTCTGAAAAATCTTACTAAGATGAATTTAAATGGTGAATCTTGAGAATTTTTTACCTCTCTATGGACTCTTAGGGCATTGTATGCCTGATGCTTGGGCAAATCATTGGCAGAACTTGGATACAGGACAGAGGAACTTTGGCAGCATACAAAAAGAACACAAGAGACTTTAACATATAGATCATCATCATCCTCTATTTCCATGCAATCCCCATGACAGGTCTCCCAAGCTAAGGGAACAAGATCTAGCCGTAGGTATAAGCACTGTTGTTTTCTTTCGCTTCTCTTTCAGTTCTCCTCATATCCCTCACGTAATGAGCTGCTGCCAGCAATCAGAGATGGTGTTTTGCTGACTGCTATAAAAACTTGAGCAAATACTTCCAGCTAGTTCCCAATCACTTTCTGAAACACCTGAGCTCCTGCTAACACCTCTACATTTTGCTGAGTCTTCTGTACTTATTTACACAGTGAGAAGCACTGGTTTAAAGGTATGAACAACTCAACGTGCATTGGGAGAAATAACCCCCTGCTATTACAAGTGATGAGTAACTGGAAAAGTTGACAAGATTTAGCCACTTGACTCACTCACACCATGTCCAATAGTGGAGGTCAGCTGCCCTGTAAACATATGCCCTTGTATAAACTTCCACAATATATTGTGTACTAATTGGATTGCATTTGTTCCCAAGGGAAGCAGCCTCCCGGGATTCTCAAGATTCAGTCACTAGTTCTGCCACACACCTCTTAGGTGACTTTGGTAAGTCACCTATCCCTTTGTAGAATTTTTTTTTTTCTCAAGCATGTCTCTTTCTGTGTTTTGTGCAATGATCAGCTTTAGTGATTTGCAAAGTCTTAAGGCTTCCTCAAGTTTACATAATAAATCCCAAAGTTTTGTTTTAAGTCTCTTTCCTCAGACTTTCCCAAACACAGTTACTGTCAGGTCCCAGCAGCAGCCCACCCAGAAAAGTGAGGAAACTTCTTATCCCAACACCTGTGTGAGAGTGCAGAAGAGCTTTTATCACCCTAAATGTGTTGTGGCAGGGAACAGTATATGATTCCTAGAAAAGCAACACACGAATTTAGTCACAACTGACCCCTTGCCTTGCCTGGCACTGCAATCTGCTTGGCACAGCTGGCTGCGTATTAAAAACCTTGCTCGACAGTTCTTGTCCTCTCAGGACGTGCTTTAAGCGTGAGGAAGCCGCGGGGCTGGCCTGGGGCTCGATTCCGTTCGGCTCCCGGGAAGCCGCTCTCCTCAGAGTTCTGGAACCTGCTTCTCGCCGCGAGAGTCTCCACAGGACTGCCCGCCTCAGGTAACGGTCGGCACGCGCCCACCCCTCAGGTAACGGTCGGCACGCGCCCGCCCTAACGGCCGTGCCGCGCGCCCCTCCCTTCCCCTCAGGCGCGTGCGCTGTCTGCCGGCGGGGGCGGTGCCTCACCCGGCGGCGCGTCGGATTCGAACGGCCGTGGCGGGCGGGAAGGAGCGACGCGGCATGGCGGGCTCGGGGGCCTTGCTCCGCCAGTGCCCGCTGCTGCTGCCTCAGAACCGGGAGGGGACGGCCTACGAGGGCTTCGTCACCGCGCAGGTATCGGGGCCCGTGCGTCGCTTGGCCGGCGGCCGTTACTCCGCGTCAGCCTCTCCAAGGCCTGCGCTCGCCGGCAGGTCCGTGACCGGGTCTGTGTGAGGAGGGAGCGTTTCCCGCCTCGCCGGGGCTGGCAGCTTCCCGGCCGACCGCGGAGCCCGCCGGCTTTGTGAAGCAGGAAAAGCCGGGGCGGGGGGCGTGCATAGTGGGGTCCCTCTGCTTGCGGTGCCGTCCTGCGCCCGGTTCCCTGCCGTGTGCCGTAAGGGTGCTGTGGAGAGGCGATCCCGCGGGTTTGCGCCGTTAGCGCACGCGGAATCGCTCTTTTTGGCGGCGCGATCTTTCTGATGGCTTGTGGGCTGGATTTGTTGTGCTGGCAAAGGTTTTATTTGGGGGCCGATTCAATGCGCCTGCACTCTTGGGCCAGGGTAAAGGCTGAAGCAAATGACTCATTGCGGGTATTTTCCTTTCACTTATTGTATTTGTGAGGTTTCAGCTTAAGTAGCTGCATCATCTTTTTGAGGAGCTAGTAAATCGCAGTGCAGGGAGGAGAACAGCGTGGACACGGTGGAATTAGTCCAGTGAAGAGCTACGACAGGTTGAGAGTGAGTGTTCTTAAGCCAACTTTGCCATCAGAGGCACTATTCAGCGATGCTACAGCCACAGCTCGTTCAATACCACACATGTGCCTGTGCACAGACCACAGAAACAGCTCTTAAGAGATATATTTTCATTTAGAAGTAGCAAGGGATTTTCTTCCTATAAAAATAAGTAAAAGTCAAAAGATATGGGCTGTGTCATACTTGCCTTGTCAAAAAATGTAGTTTTGCAGTCAAAATTCAGGAAGGTTTTTCTTTCACATGACATTTGCAGACGTGTTTATATTTGCATTACTCTGAAAGCTGCAACTTTTGAAGTGCTCTACGCAGTGCGTTAGAATGCATCCTGGAGTTAACAGGAAGGTTAAGACATGAGTGTGAGCATCTGTTCTCAGATGATTTCTTGATTAGGGCTAAGGCCATAATGTCGCCCTGTCTGAGGTTATGTGTTTAATTTAAGCGTACAGTGAACATTAGCTTTGGAGGAGTTTGGAAGCAATTGATGTGCCAATGGGCTGTATTCAGCCCTGAAACATGTATCTTGGTTTTGCTCCCAAGAATCACAGAAACACTGAGGTTGGAAGGGACTCCTGGAGGGTCAGCGGGAGCAGGTTCCTTGGGATCGTGTCCAGTTGGGTTTTGAATATCTCCAAGCATGGAGACTACACAGCCTCTTGGGCAGCCTGGTTCAGTGTTTGACCACCCTCACTCTTTGAGAGGTTTTTTTTTCATTGCATTTAGGTGAAACTGCCTGTATTTCATCTTGTACCTATTGCATCTCATCCTGTCAGTGTGTGTCACTCAGAGTCTGGCTACACCTTTAGTCCTTCTCCATCAGGTATTTGTACAGACTGGCAAGATCCCCCCCGAGCCTTCTTTTCTCCAGGCTAACCAGTCCTGGCTCCCTCAGTCTCTCCTCACGTGAGAGATGCTTTTCCACAGCATTGTTCTCTAGCTGGTCAGCCACCAGTGTGTGCTGGTGCCTGAGGTGAATCCTCTCCTGGTGCAGGACTTTGCACTTTCCTAAGTTCCTGAGGTTACTGTCAGGCCATTTCCTCGGCCTGTTCAGGTCCCCCTGAATGGTAGCACAATGACACGATCCATCAACCATTCCTCCCAGTTTTGTATCCTCTGCCAGCTTGCTGAGTGAGGGTGCATCCTGTCCCATCATCCAGGTCACTACTGAAGGGCAAATAGCATCAACCTCCTGTGCGCACCATTAGGGACCTCCAGCTGGCCTTCATCCTGCTGATCACAACTCTTTGAGCCCAGCAGTTCTGCAGGTTTTCAATCCACCGCCCTGTCAGCTTGTCTAGTTCATTCTTCAGTTTGTCTATGAGGATTTTATGGGAAACAGTTTTAAAAGGCTTTCTGATGTTGAGATAAAGCATCCGCTGTATCGGTCATCTAATCACAGGAGGAAATCTGGTTTTGTTCTTAACTTCCTGCTGAAGAAATAGCACAACTTGTGGACTGAGCTGGAACAGTGTCTGGAATAAAAGTTGTGAGATGTTAGCTGCCCTCTTCCTTTCAGAGAGGAGTTAAACTTACTTCTTTAGTTGTTTTATTTTGATCATCCCATAAGAAAGTAGGAAAAGGATCATAAATAGGGACAATTACTGAAAATACAAGTAGGTGGCATTTAGGAACAGCCCCGTATGGATTGCACTAGCAGGAAAAAAAATTACATTCATGTACTTGGGACTGTTTTTGTTTACAGTTTCTAAAACCTTGCTGAAATGTGTTGTGGATCACTGCCCAAGTTCCTTTTTAGTGTAGTACTTTCATGATAATCTGTTTTGACTTTTACTTGAGTTGGAAGACAGACTTTCATGTACTTCAGCATGGCTTGGATTAAATTATATTTCTTGGTTTTGTCCAGATTTGGATAATGTTTATTCTTCTTCTAAAAGATGTTGTTTTGCTTTGTGAAATGTTTTTTTGAAAAACTGAAGAGTTTTTACTGAATACTGTGAGTTAGAGGTCAAGAGTATTTCAACTTCAGAATTAAAATCAGCATTATTTCCACCTGTCACTGTCATGGTTTTGCCTCAGCCAGCAGCTAAGCACCACACAGCTGCTCGCTCTCTCCACCACAGTGGGATGGGGGAGAGAATTGTAAGAGTGAAAGTGAGGAAACTTGTGGGTTGAGATCAAGACAGTTTAATAGGTAAAGCAAAAGCCATGCATGCAGAGAGAAACAAGGAGTTCATTCCCCACTTTCCATTGGCAGGCAGGTGTTCAGCCATCTCCAGGAAAGCAGGGCTCCATCATGCGTAACAGTTACTTGCGAAGACAAACGCCATCACTGCGAATGTCCCCCCTTCCTTTCTCTTCCCCCAGCCCCTTGTATGCTGAGCATGATGTCATACGGTCTGGAATATCCCTTTGGTCAATTGGGGTCAGCTGTCCTGGCAGTGTCCCCTCCCAATTCCTTATGCACCCCCAGCCTACTTGCTGGCAGGGTGGGGTGAGAAGCAGAAAAGGCCTTGGCTCTCTGTGAGCTCAACAATAACAAAACCATTTCTATATTATCAACACCATGTTCAGCACAAGTCCAAAACATAGCCTTATGCTAGCTACTGTGAAGAAAATTAACTCCATCCCAGCAAAAACCAGCACATTCTCCAGCCCTTATTCCATACCATTTACATCATGCTCAGGTCCCACACTATCCAATACATCCTCATTAACTACCACTCCCCTTCTTATCCTTTGATATAACATGTAGTTATATATCATTCCCTTAGTCTGTGGACCACCCTTGTAAAATGTCCACAAAATGTCTGTTGACTTCATTTAGCCCATGACTTTGGGCTCCATCTGTTATGGCGGTCACTCAGGACAGGAGAGGTGGTGCGCCGCATGGAGTTACTGGGCACCAAAACCCGCTCAGGTCCAGTGCGCTATATCCTTACCAAAACCAGCACAGTCACTCGTGCTGCTTTTCTCCCTAAATAAAGAAATCCTGAATAATATTCCAGAAAGTCAGATAAGCCAAACTTTCTTCCTTAGTAGCTGATCTTAAGGGGAATACTACCCACAAGTGTTTAACTATTTTTTCTTGCTGACCTTCCTATTAACTAGAGGTTTATTTTCAAGGGTAGAGATTTCCATATCAGGATACTGTTACCAATGGATTTGCAACTGAAAAATGCAAGGTAAGGTAGTTTTATGAAAGCCATTTTAAAAGTGTATGTAATAAAAGTTTATTTTGATAAAAGCCATGATGGGTATGCATATGAATTAATTATTTTTCCCAATATCAGTGTTGGTAATTAATTCTTACTGGTTTCAACTTAACCTTGCAACAAAATTGTACAGCATCAGTGTTAATAAACGCTGACAATAAACATTGCCTATATCAAAATATTTTGTTATTAATTTTGAAACCTGTTGTAATTAATTAGTTTTATTTATATACAAGTTAATGTACTTGGGAAAAAATGTTCATTTAAATCAGATTATTTATATGTCACCATTTGGGAAACAGAAAATTCAGCGCAAATTTGTAAATTTAAGCAATTATGTACTTGATGGTTAGCACAGCTTTTTTTAACTTCATTTTCTCTTTCCTGTTACTATGTATTAATTTGCATTACCCAGCTTTTCTTTAAAAGCTCTGTTCTTATTCCTGTGAGTGTTTATCATAGTAATATGTGGGTATGTGTGTATATTGTGTGTATGCACACATACACAGATGAGTCTTTAGCGCTGTATCCCATACTTCTGCCTAGACCAGCGTGTTCTGAACTGTGAACAGATGTGGTATTCAATAGCTTTATTACATTCTAGGTTGGATACTTAAAACTGCATTATAGGTAACTTTGACATTTTCAGGATATCATTTTTAAATATTGGTATATTTTATGAAGTCATATTAGCTTGCAAGAATTATGTTGTTTTCAGCAAAGAACAGACTTTTGTAGATAAATAATTAATTTTTAATGGATTATGGGAGAGTGACATTTAAAAGTTTCAAATAACTCTGAATATGAAACTCAAAGAAATTTTCAAGCATTGTTTACTTCCTCTGGTGTTTTTTTTTTAAGAAAAACTTGTATGTTTTTGTGTAGCAGACTTTCTGATCTTTTCTAAAAGTCATGTACTGTGAATTTAAAATTTATAAAAATACTGTTTGTCTAGAATAGAGTGTAGCTGGCACCTAAAGAAGATACTGCATGGATATCAGCATATTTTAAAGCAGGTATACAACTTCTAAAACAATTTCTGTTAAATGTATGCTTGTAATAATTCTGAAAAGCTTATGCTCACACACCTATCCTAAATGTAACCAAATAAAGTTTTCTGAGTGATTCTAAAACTTCTGTTCTCGTCGGTGAAGACTAAAGTCTTCATAAACTATATAAATGTTGTGATGGAGGTGGTGGTTAATTTTCAGTAAAGTTCCCTGTACTCTAGGAGGTTTGTTCTGTAATTGAAGTATTTAAACATGTGGTATATGGGGGGTGGGGGGTGGTTTATGTTAGTTGGTTTGACAGTACTAGAAAAATAGACAGGCTGAAATTGTTTACCACTAAAAGTTATGAGTTGAAGAAAACGATCTGATACTGTGTTCCTTCCAGAGGTTGCACAGCTGTCCAGATCTTGTCAGTTTTATGGTGGAGCTGAAAACTGTTCTGGTAAGTGACAGAAAATATATATGGGAGAAGGGATGTTCGTAAAGCTTTGGTTTTCACTTTCAGTTTTTTACTGTTTACTGTTTGATAGATGGATTTATGTGGCTTATTTTAAGAAGAGGTGACTTTGTATGCTGTTCATTTAATATTTGTGTAAATATCCTTTAGGATTTTAAGTGACTGTACTCTTTGGAAATTGGAATGTTACAGAAAAAATAAAATTCTAGCAAGAGATATTAGTATAAAGCCATCTTCTTCACAATGATTTTCTTGGAATTCCTGGTATTGTCTAGATGGTAAAGAAGGCTTGCAATCATAGAAAGGATTATACAGTCAGTGAATTGCTGAAGGTGCTTTCACCTGTGTGACAACCTGACCAATAAATGAAGAAAGCTTTCTCTGTAGTTCAGAGACTGCTGTTTATTCTTTTTTTAAAAGTTTTTCTAATCTGGGATTGAAGAGTAGCAAAGCCTTTAGTCAACAACATGAAACTGACAATTTCTTGTCTGCTAGTAAAACATTCTATGAGTGTTCTTGGCAAAGAGTACTTGTGTACAACCTACTTAGAAACAAAACACAGGAAGTATTCTACAAAAGAACAACAAATATACCTCCCTGGTATTACACTACTGCTCTATGCTGTTCCTCAGTATTGGTTCAGTCCCTGCCAAAGTGGATTACACTGAACTGGGCAAAGGCACTTGAAATAGCACTGAATAAGAATGTCTCCATGTGGCTATTTTTGAATATTTCAGAATAGTTATTCCAATCTATTTGCCTGGATACACAAGCACTCAGAAGATGAGAATGCAATGAAAGTATAATTCATTCACGATAGTAAAATAGTGATCCTCAGTGCAGATAGAAAAAGCAGCAGAAGACACTGTGGGAGAACTGGGCGGAAACGATTGTTACACTGGTTTTATTAGTAATTTATTATTTCTTTAATTTATTTCAAATTATTAATAATTTTATTATAAATGTATTTATTTGGCTTATTTGTCCTGTAAGCATAATTTTAACTTAAGTACACTTTTAAGGAACAAGTAGCACAACACGAATATGGAACATATGGTTTCGTTTTGTTTTTCTTTCTAACCTGGCATTACCTTTTTTGGTACAAATTTCTTTTTGAGGCATTACAACACACTTGATGAGTGTCTGTACCAAAGCTTAGTCTCTGGGATTCTATGTTATTAAAACTGAGAAATGGTTTTTTTGATATTTTTTTTTGATTGCTATATAAAGTTGTATATAGCTACTTAAAAATAATATGGAGGATTTCATATATGTGTTGTCTTTTGTGGCTGTGGAGCCCAGGAGACAGCTGTGGGCTTAACAGAACCTTCTTTTGAAATGTTCTTTCAGTCAAGATGCTTGACTTCAAATTTATTAGCTGAAAAAAGAGGCACATTTGATATTTGCATCTGAAGACTATGTTGTCAACATCTGTGGTGTTTTGTTTTTTTTTTAAATTGCAGATGTTTTCATTACCAGTATCTGAAGTAATTTACCAAACAGCTTCTTTGTCTGCTTTAGCTGGAGGCTATAACAAAACAAATGCAGTGTACAGTTAATTTTACATAAGCTTAATATTTTTGAATGAGTTGCAAAAATCACATGACTAAATAGATGCAAAAATATTGAAATCTCTCTTAATGATGTTTTTAATGTTCTTTTAAACAGGAAATTGCTTTAAAGAATACACAAGACCTGCATATACCACGGCCACCAGAATACTACTCCTGTCTTGTCAGAGATCTAGAAATATTGGGTTGGAATAAGTATGTTTGTTTTATTTCTTAACAGACATTATCTTTAGAATATCTGTTGTTTTATATTTGTGAGTTGAACATATCAATGTACTTGTCCTGTTAATTTATCCTCTTTAGAAACTGGTTTTGCTTTAAAAACTCTGCTCCTTTGTTTTTAATTTAACAAACAGAACAAAACCAAACCTGTATCAGCTGAAGGTATATTTTCAGTCTCAAATAATTGAGCTGAAAGTTGAGATGCTACTACTAAGAAATCAATTCTTCTTTGACCTATAAACTATTGCCATAGTAAATGTATTTAATACAACTTTTATAGTTCTCCTTTTTCTTCCTTCTTTTCCCTACTTTGTACAGGCTTTTTTGACTATTCCGATATGCTGTGGTTGATCATCATTTGCCTTTATGTTCTCATAAAAACAGTTCATACGTTGGTGGGGTTTTTTTTTTAGAAGTTGAGTAATTATTTTTAAAGAACAGTTCTGTCTTGCTCTCCGTAGCACGAGGATCTCCTTAGACAAAGGAATGACATAGTTAATCCACAAAAAGGTAAATCTACCAAAAAAAAAAGTGCGTTGAAGGAACAATTTGGAAAGCTGTAAATCCAGAACTTCAAAACAGCCAGCTCTTAACAACACCCACAGAGAGAAACTTTAAATATTTGTTGCTATTCAGATAGGCTCAAAGATGAGATCTATTGAAAAGCATTCCTTAGTCTCCAAAAACTGTGCAAGCAGACCATGTTTCAGGGAGCGGGGAGGGGCATTTCCAAGTGGGAAAAGTTTTGGTTACTGCACAAGGAGAATATAAACTGTCATCTGAGGTTGGAAGCTCAGTGCACCCAAGAACATGGTTTCATGTATATATTTCAGGTCGTCTTCTGGGGGAAGAGCTAGAAGTGAATGTTTTCATTCCAACTAAAATGGTTGGTTTAACACTATGGGAAAGAAAGGATATTTGCAAAGGATATTTGACTTTGTTGAGGAATGAAATGTACACATAGCTGCCTCTGGGTGCCTTCTCATTAGGGTCTTGAATGAGTTCAAACAGATTATATTATACACAGTCCCATACACTCTCAGATGAGGTCATAAAAGAAGTTTAATTTTATCCTCCTACAGAGGAAAACAAGATTGTTCTCCTCATACCTCATATAGAAGCCTGAAGGAGCACACAGTTGTGATCAAGTACTGAAGGTCCATGTGGAAATTTTTCAGAAATCTGCAAAGCTTCCTGTTTTGCAGACTTTTACTTGAAAGGCTTTAACTGCCATTACATGTGCCACCATTGGCAAGTTCTCTGATACTGAGTCTTTTACTCCTACAGCAGAAAGCCTGGAATGGAATACATTTGAAGGCTGTCTTTAATAATATGCAATTAATCTCGCAGTGCATTCTTTCAAGGGGTTAAGATGAAAGATTGTGTAGGGTGCTGAAGAGTTTTGAATGAGAAGCTACTTTTTAGTTTAAGTAAAATGGAAGTTAAAAAAAAAAGTCTACATTTGCAGTTTTCAACAAGACGAATCTACTTTTACCTTAATCTTGAATGGTAAGTTAACTTTAACAAGTGTTTATTTTGCTAAATATAATAAAGAAGCCTTTGATTTAAGAACAGTTTTGAGTTTTCTCACCTGACTTGCATATAAATAAATAGCGTGATTAATGCCAAGTGGACACTTGCTTTGAAAGCCCACTTTTATTCAAAGATTTAAAACAGCTGATGTTTTTTTCAGTTATTTCCATTATTAAGTTTGTAGTTGTGCCAGCTGATGACATAGTTCATTCAAATTTCTCAGACTCGGGTCTGAAAATATTAGTTAAAATTTCCTAAACACATCAGAAATAAATTTTTAATCATGTTGGTCTCCCCTCCCCCCAAAAAAAAACCCCAACCTCAAACAAAACAAACAAAATCTTCAAAAAGCCTGTGCCAGCAAAACAGACACTGACATACAATAAATATATTTTAAAGATATAAATATATAAAATATACTGTATTTATAATTGGATATATAAATATAGTATATAGCTAAGTATACCTAAAAAATACACTTTCAAAATACAATTTAGTAGCTTATTTCAAAACTGATATTTCTTCTGACTTGTGGTACATACAAAACATCCAGTGGTTTATTATTAAAAAGCACATCAGTGTGTATCAGAGAACATGCTTCTAGGACAGAATTTCACCTGGTTTCTAGGCAAAGATTTTCTTCATGTAGACACACGACTTTGCTGTTCTTTGGTCCAGTGTATTCATGTAATTCAGTAAACATACACATCTTGGTTGACTTATGTTACAGGTAAGGTTTCAGTTTGGGTTTTTTTGGTTGGGGAAGTCAATCATTAATCAAAAGGCTAGGCTGTACATAGGGCATCTGGTTTACTGAGTTGGAAAGAGAATAGCCTAGAAAGGCGATTTGAAGTACATTAGTAAGTTACACCTTAATCTTAGCGTGCTTTTAACAATATAATGAACTACTAAGAAAGCCTCTTAAGCTAGACTGGTTTTGAGTTGCCAGTGATGTGTATTTGCATGTTAGTAAAAAACCACCCTGGTATGGTCTTTCAGCACAAAACTAATCTTGCATTTAGTACTGGCTGTAAGGATCAATCACTGCTCGCACCTTGAGAAGCCTCCAGCTTTATTGGGATTTTTCTTAGAGAAGAATTGGCTTGTTGTGGACCCTAGATTTAGTTTTTCCTAGTGAGTTTTGGGTCATGCTGGAAGCTGACTGCATCCACATCCAACTTAAAAACTGAAGGATATTCTGTTTGAAAGAGAATCAAAGCAATAGACCATGGTTCCTTTACCTCTGAAGTGAGTTAAGAAGCTCTCAGGTGTGGCACAAATTCATTGTGTTCTAATGGCTTTCATCTAAGGAATATGTGAAGTTTCTCAGAAACATATTGAAGACATTATCTGCAATGATCTTACACCTCTTTCCTCCTAAACCATTGAAAGTACAAACAGTAATGAAGAGGGCAAATGGGCTTGCTGCTCTGATTAGATATAATCACTTTTCTCTGTGATACAGAAAACTTGATTCTTTGACCTAATATAGGTGTGGGGGAGGGTGAATATGCTTTCATATTCAAATACTTGTACACAAAAGTCAGTTTGACAGGTTATAAAATTGTACCAAATTTCCAATGCTAAGTGCTGAAGGAGGATACTTAATTTTAAGAACATGGAA
This sequence comes from Aramus guarauna, assembly GCA_013400195.1. Classification (NCBI taxonomy): domain Eukaryota; kingdom Metazoa; phylum Chordata; class Aves; order Gruiformes; family Aramidae; genus Aramus; species Aramus guarauna. The sequence goes on along the minus strand of VXBL01006551.1, from coordinate 1,413,547 downwards.
AAAATACCAGCAACAAACCTAATTAGCTGAGGTGGGAGACAGTACACATGTAGTAGCATTAAGCTGTAGGAAAGGCTCTTCTAATACTATCTCATAATCTTGCTAGTTGATTCAATGACGATGTCTTGGGAAGATAAATTATCAACTATAAAACATTTGTAGGACTCTTATCACCCTCATATGGATTCATAAAGGTTGCCAGTGCCTCTTAAGTTCGTGGTGTGAGTCGTGATCCCAATAGCCTAAAGGCTCAATGCATTTCTGCTTGATACTTGCAAGTTTTTTCATAGAAAGTATCTTCTCTTTCCTTCTCCATTTCCATGGGAATTGTGCCTTGTCATGTGCTCTCAATGAAATATCATGTGTATGTTATGCTGAATTACAGTACTTCAGGGATTTAAGTGAGGCTTTGCATCTTTACGGTCATTCCACTTTCTTTTTCTATACGATAAAGTGATGGAGCCTACAGAGGAATAAAGGTTTCTATAACTGAAATGCCACCTATGTAAACAATTCCTTATTTGATTATATAATTATATGAAGAAGTTCATATGACTTTTACAGTGTTTAGCAACTTTCTCCAGTCCTACAGAACTGACCCTTTAATCTCTTTTTATCCAAAGCTCACTAGAGTGATGTTAGAGAACAAAACTACTGAGTTCCTTTTTTCTATCCTAAATGGAAAATGGAATCCTCCTTCATTCCCCAGAGACGGTTTATTGTTTTTTACATTCTGTGGAGAAGAAGGAAGGCTAGCTATGAATTTTCGTTCTGAGCATTCTTCAACCCCATATGCCCCTTGTCTGAGGAGTTTTTAATTCCTTGGTGTTCCTGTTTGTGAAAAAGTTTGAAAGAGAAGAGAACAGTTTACTAGAGAACGTCTAAGTGGATGGTTTATAATGAATAATACTTAAAAGGTGTTGTCTTATTTAGCTTGCATAGTTGTCTTCTAGTAGAAACTAGTTATTGAAGTCAAAATTAAATAAAAGTCATAAGAATTTCCAGATTGGTCTGGATTGTAGTGGCATTTCATAGCAATAATGATCTACTTTTTTTTGTTGTGGTTTTGGTGGTGGTGGTGGTTGGTTGGTTTTTTTCTGTTATCTTCAAGCTCAGTGGAAATCACATTTTTAACTGGTTGTAAAAGATACTTTAAATATGAATTCTAAAACTAAAAAGTTAAAAATTGAATAATGGACAGAACTTGAAAATAATTTTAGAATGTATTCCTCTACATAATTGAACTGGTAGCCATTATTAGTGCTCTTAGCATCTTTTCCAAATGCTTACATGTTTTTTCTAAAGTGTCTAATTTACTTTGTCAATAAAACTGAAGTGAAGATTCTTTACAAATATGATTGAGCATAATGATATTGTCACTATTTTTAATATAATGTGCATATATTTATATTTTAAATATATAAATAGACATATTTTAGAAATAAATTTTAAGATATGTATGTCCATTGCCGGTTGCTATTTAAGAAATAAAAATATTTTTTTTTAAATCTTGTTCCCTCCCACCCAATATAGAGTGAGGAACTACAAAAATGTTTGATTTTAAAGTGAAATTCTGGCACCTCAAGAGTGAAATGGTGCAACCAAGGTGACAGTCAGAACAGAGAATTTTAAATCCTTAACACCTTGACAGCATCCCTTTAATTTTTCCATTCTCTTTTGCTGTCTAACCTCACAGTGCATTGATGCAAGCGCCAGTTGTGCTTTGTTTTGGACACTGCTATATATTTTATTCCAGTAACCATTCTGTGCCTTAGCTGCTGGTTTAGGATTTCCCCACCCCAGGCAACCGTAGATGGAGGGGTGGGATATAGGTACTTTCTTATCTTTATAAAACTCTGTGATATAATTTTGAGGTAAAGTTGGAACAAAGCGGGAGTAATGATTTTTTTTCCAGTTAGGGGAAGAATGCTCTAATTCTTTCTAAATAATCAAGTTTAATTGACTACAGTTGAATCACACTTTTATCAAGACTTGTATTTCTTTCAACTGTTGTAGAAGAGTGTCAAAATACTCCCATGAATCTGTAGAACTATTTAATATTGCATTAAAGTTAATCAGTATTCAGCATGAAATAATACATCTCTTTCCCTGCTTACTACCGCCGCTGCTTTTTACATCTGTATTTTTCAGTTCCCTCATTGAGGCTATGTCATTTATGTAGATAATTTTTTCTTCTTTTCACTTCCTTCCTAGCAATGTGTGCACCCTTTGGTGTATGCCTACTTCTTCTTGTGCAGGCTTCTGTAACTCTTGCCCGTTTCACTTGAAAGAGAACCATTTTTACCAGCATGTTGGCTTGAATGACTGGCTATTTTGTAACGGCTTAAAAAAAAAAAAAAAAAAGTTAGGTCAGCAAGCATATGCTTTCTTTGAACTCTGATAGGCCTTTCCAACAGTCTAGGTGGTAAGTTGTACAATAATCTTGGACTGCTTTTTATCTTTACACAAGAATGACATAGTAAAAATGCTAAAATATCCACATGCCCTGTTCACTGATAAGTATATGGAGAAGTTTGAACCTTTTTGGCAGTTGAAGCTAGTCAGCAGAACTTACTTCTAGAGAACAATGTATTTTGCAATTGTATTCATTTTCATTGTTGTGGGAAGCACAAATCGGTGACACTTTAAGCAAAGAGGCAGTGATTATGTCAGAAGTTTTAAAACTTACCTACATTTAGTATGTACTTGCTACTTGCTTGAGTGCATGTATACTGTGTAAAACTGTCATGAAATGAAGTCAAATCATCATGAATAACTCATTTTGTGCCTGTTTGGGTGCTGTTTTCTGCAGAAAATCAATTTCAGAATATGAACCAATATCCACTGAATTTTCTACAATAATAGTATTGATAATAAAAGAGAACTTCATTGAAGAGAAAAGCAAATCAAGAGCATAAAAGTCTCATACAGTAAGGAACTGCAGAAATGGATCAAAGATTTGACAGGAAGTTTAATGTGTACATAAGTAGAGGCTGACAGGAACATGCTGTGTGTGTCAAAGGTTCCAGTGATGGAAAACTGAAACACAGTGCTCACTGACCACAGCATGAGCCTTGACACACATTGTAAATAACCCAAAGATATATGACTGCATTAAGCAGTAGACTGGTGTATTAACAGCAGTAAATCTAGAACAGCAGAAATGGTTGGCATATAGGACTTCCTCTGATTAATATTTGTAACGGGCTAATAAGAGTATTGCAGACATTTCAAACTGTACCTCTTAACGGCACCGTTAAGAGTTTTCTTTTCTCTTTCAGAGTTGCGTACGTGGATACTGGCCTTACCACAGTCAAGCTAAAAGCTGAAGACTCTTGTGGTCGACAGCATCTCGTCACTCTGAAGTTAAATGCAAAGGTGAATTTATATGGGAGAAAATATTTTAAGGCTTCCTTGAAATAAATGGATTTTTCTTAATTCATAAGGATTTTAGAGAGTTGGTTTGTTTGTTAGTATGTCTGCTCTGCAAGATAATGGTGGGGGTTTTTTTGAGAAAATTTTTTATAAAGAGTTTTCAGACTTTCAAATATATTTAAAATTAATATTGCCTTATGGTTATCTGTAAGAATCTTTTCATATGAAACTGTGCATCACATGAAAAACACTTTATGATATTGCAATTATTTTACTGGATTACAGACAAAGCCATCTGGGAGACTTTCATTCATTATCACTCCATCCAGAGACTATGCATATAACAAGAATTAGAGGATGCTGGGTTGCTTCTTTAGCACGTCTTACTGTTAAAGCTAAAGATATAAAGGTGTATGAAAGACTGACTACAGACGTAGGTTCCTTATTTAAAAAAAAAATATTTTTTTAGTCTAAATAATAGGCTGATTTTGACAGTGCTTGCAAAGCAAATCCAAGGCGTGTGCGGAAGCAGAAAAATTTTAATTCTTCCTGGTACTTAGAACTGAACTCATGCACAGAGTAATGAATGCATAATTAATTTGCTACTCAGTCCGTTATTAAATACATTGATGGAAAAAATGTATCAGGAAGTACAATTATGGTCTATTTAACGTGCAAGGAGACTAACCAGACTGTGTTATCACTGTTTATAAGGCAGCTCCTATCCCATACTTGGTATGACACTAGAAATTAAGTGCAGCCTGTTGCCCCTAAGTTTTTTCTTGATTTTATGGCAACTGAAGTGAAGTATTTTAACTATTTGGAAATATAAAGGTGCAGGAAAAAAAAAAATACAGTGCAATACTCATTTTTACCAAGCAGCTGCCATGGTCGAACACTATTACACTTATGCATTGGCTGGTTCTGTTTAGCCTTAACTTACCACTCTACTGTAAAGGGAATTGAGATTACCATTTTCTGTTCTTCTAAAAACTTGTATATTTTCTTTATAGTAATAAAATATCTGAAGTTGAGACTCCTGTTAGCAGTAGAAAGCACAGTCTAATAACTTAGGGTATAGTGTGATAGACTAGATTATCCAATTTACCTTTTGTAACAAGTAATCATCAGTTTTTATTTTTGTTTTCCAAGTGATTGTTGTGATGATCAATTGCTTATCCTTTTTTAAACCATGTCTGGCATTTAAACTTGCTGCAAGACTTTTTCTTAATGCATTGTCAAATGCTTCCACCTGTTCTTCTTGTCTTAATGTGCTTTGTGTTAGGAACTGTCCTTTCAAAAGACTTCCTCACTATAAACTGCGTTTGTCAAGTGCCTAGGAAATTTGGAGTAATCGGTTTAAACCTGGAAGAATTGAAAATGGTCATATCATAGTTAGGTATGTTGACCAAATCACGTGCTACACAATTTTGACTTTTGTTAGGCTTAAACTTCATAAGAGGATGTATTGTTTAATGGTCAGATTACATTTTGTGAAATAGTTTTCCGATTTATTTGGCTGAAAATGCCTGGTCCAGAAATCTTTATCCATTCACAATTTAAATGACTAGAGAAGTTTTCTGAAAACAAAGCATGTATCTTTTCCAGTATAAAACCATGTACATTGAGTTTTATTTATCAGATTTCATTTTGTATTGCATGAGAAGTAGATTGGGTGCTTGCCATTTCAGATCCCAAGAATTCAAATAGGCCCCTGCAAGAATTTGCATGCCATGTAGTAATCAAGATGCTTTGGTAATTATCTGAATGATTTGGCAAGGGTTATGAAAATACTTCTGCTAGATGAAGTTAGCTGCATGCTCAAAAATAGAGTAGAAATATTTTGTTTAATAGCAGCTTAAATTGTTCTAAAGAATAATGGGATGATTTCTGACATATACATTTGAATATAACTGTAATAACATGATGCCATTGATATGCTCTGTGATAGTATTTTAAAATACTGTCTCCTGGGGAATCCCTCACCTTAGTTTATTTAACTCTGCAAGGTCTAAAACCTTTATGTGCATATGTACAGAATCATTGTTGCATAGTTCTTGGCAATTACTTGGTGTACAGTACAATATTGAGCTCTTAAAGCAAATTTAACTTAAAATGCAGGGAAAAGTGCTGTAGGTTGTTTTGGGTTTTTGATTTTGCNTTTTTTTTTTTTTTTAGTAATGTAAAGTTAGTAGAATCTGTTGGCGAGCAGTTGTTCAAAGGCACCCTACAAAAGACAGCATAAAATGGATTTACTTACCAAGAAAGCAAACCCATAATTGCCTAGTGCTGCTGGGATTTAAACGAAGTAGTCCTAAAACCAATCTTATGGAAAAATTGTTCTGACTTAACGTTTGTTCTAGGCATCCTTTTATACATTTAAAAACAAGTTTATTTCTATGCAAATGCTGAAGTATTTCATGAAAAATAATACCTACAATACAAAACCACTAACACTACAATGCCTACGATACAAGAACAGTAACACTACAATAAAAGAAACTGTAACAGCTTTTGTGGATATACATTTCTAAGTTGTAACCACCCCCTGTCCAAATTAGTTGTTTCGCTTTCCTTGCTCTGTCACTGTTATTTAACTTGTCTTGACACCAGTTTGATAAAATGGTAAAGTGCAAGTTGTACAAGTTGTAGGAGTTGTCTTCAGAAAGTGGATACCTAACAGAAACCACAAATGAAGAAACATTAGAAAGCAAGTTTAAACCAACTTCTATGAAATTCATAAATCCACTAGATTATTATTAAAATCAAAGCAATGAAGAATGGATGCTTTAGGGGAGCTATGCCTCTTTTTTGCTCTTTGCCATTGAAAACAATTTGAAGTTGATTACCGTATAATTACATTGTACATAGAATAAAGACAGGTTTTAAAAATTCTGATAAACTGAGTGCCAGATGTCTGGTAAGGACATTGTCTACATCTAGAGATTTACTTTGGATGGAGAATGGTTATGGGAAGCAGCACCTTTTTGACTTAATTCTCTAATTCTGTGAGGAAGTTGGAAGGTTTTTTGTGTGTCTCCCCAAATAAGATTCTCTAACTTTTTCTTGTGTTGGCAGTTGATGCAATACTAATACAGTTTCTATAAAACTGCTGTGTACAGCATTGGTAGATTTTGAAAGGTTGCACAGGACTAAAAGGAGGCAACTTCTTATGTGAATAAAATTTTGGATAGGTGCTCTTAGAAAGGACACAGTTTATTTGTAATTAGATATTTCTTTCTTTTGATACTTTATTTTTCAGAAAAAAACCCAGTTTTTTTTCCCCCACAGATTTAATATTGGATGCTAAACAGTAATAGATTCTTAAAAATAATGAATAGTCAGTGGTTATTTTTTGAGTTATCTAACTTCTATAGCTTCAGTTTTCTTAATACAGCATTTTTTTCTATTCCTCAGGGATATCTTTTAATTTGGGACAGGGAGTTGCTTTAATTTCGGGTATATGTTCATTCATCTCTTTCTAAATAGTTGTGTACTTACTCTGATTACTTTCAGTTTCAAAACAAAAAATGTTACGAACCAGAGCAACTACTATAGTTTAAATGAAAATTAGTTCTTGACTCATTAAATGATTGGTTGTTGGTTTTGGGGGTCTTTTTACATTTTCTATCCAGGTAATTGAGGAGATTTTTTAAAAAATATTTGATCTTTTTTGTCTTAAATTCTTTTTTAATGTGTAATGTGAACACTGAACAGAGGAAACTCCAGTTCTCCTACCTTTACTAAAAACTGATACAGAAAAACTGTTTACCTATAGATTTCTTCTTTAAATGATCATTAACATTCATAACTATTTCTGAAAATGCATTACATAGTGTTTCCTCTAAGATCCAAGTTCTCAAGATGCTTGAAGTGCTCATATTCCCTTATCAAATTTGGCAACTGAGTATCAGGATGACTTTAAATCACTTTAAAAAACAAACAAAAACCCAAACCACAACTGTGTTTTCTTTCCCTCCCTCAGTATCCAACAGAACCACCAGATTGCCTTGTGGATTTTCCTGTTCAGTTTGCTATTTCTTGGATGCCACAGGTAAACTGCTGTACTATGCATCTTTTTAATAACCGAGATACATATGCAATATGTAGGTGGTAATGAAGGGTTGGACTTTATTTTTTTTACTCCAGCTTTTTTCCCCTGTGTGTATTTTCCTTTTATACATGCTTGTGTAAATGTAATAATACTGAATGCCTTGTGACAGTGTTTTAAATATTTTCCTTGCCATAGATGTACCTTGCATGTTGTAGGCTTTGCATTCTACTGGCTGTTTTTTTCTTAAGCTGTTCATACAACTGAAATATCTAATATCTTTAGAAATGATATTGGGGAAATACATGCTTGAGAAATTATTGTCTTACAGAAAAGAAGCACCCTCTAAAGTTGAGAGACACAAAAAATAAAGGTGGTCTCCCAGTTTGTTATCCTATATAGTTTTCATAACATAATAAAACTTTTTCAGTTGCAATCAAAAGAACAACAGGAAAGTACTTAAAAGAATTCTGATTTCACAGTTTAACTGATATTGTTACTATAAAGAACCAAGAGCCATTGTCTTTTTTTAGTCTCTCTTGCATTATTTCATGTATCTTTTTTCATTAATAGAGCATGTATACTTGATTAAATGGATTTAAATGTGACCACTTAGATGTAAGTTAATTTGAATTATCTCTAGAAAATAGTTGATGTTTAATTTCATTTAATTCAGGAAAATAGATTTAACATAAATGATGGCATTTCATAATCCTAATTCTCGTGAGGATTTCTACCCATCAATAAAGCCTGTCTTTATGGTACTAAATTTACATAGGGAACATGGCTGAAAGGTTGCATCACAATGATTTTAAGACGGGCGTATAAATTTGACTGCAAAGCTCAAGGTTTTGTGTGTTAATTTAGATCCTCCAATACAAGAGCTTGAGGAAATAACTGCAAGAATGTACCATTGCAAATGAAAAATATATTTAGTTTCACATGTAATTCTAGGTTTTGATTCTCTGGTACAGTTTGGAACAATTAAACATGTATTGTTTTTCTCTTAAATTATACTGGATGACATATACTACAGGCAGGATTTCAAGTCATGTTTCTAACCTCAAACTTTAGACATACTTTTAATAGTATTGTATTAATTTTACAGCCTTGCAATATATGTTGCCTCAAATTAACAACATTTCAAATATCCTTGACAGTCATTGCTTCTCTCTATTTACTATCCAGCTACTAGCTGGACTTATGTTTTAATAAAATGTTCTTGAAAAAACATGATATGAAGCAGCCTTCTTTGACAAGTTAAAGATGGGAGGGAATATATTAATATTGACACTACAAGTAAGTAAAAATTTAATGTTAAAAATATGACATTCTAATGCTTGAGATCTTAAAATCTTTTTACAGTTAGAATTACCTATGGACTATTTGAAAACATGAACGCATGTTTGTATGGAACTGAAGACTGTTTTGAAATCATGGGGTACTAATTCTAGCTGTAGGTAGCCTGCTGTAATACTGAACCAAATACCAGCAACCTGTGCACTTTTGTTGTACAGTCTTTTTTGAAAATTGACCTTATCTGTGTGAGTGACATGAACCTAACGCTTCTGGAAAAAAATGTGCATAGTAATTGTGTAAATTGTGTTTCTTTTCAAAATGCGTGGAAATCATTGCAGCAAGCAGTCCTTGTGCTGTGGTAAAATAAGGGTTAAGGTTAGATAATGCTGAGACACCACTGGCAGTGGAATTTATAGGTCCTCAAGTAGTTGAAAAATGTAGTTCCTAAAAGGGAAAAAGAACATGCTATACCTATTTTCTCATAAAATAACATGAAGTTTTGATACTGATAGGTCTTAAATTTTAATATTTGTTGGTCATCTTTAATGTAAAAACTGACAAGGCTTAACTAAAATTCTGCAATTGCACTATTAGAGTATAAACTCCTATGAAAGAAAATAAAAACAGATTTCAGGTAATTGATTTTTTTTGTTTCTCCCTTTCCCACCCCCCTGTGTGCGCTGTGCCTATTTCAGGTTCTTTTCAGTGCTTGTGGACTTTAAACTTGAGGGGTTGTTGGGTGGTTGTTTTTTTCCTTCCCCCCCCCCCCCCCCCCCCCCCCATATAATAATAGACATGGCTTTATGGCATCCATATTAAAAATGGGTAATTTTCCTTATGGTCCCTGTCTTCCTGCTGGGTTGATAATGTTTTGATGTATTTTTCTTTTGCTCTGATGAGAGGTCTGCTGCTGCTGCTCTGACATATTCATTTGGATGAATAATTATAACTTGCACAATGTCAAGCTGAAGATGGTAGGGTTTTGTGCGTCATGACAAGCCTAGTAGCCAGTGCAGGTGTCTCACAGCATGATCAGCAACAGCCAGTGTATTCTGGCTCAGAGGAGACATTTTAGAGTAGTAAGAAATCAGCACCAAGGGCAATGCTGCTGCTGCTGCTACTGTTGTAAGTGCCAAATAAATGCAGAGTGCTTCTCAATGACAAGTGCAAGAACATCCACTTATTTCAGTTATATTCTTTTTCTAAATAACCAGATAAATGTGCTGTCTCCACATTTCAGCATATACTGCAAGCGTGGTTCTGCAGTTTCAGTGCATCTATATCCTGCTGCCCTCACATCAGGGTATTGTTTCTATACTGACCACTGCCCACCTGGTTGGCTACATGAAGGTCATGAGAGTGGAAATTAATGACTAATGAGGTCATGCAGCTAGCCAACAATGAAACAGTAATACAAGATTCAGAAGGTATAGTGGTACGAATGAGATTATTCTTCAGTTATTCCAATAAAAACGCAGTAAAATGCAACATAATTGTGCTTTTTCTTAGCAAAGGAGCTTCACAGACACCAGCTTTATATGCGTCTATAAATACAAAAAATGGGGATGGTTGACAAGACACTTTATAAAGGTTTCAGAGTGTTGGGTCTCAGTTTGATTTGTGCTAAGGAGGGGGGAAATTGGTAAACTGCTGCTCGTGAGAAATAAACAGTCTCCAAACAAATCTAGAGAATCATAAATTATTTAGGTGATTCAGGTGATCCCTTTTCCATCCAACAACTGTTCACTTTATGAAATCGTATTCTATCTATCAATTCATAAAGGGCAAGCAGGTAACAGCACCTACAGTTTAGGCTACTTTACCTTTTCCTTTAGGAGGCTTTGCAGGTGTTTTAATTTTGGATAAGCAAATTTTGTGTTGGGAAGAATTGTAGCAAAAAAATCTCAGAATAAAGATCATATTTTTCTCCTTTTAAAAAAATAAATTTTAATAAATTGTGCTGTATTTATCTTAATTAGAACATTGTTACTACCATTTGATTAATATGTAGTTCATCTGAGATTTGGAGCAGATGTTTGAAATTTGGCAGAATAGCCATATAGGCATATAGCTGCTCTTAAAAGTGACTGAAAGGCTTCATGGATTTTATGGCAGGCGCAGACTCAAGACTTTCTCTTTATTCTTCCCAGCTTCTATGGCTCTAGAAATAAGAACCAAAAGTAGAGTGACTTTTTTTCCATTCCTTCCTATTCCTTTAATTGAAGGAAATGGTGTATGGGCCATAGGGGCAAACATGGGAAAGTATTTGAGTTGAAAGTAAAAAAAAAAAAAAGGAGGAAAGAATCAGTGTGAGGAGCTGCCAGTGAGGAGACGGAGATGAGAGTGCAGAAGATAGAAATGGAAACAAAAATGTTGGAAAACTACAGGAGACTCTTTCCTGGAAGAAGAGAAGGCATGTTCCCCTCAGGAACACATCGGTCCAGAATATCTGATGTGCACTGACCTAAGTGCGTGCTTCGTCTCCTACCAGTCGTTGAAATGAAAGGAAGATGCATAGAGACTGATAGCACAAAGGTAACATTTGGGTCAAAGGTTTCTAAAACTGCTGGGGAATCATCAAAGTTGATATGTTTACATGTCTGGTTTTCTGTAAAATAACCAATTTAACCCAGTCTCTACAAACACCTTTTTTCAGAAGTTAAGATCACAGATTCACGGCCCTCCAGCTTAACATTAAATTGCTGTTCAGTCCCAAGGACTGTGTTGGTATAGCTTGTATCAGGATATATCAGATTTTTGCCTCATAGAGCCTTGAATAACTAGGATTTGAGGCTGAATATATGCTTTGTTGAGAGAGAAAGCTGTGCTGAGAGTCACTGACAGTGCCTTTTCACAAGTCATCACTAATTGTGTTCTTTGTTTTCTATGCTCACAACTTGAAATTTGAAAAATCTGGAGAAGTGTTGCGTGTTTAAAGCTCTGGCTATGGTCGCAGGAGGCGATGCTCTAATAAAAACAGTCCTCTCAAAGCCAGGAGAAGGGACCTTGAGCTGAGTATTCCAAACTAATATTTTCTCAGTCTCTTATTTTTGCCTATGAGTCCATCTAATCTGAAAATTTGTTTTCATGATAAAACAAATACTGGTTTTGGGCTTCTCTGTTGCTGTTGTGGTCATTACAGAGAGCTAAAGGGAATAGGCTGGTTAAATGATGCAGCATATCTCTGTCAAAAACTTAGCAAGCTCCCACTGTGTCCTGGGACTGTAAGGCTCTCAGGACCTCAGTGCTGGACTGGAGAGGAAGCCGGCTCCAGCTGCTGATTTTGTGTGACTTCACATTTGACGGGTCCTTGTAGTAGTGCTGCATTAAGGTTTTGTGACTGTCCTAGCGCTAGTGTTTCCTTACCTCTGCTAGCTGCTCATTCCCAGTCATGTGGGCAGCTGGTGCCAGTATCCTCAGTAGTTAGAAATAAAATGCAAGGTTTACATTATACATTAAAAATATTTTCATTTTGTTTTTAACTTGTGAAAGATTAAGCTGCCGCAATGGTCCTTGTTTTTGTCATAGATGTTTTGCCTGATGAGGGTGGAAACCTAACAGATACAGAGGATGGAGTAACCAGTTTGGTTTTGCTAGCGGTTTTTAGGGTCAGGTGGACAGCCAGTGATGATATCCTGAATTATGAATGTCTTATTTTCCAAAGAATATTTGACATATTTCATACAAATTGCAATGCATTTGTACAGAGGTTACCAAGGAACAAAGAGGTTTTGCTGTTTGACGTTATTAATGACTATCTTGGTGTAGCATAAACAACAAAAAAAAAAAGTGATAGCAGTCTTGTCTAAAAGTGGGCAACAAGCAAAAATTAGTTGGTTAATCGAATAAAAAGGAATGTTATAGTTTTCATGGTTTGCATGACAAGCATGTGATGTATTTAAATAGCTATAGATGCATTTATGTATATAGCAGGAGACAGCTGGCAACATCAATGAAGCATGCAAATAAGATCAAACGAACAGAGCATTAAAAAAAAAAAGATTTAACTACCTTTTTAAGGAACATCATTGAAAAATTACAATTAGTATTAAAATTAATTGGATTTTAAAACTTATCTGTGGGTTATAATCCCTTGATGTTTCTTTTTTCTAGTGAAACCCTTTGAATTCCCGGAAGATAAAGATAAAAATGATTATTAGAGGATTTATCTGTATGTGATATAGAAAAATGTAAAAAATCAAAATGGAAAGCAACTGTTGCAAGTACCAGAAAATTATGCTATTAATTTAAGTGTCATCAGAGCACAAAAGATCACATTTCAGGACGGTGTGAAAATTATTAAAATACTGGAAATAATAGTACTTAAGATGAAGATATTATACTCTAAGATGTGGTTAAGTGACTGACACTATTATATCACCTCAGGTATTATAAAAGTAACAAAATGCTTTTAAAGATAATAAGCGTTACATTTTGAGATTGGCAGTATTCACACTTTTCTGCTTAAGTGCTTTCCTACTTTAATATAATTTAATAACAGCAGGAAAAATGTAGCATTTTATTTCTAAGCCTCACCGTTTCTTTCTAAAATATGTATGCGTAAAATATAAAAACTTATTATATATAAAAATCATATTTCTTCATCTGAGAATGTTCATATAATTTGCTTCTTTTTGTCCAGGTGAGAAAGGAAGAACATAATTACTAAAGGTTAAAGGAAACCATTCAACGTATATTTTGTGTTATTTATTGAAAAATACCTCTTTAAGAACTGATCATTTGCTTTGCTTTTTCTTGTAGACCCCAGGAACTTGTTCCCAGGCCAAGAGCTATCTGAAATCTTTTTGCTATCTTTTTTTTTTTTTTTTTAATATATATATAAAACCCGTGCTTTACCATTTCTTTATCCTAACTGAAGAAATCCTGTCAGTTCTCTCCAATCCTTCCTGCTTTTTACTCCTGCATTTAATTGTTCACTTGTGTTCTGTGTAAACAATTTGGTGCTCCCAAATGATTTGTGTTTTGCACCCTCTGGGCTTCTGCATTTGGAAAGGTGTTAACCTGGCTGCAGAGCGTTTTCTCTACTTGAAGAAACCTTTCCCTGTAGAAATAGTTACTTCTTTTGTGCTCGCTGGTAATTTTTAAAAAGACTTCTGCATTGCTGCTCTGTATATTGTCCCACATAATGAAAGACTTTTCTGATTCTGTCTAATCCACTCTCAAATATTGAAATCCCTTGAGTGTAATCCTCTGATTATTAGATGGTTTCTCCTTCTCTTACTGTATTTACACGGTTAGAAATCTAATGTTAAGTATCTGTTTTTCTACTGCTTAATTTTGAGATAATTATGACGTTAGGTTATATTTCTTAGAGCCTTTAAAAATAAATAAGCTGGTTTAGTTATGTAGATATTTCTGCGTATTTATATTTGGTACCAGTGCCTTGTTGCTCAGCTGAAGTAGAGCCAAAATGTCAGAATGTTGGAAGATTAATAGTAGGTAATGATGATTTTTACTTCAATTTTACAGTAGTTTGTTACAAGTCAGAATGCAAATTAATAGCCGTTACCAGTTCTCAGAAAAGTTTTCTAAAAAAAATCCAAATTTAATCCAGGTACGATGTATGTATATAACATGTTAGGACTACCAGGATTTAGGGTACCATTTGTACTCGGGCTATAGCTGTTCTTGTGTTGTTTCAGTTAAACCTGAGGTTCAATGGTTTACGCTACTGTGATACAGTTGGATACATACTAGATATTAACACTTATTAAATTACCTGCAGTTTGTTTTGTAAATATTCTATATGGCTGTAGGCAGAAACTATATGAAATTTATTTAAATTTCTTCTTTTCTTAGAACTCTTTAATAGACATCTATAATCAATTCCTGGCGGCACTGGAATCGCTGAAAGAATTCTGGGATGCCATGGATGAAATTGATGGGATGACATGGGTGCTTGAGCCAGAAAATCCCACACGGAGTGCGACCAGAAGAAGAATTGCAATAGGTATGAAAAGATTTGAAGGAATACAGTGGATTTGAGAAGTAAACCTCGGGGTGCTGCTTTGCTTTGCTTATCTAAATCAGATGGTGCTTGTTCGAGTTAGGAAAATGAAAGGTCGCACTTAAAACCAGCAAGACACATTCTCTTATTTCGTGTGTTAAAAAAAAAAAACCAACCTCCCAGAGAATACTGAACCTGTTTAGGAAATTAACGACAACTTTATGGTGTTACATAAAATGAAAGTTTCTGCAGGAAAATGCAGAAACTGTGTATTTGTAAATTATGAAGGTGTAAGTGTCAAACACTGAGGACTTGCATGATAACTCTAGAAAAATCAGTATTTGTTAAAAAACGGCTTAGATGAAGCCCTTATCTCAGTCACCAATTCCAGATTTTTTTAACAGACTATTACTTGAGATTGACCCTGTCCTGGAAGAGCAAAAGGAATATTGGAGTGCAGAGAAAAGGAGGTTAAAAGGGGGAGGTGGGGAAAGGACAAAGAAATAAGAGAGGAAATTAGAGGCTTACAGTGTTAACCATCTGAAAAAGTATCTTAATTCATGTGCTGATGTTTGGCATTTTAAGGTCTTCATATAGATATATATACACACACACACACACATATATATATATGAGGTAAGGAGTCCTGTAATTGCAAAGGAGAAACTTGCCACTGTTAGAGGTTAGAGATACAGGGGAAAATGTTACCTTTGAAAGAAGAGTTCTGATTTTTAGCTGAAATCCAAAATGTCAATAGCACATTGTGGAAATCTGAGAACACACAATGGACCAAAGTAGACCTAAGTTGTCCCCGAAAGCCGCGGAAAGCCTGATTGCCCACAGAGTGAAGAAGGAAAGGAGCTAGTGGGGTGCTGAGCCTGCTCCTTCGCTGGGGGTGGAGGGAGGGACAGGAAGGGACAGGAAAAGTTCAGCAACCGGCTAAAATGACATGGGTCGGACAACACTGCTTTTTTGTGTGTGTGCGTGCAGTCAGGGTGGCTTTATCTTGGTTCTGCTCTGCTTTGACACAAACCAATGAAAAGGAAAGAAAAGGCTCAAAAAGCACCTCACGGTAGATCAATGGAGGGTGATACAAGGCTTTGAGCCCTTTGTTGTCGGTCACAATCTTCAGTTATGACTAAACTTTGATTTCATTCATTCCCATTTCTTCAAGGAGGGCAAGCCTAACTTACCTCTTAATTACCAAAAATGTTTTTATTTAGAAGAGAATTTGCTGAGAGGTTTTTTAACCTCAATGCAGAACGTTTTTGAGCTGCTTACCCCTTACGAATAGCAGACCTTGTGAGGAGGATGGGGTATCTTGTAAAAGAAAAACATTTGCTGTTTCAAAAATGTGCCATTGCTCGCTCAGTCCAGAAGGATGCTGGTGGGGGGGGACTGACTTTCTTGATTTTACTGCTTAATATTGTCTTTACGCTTCTCTTTTTGACTGCCAAAATGATGAGGAATTAATAACAATTACATCTCTGCTACCTTTAAAATTTCACTAAGATTTCAAATGGATTATGTCATCTAGCTTGAGTTTGATTACTCAGAAATAAGTCTTAACGCTTAAGGCAGGTCTATAGGAATTGCAAGACTGGCAGTTATTTTAATCAGTTGCTATTTTTAATTACAGCCCATTTGAATTTAAATATTTAATAGATACTGATATTTTGTACAATTAATTTGGATACCTATCAACTTTATTATTATTTGTAGTAATGAAAACCAGCCTGAATTAACCAATTTAAAACTGCTTTTTAAAAAAGGTTAATGTTTCTGTTTTTCAAATACTTGACAGCGAAGAAAAGCTTCACCTATGACTTATTTGCTTTCTCATTGTAGGGAACAACATCTCGGTGAACGTAGAGGTAGATCCTCGGCATCCAAAAACGCTCCCCGAATGTTATTTTCTTGGAGCAGATCACGGTAAGGCAGCAGACGCACACCGTTTGTTTCTCTTCTAGAATCTGATCTCTAGTGAGCAGATACTAGTGTAAGCAATGTCAGACTCCTGGGGTAAACTTTACTTAAGCAGAGCCGGGAATTAAGCTGAATATGCGTGTAGGAGAGTTTTACACGGTAGATGCTGGGCTTTTTAACAGCCTAAATCCATAGCATGCTGGTTTGCTCTGTGAGTGACACTATTTTCCAGTGCCTTCCTAGCACAGTTTAGAGGGAACCCTGTGTCCTACAGATGATTACCCAGTCATGTTTGTAACTTAACGAAATTGTCCTTTAAAAAGATATTAAAAATTTACTACATAGTGTTTGGAAATATTTAAGTCTCTTATTCCGTGTCCCACAGCTTTTTACCAGCTGTTTAAGGTAAATAAGATATTTTAAATATTAGCCTAATGAAGAACTAAGAGCAGTCATGAGTTAGGTACCTTAAATAATTCAAAACCACCAACCCATGCCTTCCCTTGTCAGTGCTGAGTTGTGAGAGGTCAAATTGGGAGGGGGAGCAAAGGGGACCCTAAAGATGATGTAATTATTTATGTACATTGCTTGCAGCGGTTAACCCTTTGAGAATTAAGCTGAACAACAATATGCACTTATGGTAAGCATCTTTAATAATAAATATAGGTTTGAAACTGAAATGGTGTTTGCTGTTCCTAGTGTTGACTTTTTTTCTCCCTCTCTCGCACCTGCAGGGATCCAGAAATCAGTTTATTACAAAACTTGAAAGACCTCTTAGAAATTGATTTTCCATCTCGTGCTGTGTTAGAAAAAAGTGTAAGTTGCTTTTTGTTAATGATCAGTTGTTATTTCTCAATAAGTAAAATTTAAATGGTCACTTTATAACTGCCAGCAAAAAATAGGAGACTTAGAAGAGAGGTAATTGGATTAATATATTGTCATAAGGACTTCTGAACTTCAAGCAACAATTGTCAGAGCTTGTTAACCTTTGATTAGAGGTGCACACTTTCCTGTGGCCTTCATAGCAGTAAGGCGATTAATAACAGGCTTCACTATTAAAAGGGAAAGAGGAAGTTCCAGAGTAGCTAATGAGGGGTGGAAAATCCAAACATTCTGCTATGGATGTTGATGACTTAAGTTCTAATTAGGTAGAGCTGCTTAGAGGGGATGAGAGGCCATCCAAATACTGGTGCATTTCAAACAAACTCAGAATTAATTTTTGACAATGTTGTAACACTGGATTACTAGCTTTGCTTTCACTTGTGAAATTTTTAAATTAATATCTGACTGCGAGGTCTTGGGTCTAATGTCCAAATGTAATGACAAATCATTGTGTTTAATAAAAAAGAAACAGTGGGGCCCCCAAGAGTATGAAAAGGCTTGTCAAACTAGATGTAATTCAGTGAGAGGATAAAATATAGCCTAGCAAAGTCTTGGACATCTGGCAACTACTCTCACGCTTTATACCGTAATGGCGTAAACACGTATATGGAAGGCAAAAATATTCAGTGGGTCTAAGGAATAAAAAATGCAAAAGCAAGGACAAATAGAGGGACATGTTTTCTGTGGTACCAGCCCTGCTTCTTCCTTGCAGGTGTAGTGTAAGCTAAACCATGTTGTGTTTTAAGGATTTTGCTAAGGACTGTGGAATCTGCTACGCCTATCGACTTGACGGTGCCACTCCAGATCAAGTGTGCGACGATCCCCGATGTGGACAGCCTTATCACCAGGCGTGCCTGTATGAGGTAAAGTAATTAATGGGACAAACTTGCTCATTAACTCACAGATTCTAGAAAACAGGCACTGCCCACTTAAGTGTCAGAGGAAGCAAAAGCCTTTAAGGACTGCTACGACAGTCGGTCACTGTGTTTCCTCTTGGTTTTTTAAGCCACAATTCATAAATAAGCTCCCTGCGGAAGGGAACCTGCCTTGCTTTGTGGTTATACAGCCTCTGACTTGACACATGCTGTGTCAGATGTTGATCAAATGTGCTGTTTGGAAAAAACCCTGGTAATAGATCGTTCTTAAATTTGATGTGAAACAAATACGAATTTTAATCCACTTGCTTGTGTTGCAGTGGCTACAAGGTCTTCCTTCTAGCAGACAGAGTTTTAATGTCATCTTTGGTGAATGTCCTTATTGTAATAAGGTAAGGAAACCTAATGAAAATTAGTGATTGAACTAAATAGTGTGTGGT
This sequence comes from Aramus guarauna, assembly GCA_013400195.1. Lineage (NCBI taxonomy): Eukaryota > Metazoa > Chordata > Aves > Gruiformes > Aramidae > Aramus > Aramus guarauna. Next base: position 1,394,731 of record VXBL01006551.1, on the reverse strand, counting down.
AGTTTAGATAAAGGCAAAAACTGCAACAAAGTCAGTTGCAAAATACAATTTGTGGCTACTCTTGCCTTTACCCACTGGAATAAAGAGAGGAAATCTTTAAATTCCCATGCATTTAATGCATCAGTGTTTTCTGAAACAGTATAAAGAGGGCTACAGTGATCAATGTACTAGTGTCACAGTAATTAAATATCACACCACATTGTATTTCATGAGACTTTTTTAATGTTGCTGTAGCAAAGGTCCAGTTTCAGAAAAAAAAAAATAATCCCAACATTCATGATACAAAACAGCATTCGGTGCATACGTAACTATTGAGTACAGATTTAGAAATTGAGGAGAACGTGCTTTAAAAGATCTGTACTGACAGTATTATTTTAAAACATCTTTTTCAAGCCACTAACACTGAAATCTTCAGCAAAGAAACTTTGAGAAGAAACTGTGTGGTGGGAAGACCACTGCACGCACTTACACTGGAGATTCGAAAACCACAATGTCAAAGAAAATACAAGGAAAGTAATATTAGTAGCAGAAGTACAAGTATGGCTACGCTGTAGTGGTACGTTTCATCAGTAAATGGAAGCTTGAATATAACAGATGGAGAAGGACGAGTGATGTCAGAACCGGTTTCTGGCAATGAGACAGGATGATCTGTAGTAAAGAGTTGATCGTGTTTCTGTTTGGATTCTGAGAACATTGCTTGGAGGTCAAATGGTGGTAATTCTCTTGCAGTGTATTTCTGCAGGGGAAAAAAAAAAGTTACACTAAATACTGAATTTCTAGAGCAAACAATACAATCATACAGTCTTAACTCTGGAATTTGCAGGTATAAGTATATTGTATATTATTAAGTGTATAACATTAGGTATGATTAAACACCTTCTAAAGAGACATACTCTATGTTATTACTGAAGTCAACAGCTGAAATTCATCTGTATCTTTAACCATTTTTCAAAAAATATTAATGTATTAAGACTTTGCAGTGTTCCTGCTAATAAAGTTCTAGCCTGGAAACCCTAGACATGACTCTGAAGTTTGATTTGCTGTTTTAATTTGTGTAAGTTTTTGCATCTCCTAGTGAAGCTGAACTTCTCCTGATTTACCATAGATAGCATAAAGATGCTGGTAGCATGGGATTTGTTCTAGTTCCATACAGTGGCGTTTGGGGTTTTTTTGGGTTTCCAGAAGCAATGTCATCCTTAGCTTACCTTTTTGATCTCCATCTCAACATAGAAATGTTTCCTGATTTAATTTTTACCTATCCATACCTGCTGTCCAGCAGCATCCTACAAAGCAGACCCATTGTTCTTTCACTGTCCCAGCTCTCTGATGTTTTCCTGAATGCACTTCCCCAAAAGGTAAACCAGAGAGGAAGACAACTTTCCCTCCAAGTTCCGTATTCAGACCTGTAACTGCATCGTCCATTAATGGCAACAGGGCGGCCATCTTGTCTAAGTGTCCACGCTACAGCGAGGTGCCTGCAGGTAACTACTCCAGGCAGCTGCCTAACCGCAGCGTTTCGAATTGCTCTCTGGAGAATAGCGTGGCGACAGGCTGTCGAGCAGCAGTTCCTGTGTGAACCATTGGTTCTTCTCCCGCTTTGTGCCCGAAAAATCCTGAATTTTCATAATCTCGGTACTCTAAAGTTTCCTATACAGCTTTTCCTTTATCTGTCTCCTTAATTATGTGAAAGGAATGGAGAGGAAGGCTGCAAAATGAAACTAATACAATCCTGACTTTTTTTCCCCCTCCAGTTTCTCCTTTGAGTATCTTAAATGTTATCTGACATCTATTTTAACTCTCCCCATTACGTACAATATTCAGCAGTACCACAGAACTACTCTACATAGATGCAGCATTATTAATCATATTGGACTAGCAGCTTCTCCTTTATAAAGACTAAATCAAACCACAAATATAATTAAATACTAGACCAGTGATTGGTCCCATTTCTGTAAAAATGTATTTTTCCTTCCTCCCACAAGAAGGATGGACACACAAATGCCCAAGTTACTCCCCGGTGTCAAGCTCTACAATCCATACCATGTGCTTGCTGTTCAAGTAAACAGGGGAAGTTACACCAACTCTATTTTTTTTCCTGTGTTATGTTGGAAGCCTAAACAGGGTTCCCCTTTCCTTATCTACTTCTTTCTTAAGATTAACAGTAGCTGTTATACCAAATACACAGGAAGGAGGAGATTTGATACTTTTTTTGCTAATATTTTTTAAGTTTTACATTTTAGGACTAGGAAGCAACACTGGAATATCTTCCTATTACAAAGCTGTATTTATTACTTCAGGTAACTGTTGTGTCAGGACTCCAGAGACTTTTCCGAATCCGTCTCCCTTGCTATCACCCAAATCATCTCCAAAAAATTGTTCTGCTCACCACTTTACTGCCTGATGCTCTCAGGTACAGCTGTGCTTTTTCTGCTTCACTCTCCTAGCTTGTACCGGAGTCTCCAGGCAGTGATCAGCAGACCGCTTGAAGCAAAGAATAAAGCTGTCTTTAAAGTTGCATTTTTGTGCTTATTAGAAATTGTTCTCATTTAACAAGTTATTTTTCTATAAGAAAGCAAAACAGGGTAGAATCTCTTTGTTAAAATACACTTGAACTCCACAGAAAAGGAGCACAGTGTGATTACTAAGATGTACTTTATTCTGCATTATTTTTACTAAAACCTTGATTAATTTTTTCATTTTCATGTACAGTTGAAGACTAAGACTGAATATATTCTTTCAACCCTTTTATGCAGACAATTACTAATAATATTTGAGGTGAGTTAGTTAACTACTAAAATCCTCAGATTAAAAAGTCAGAATTTAAGAACTTAAGAGTGCTGTGAAGTTTTTCACTACGTAGAAAAGGAAACTACTGAAGTAAGTTCCTACCAAGACAACAACAGGGTCCACAAAGGGAGACTGTCATTTCCCAGACTTTTATCTACATACAGAACGTCAGTTCAGGAATAGCGTGAGCAAGCAACTATAGCAAACTTGTAGTGTTTGTGGCAAACATCTAGTTTGCATACATGTAAACTCTTAGTTTTAGAAAAGCTGATCTTTCTTTCGCAGGGTGCCATGACTGCTCTAAGGTGACACCAAAAACCTCACCTGTTGTGGGCGGTCAGGCTCCTGAACCGTAGTGTAGGATTTAACGGGCTTCTCTTCAGCCTGGAATTGCCGGCGTGTTACCCGAGCACGGGGCCTGCTTAGGCAGTTAGATTCGTCCTCTTTCCCCGTGTTTTGCTCTCGTTGAGCTGGTTTCGGTGACGGCGTCTGTAAGTGAACCTGGGGATGTCCAGACAGTAATTGTGTATGCTGAAAAGAGTTTGAGAAAGCTCAGAATTATCACAGGTACCATTCCAACACTTGGACCTGCCTGGTTTGAGACAGGTAAAGGTAGTGCCCGGTTCGCACTTAACTCCCTGGGCTTACAAGAAACTTAGAGGTTTATGTTTGGAATACCAGCCAGTAAGAATATGCCAACTTCTGGAGTTTGTGACATAGCACTGGGCTTTTTTCAAGCCCTCTTTTTCCTTTTCCACCCCAAAAAGTGACCATTGAGCTAACAGAGCAGCCAGACTCCCAGGAGATACCATGCATTACTCACCTGCTGAGGCTGCGTATGGTGAAGCATCCTGTTTAATTTACTTGGCTTTTCTTCATCTTGGAGTCCTTTGCCAGTTACCCCAGTACAGGCTTTGTTTTGACAGATGTATTCTTCACCTTCCATCATTTTTTGCTTCTGCTGAACTGGTTTTGGCGTAGGCTTCGGTAAGCGAACCTGTTGATGTACAGTGAACAATTTTGTATACTGAAAAAAGTCAGTATTTCAAAAAGAAAACCATTCTATCTTCAGTACCGAGAACACAGAGAAAGCTTTTTCTTTCTCAAAAGAATTGTTTCCAGCATTTTGATTATCAATAAAAGTCTTCTTCAAACAGTACAAAGTTAGAGCCATGCTGTACTTGGGAAGTACGCTATAAACTAAACTTCAGTTCTACATTTCAAAACATTCACTAACACCCTTTATTGGGAATGGTGACAGTAAGCTGCTGTTCGTTTCAGTAACAAGTAGAGCCGAATGCATTTCGTATCGCTGGATTGAGTCAAATGCAAAAGTCTCTAAGATAATCATGGCATCTTCTGACTCAGGTAATCTAATTCAAGAGTTAAAGCTGATTTTTTTTTTTGAGTCTTCTAAAATGTAAATGGGGAATACGCAGTGAACAGTTGCATGAGTTAATGCGAGTTTTTTCCAGTGCTGCTCTAAGCACTCAGTATCAAATGATGTCTGGTTTTGGCTTTTGGAACTTGGAAGACAACCCTAGCCAAAACACAGGCTGTATGCCACATGCCTTTGGTACTTCTGGCACACTAATAACTCTGTAACTGTAACGTTTGCATATGGTCCTCTACGCAGCAGCTGGATCTCAATAAAGCAGCTAAAAAAGAAAGAGTGAGCTGCTTTTTATACTGCAAATTAAATACATACAGGAGATAGAAATTGCACAACCTAAATACCACTGGAAGTGCCAGTAAGCACAAATTAATCCAAAACACCTTTGAAAAATATAAAATTATTAATGTTTAGAAACATAAAGGTGTATCTGTTCTGAATAACAACACAAGCTAGTTCCAAACAGTCTACACCTTAGTACGTAACACTGGAGATAGCCCTGAGAAGTGGAGTTGCACAGGTGAGGCTCAAAATGCCACGCTGACCGTTACCTGGACGCCGTTTTCTCTGCATCACAGCACCATACCGCACCACGCAAGAACTGCTAATCCTGTTGACAGCTAACTCGGGTATCTTCACAAGGTGTACATACCTTAACCGACCACATCGCTTTCAAAACAGGGCTCGCAGCACTTGTGAAAACATTTATTTTATGCCTAAAAATCACCATATTCCATACTAAGAAAAATGACAGGTTGGTATCAATTTCATATTTTTTTAATATGAAATCTACAAAATCTAGCAGGTAATCAGCCAGCCCAACCATGCGTCATTTGGCCCTAACGCTAGCACTTTCTCTGTAGGTGAAAAAGCCAAAAATATTTATCCAGTGCCAAAACCTGCGGTAAACACATTTGAGAACGAATGCAATTAATATTTTAATCACCTCTGTTTGGTGTGCAGTTGAAACAAAGAGCCAGGACGTAGCCCCTGTTACACTTTTTATGTCATCTCAAGATTAGATTCACGTACTATACAGGGAGCTGCATCTTAAAATTCATGTTCTGTAGCAATTCCTCTTCACATCATCTTCAAGGAGCTAGTGTTACAGGATCCCCTTATTGGTACTTACGGGTGTTTACTGGTCTTCAGAAGGGAATTGACCCAAAATCACCTCTTTCTTGTGTACCAAACTGGTAGAGGTGGAATCAGACAGGTCATCTGGAGTCAGATTCTGCTCATAAGCAAGAAGTGAGGAGACAGTGGATTGTTTGTAGTGGCTCCCACTATTCTTAGGTTGCCTCTTTAATGGGAGAAGTGTTTGGTGAATAAAAGGAGAGGTGGAAAGGGAATGCAGAGGGCCGAGATGAAAAGAGTCAGACCTAGGATAACGACAGACAGTGCCGTGAAGAGATGCAGTGGGAAGTGCCTGCCTGTCATCGAACACTTTGTCAGGACTGTAGCACCAAAGTGCACCAGGCCTTGAATATCCTCCACAGCCACAGACTGCAAAATCAGATTTTCTGAAAACAGCAATACATTTAGAGAAAGTTAAGTTATCTGCTCTCTCAACTCGTATTTAAGTCCTTTGAATAACCCTAGAAATTTCCTTTCTGCAGCTGTTCTGCAGCGAACGTTACAGGAAACTCGCGCATGTAAGCAGCAGAACTGGCTGAAGAAACACGCTCAAGTAAAAACCTGGTGATTGTTGAAGAAACCATTCTTACTACTCCAAGAAACAAGACACTCAACATGAAAAATTTCTCTGAAAAAGTGATGACAGGTGCCAAGATTTAGCAATATGCAGACATACTCCCTCTCTGATCTCGTTTTTGGCCATCAAAACCAATTCTGCTTAGTCCTCCAGCACAAGAGTGGTGATAACTGACACTCCTCATTCACGGATTTTTCAGTGGGGTTGCGCACTTGCAAATAGCAAGTGCTACGGCAGCTTTTACAGCCTGGAAGGTCAGAATCATCTTTTATACCAGCGTACTGTCAAGTCTTCAGCCAGGCACTAAGAAAATAGATTTACTATTCAGTATCTGACTCTAAGAAATCCAAGACTCTTGTGAACCAGAGATCCAGGAGGATCAGCTGGAGATCAGTTAACAGCTACTTGAGATTTCAGTTTGGTTCAGAAAACAGTACAAACGTGTAAAAAAAAAAAAAAAAAAAAGCTTCTCAAATTAGCAAGGACAAAGTGGTCACCATCATAGCAAGAGAAACACCGTCACTGAAATAGCTTTTGGTTTTATTAAAAAAAAAAAAGTAGTGATAAAACTAGAAAAGTCAATAAAATTGCTAAAATAAGTATCTGTAATTACCAAGATCAAAACCCAATGCCTTTTTATTAAACATGAACTTTTGTTCTGCTTTCCATAGTACGTAAATAGTGCTGACAATTGGTTTGTGAGGCACTTGCTACAATAAAATGTAATTGTATCATGAGAGAAAGGTGACAATCAGGAGATCATGAAAAAATTACATATTCTCACTGGTGGTTAATTAGCCATGCAAAACCCCCTCAAACAGATATTCTCTTCTATTAGGAATGATTACTATGCAGGCCTACAGATGTCAATACCACAGTCATTCAAATACTTCTTTCCCTACTAATTGAAGGTTGTAAAGCTCTGGTGCCAAGGTTTTGCTTCCAAAGAGCTAATTTATGACTAGAAGGATATTTTATGTCTTCAGTTGCAGCAGCTACAAAACTCAGCAAATCAGAACCATCTGTGCACTGATACTTGAATCACCATTCATCTAGCAGCCTATCAGTCACATTAGTTTGCATCCTGCATTCTTGGCTCACGTACACTTGTGATGGTCCAAAGTTCACCAGAAATATTAAAAATGAATGCTACCCTGACCCTGCCTTATTGCACAGGCATCCGAGACAGAAACGGGGCTTTTGCATACGGGGAGTTTCCAGGCAGAGGTATGATGGGACTGACATTTCACAGCAAGTCCAGCAAGACTGCTAATTACCTCAATCTCCCCTTATTAAAACACAGGTTTATTAACTGTATACTTTCAGACTTAAAAGTACAAAAGGAAAATATAACACGATAGCTGTCAGTTTTAAAATTCTCTGTTAGTGCATCACATAGCACTGCATACCAATAACACAGTTAAATCCCAGAATAATACCTCCTCCACATTAGTGGCTGCAGGAGTATAAAAAAGGCAAATGACAAAGAACAGTTTGAAAGCAAGAAAACGAATTAAATGCTTGCACTAATAAAGGTAACTTTGCTTTTAATCTGGAACGAAGGAAAAACCTGGCATTCAAGCTCGTCTTCAAGATGTTAGTGAACAAAGTCCTTGACTTCCCCATTATCCTGAAAGTAAATCATTCTCCACAGACCTACCGCTTTGAAGTGAGAGGCTGCAGGTCAAAAGGACTCATGACAGTTCTTCCTCCTTAAGGGTTGACATCCCACTTTTTAGCAAAGCCAGGGGAAACAGGAATTAACAAACACAGTGTATTTAAGGCAAAAGAACTGCTGCGTCAGTCTCATTTTGAGATCTTAAACTATTTCCTCCTCTACAAAAGAAAAGGCAACGATCAAGCAGATGTCAGACATAATCCCAGAACTGTCTGACTTACTTTTGACACTTTAGCAGCACAGTGATTTCGTGTGCCTGCTGCGGCGGAAAATTCCAGAGGGCCATCGTAGCGAGTTCCACTTGACTCCAGTCCATCCAGCAGGATTTTCTTGAGCGCTTGATACTTTGGCTTCTCATCATAAGCTAAGCCATAAACGCATGCCAAAAACTTGGATATTTCACCTGTTGAGCATATTTTAATGTAAATTTCACATGGTGTAGACCTAGAACTTCAGAAAGAATTGAATTCCAGAATGGAATCTTGCATTACCAAACAAGATGACACAATTTCAGCTGAAAATACACTCAAAACACAGAACTGACAATATCTCGCCTTTTCGAGATGAGAAAAGGAAAAGGGAGACTCGGACAAACAAGCTAACCCTTCAGTGCCATGTCTTGTTATGCACATGCACTAATTCTTATAGTACCAAAAGCTATCCAAGTATGAAAATTAATCAAAATACTTTATAGACAAATAGTGATAGTTCTGGTTAAAATAGAAGTTTTTTATATTTGAAAGACCATAATACCCCTTTAAATATTAACTACTCTCAACAACACTATTTTAATCCGCATAGATATTATACTTCAAATGCTTTGGGGAAAAAAGCAACTTTTTTTTTAACTTCTAATACTTGGGCAAATATTGGTTTTGAGATTACATCCCTAAACCAGTCTCACAGCAGCATTATTTTGCTATCATATCGAGTGGTTCTAGAAACAGGGAAACCACTGAACGGGCAGAAATAAAGCTATTAGGAAAAACACATTGCGGGGGGGGAGTGGGGAGGTGCGTGTGTCAAACTTTTCTTTCAGTTGAGGACCCAAGCATATCCTAAAACTGGAGAACTACACCAGATATTACATCGGGCAAAATCCCAGAAGTAAAGATTTATACTAAATATGCATACACATCATGAATATACTTTATGCAATATATGATGCATTCCAATAATGCAAATACTGGAATGTATTAATAAGTGAGTAAGTTTATTAATGAAGTGAATAAATCAAAAATTGATACTAACCTTTGAAGGAAGTTTGGTGTTTTCCCTGGGTTACTTTTGTATTTCGGTGAAGGAAGAAACATACGACAAGACAAACCGCCCATTCGTCTGCTTTTTCAAACCCTGACTGCTAAGCAATAAACCTTTCGTAGACAGTTGCTTACTATGTCCATACTAACAGCTACTTCTGTTTCTAACATAGTCACTGCTTCCTAACACCTTGGATTACTGTTACGGCCAAGATCCCTTAATGCTACTCTACGTTGTATATCACACACGAGACTGATCAAGATTTTGATACTACCACACACCAGGGTTCAAATTTAGTCCTCGGTGTCTATTTTCTCCACTTCGTACTTGTTCATGGGATAATGCAGGAAAGCAAGAGAAAGAAAAGAGATCCTGCAATAAAAGCATTACGTATCCTGTACCAGTAAACATCAAGTATCATTTATTGCAGACTGACCAGCATTCGACAGCATCCAGAAATCTACCTTCTGCCCTTGCAGTAAACAAGCCTTTGAGGTAAAACCGCTTGAAATATAATAAGCTTGTACATGAAGGGCCTGATCCAGTTCCACTGAAGTCAGAAATATTACTTCAATTAAATTGCCCCCTGAATTAATGAGTGTGACATATAATCTAACAACGAGTATCACATAACTACTGCGTTATCAGCTAAATCCAGATGTCGCAGGCTGAATTCTTCTGCTGGATGCCTTTGTGTAAGAGTGGTTCATGCAGGCTTGATTTCAAGGGGTTGATTCAAGGATGACTCCTGCTTGCACACTCCGGTTTGCCCTCAGACCAGAGCGCGGTAAGACCAATACTGCACACGCTCAGGTGAAGGCATCTACCTTAAGGTGCAAAACTCAGCAATTGCATTTAAGAGTTTAAAGTTGAAGACTTTGTTAAATTTGTGTTACTTTTACTTTTGTACTGCTTCCCCCAAATAGACTAAGCCACTGAAGTATTTTTTGTAGCAGACTAAATATGGTACATAGTACAAGCACACTTACTACAGCTGCTTCCAGAAGAATCCCATTCCATCACCGATTCTGGGAGCTCGTCCATAAGTCTGAAACAACATGAGTGCAACAATTTTATGTGGTTTTGGAGCAGGTGATTCTTCATTTGGGATTTAGGAAGACAGCAAGTTTCAATTCCAAAGGGAATGGACCTCCGGGATAGCTAATGGTTCACAGCACTGCTTTTAAAACAAAATCTCCTCTTACCAGGTATATTTTTAACTCTTTGGAGACTGCTGATTTCAGCAAGACCAGGCTTACAGCTAAGACTGCACTTCAACATTAAGTTTTACTTTGCAGATATTTTAAGCTTTCTAGAAAGAAAAAGAAACATCCTTTGAGCTGAAATGGCTTGTTCTGATTTCAGCTTAATGATTAATATTTGTATTTCGGAATTGAAGAAGCAGTTCTGATCTGCCTACTAGTCATTTAGCATCAGGTTCTTTCTGCCACGTAGCTCACAGGCAGCTGGGTGATTGCTGTCAAAATTACAAGCAGGCACGGCAGGGACAAAAGGGGAGAGGGAGGTTAAATGACCTTAAGTCCCAGGCACTTCGTAAACTGAAGGGCAGGACCACAGATGTACTTTCTGTCTACCCAGAAACAGAAATAGCAAAGGACACTGGAGCTCAGAATAAATCGTACCCTAAAAACAGATGAAGTAACACCAGCTCTCATCTTTGTGCAGGCATGAACCAGGGTGATCTCCAAGCACCTGTAGGAACCTGCAGCTGAACAAGGCCCCTTGCCCTAAGTGAAATCTCTTAGTTCAGGCCTGCTGTTAATTCTGTCACAGGATCCCTTTTGTTTGTTTGCTTGTTTAAAGGAGCCATAAAGCTCCACCAATAAGTAACAGGACGTGTTCCCAAATGCATAAAGTTGGGGCATATAGGCAAATAACCTTCAATTCAGTAATCTCTTTAGTATCAGAAATAGGGGGTTCAATTTTGGGGAAAAGAAGCATTTAAACATTTTCCTGTAATGCAGCTTAAATTCCAATTCAAATGGAGCCGCTCCTCCAATTATGGCACGGCACAAATATTTCTAAATTCAGATATAGCAGCAGTCCTTAAATATCCCCTTACCAATGCCCAAAGCTTTGGCACTGTTGCCTCATCACCGTGACGTTACCAGGAGGAAATACTAAGAACTCGTAGCGAAGGGATGAGAGGATGAGACACAACTGGTGAACAACAGTTCGAGGTCCTGCCTTTCAACTGCACCCCACCTCCCAGGCCCAGCCCCTTCATCCTCACCAGAAGTGATTTGCCTGTGCTGCTTAATGTACTTATTATTAACTTTAAAGCAACTGGATACACACATATATCTGTATGTCTGTTTCTGGCCTTTGAAAACAGTATAGGCACTGAAAACTAAGATAAATAAAAGGGGATGACCTGGACCTAATACCACGAATGTCATTCATTAGACTAAGGATATTTCTGATAAATGGAATCTATACCATTTTCTGTGCATTTACTCTAAGCATTTGTTTGCATGGCATCCTGGAAATGCTAGCAATTTAAGGGTTAACCGCAAGGGAAGAATTAGCAAAGCAGCTTGATTGATTAAATTGATTTAACATTGAATTGTATAAGTGTTACCTTGCAGGGGGCTGTGTAATGATCAGAACTTCTAAAGGAGAAATATTAAACATAACATACGATGTCAACATTTACAGATGCAATCTGTATTATCCACAGTCTGCAGGCTAACCTTTTTCTCTGTTGAGAGCCAATGCCACACTGAATTTGCAGATTGATTTCTGTGGATCAGCTATCCCTATTGTGTACCTCTGTTGTGACTTGCCCTACTTAAAAGTTTGCTGCCTTCTCCAATTGTGATGTTACATTTATGGGTAACTACTCTTCTGTACAGCCTTCTACAGGCTAAACTGTACCACATGCAATTAACTCTCTCAAGTCCCAACTGTGAAAGCAGAGAAAGAAAAAACTAATACACTCCGTAGCTTTAGTAAGCTCTAAATGAGTCATGCTGGGGAAAAGGGAAGATTTTAATCAAGTTCTTTAGTATTTTGGTATTCAATTGTTTGTAACAGCAGTGGGCTTATATAACATTAAAAACCTACATAAAAACATCTGAAAAATAGCATCATATAGAAAGTTAAATAAATTGAATGCACGTGTGGAAAAACTTCCAGGAGATGTTTGTACTATAGTCTCTACAAAGCACCCATGGAGTTTAATGGAAACACACAACCACCTTCGGTACGTGCAACAAGACCTGCACTAATTCACAAATCTTTTCTTTAAAAAGAGTATTAAAAAAATACACAGCAGACAAAATGACTGTGTACGGTGCATTTGAATGTATCACTTCTCCACAGCAGTACATACATAAACATATGCAAGGGGGTATATATGGACATAAAGTTCACATTTTTAACTGCTTCTAACATCTCTCTCAATTAAGGAGAATTCTTTTAGCTTTCTTGTAAGGTACTATTCTACCTGTAAAGCTGTCTGTCTCAGACCTGCTTTGTTAAGTGACGAGGACACTGCAGGGTCCTAGGGTGGCGTGTGTGTGCGCATGTACACGTGTGTGTTGTTTTATTTTTACTTTGTTTTTGCAGTCTGGACAGCTACAGGGTCCTTCAGGTTCTGTTCCCAGGGCAGCTTCCCACATAACCATTGCAGCATGCAGTAGCCAAGGATTTCAAGGTCACCTCGTCTGGATGGGGCTAAAATGGGGGGGGGGGGGGGGGGGAGAAAGAAAAAAGAAAAAAAGAAAAAAAAAAGATGAAGAATAAGAACCTCTTCTTAGGAAACAGAAAAAACTTTGATTGAACTAGTGCTGATGAAATATGAAAAAGCCAAATGGGCAAAGTGTTTTGTTTATTCAGCTGTATTAGACCTAAACCGCCCCGGCTTTTGGCCACAGTCCACAGACAGGCAGTGACTTGTTACCGTTGAAGTAAGGGTCAGTTTCCTCACCTCCTCCAACTTCATCCTTCCTCAGTCTGGCCTGTCACATGGACTTGATCCCCATGGCCTCTGACATGATCCAGACAGCCCATAACTGAGTACCAACACTTTCTCAAAGAGCCAAGCAGTAAAACAAAGAAATAAATGTCTGCTGCTAAATTGCTAACACATGTTCCAGGAAGTCCATGGGGTCCACATTGGTCATGCAGGGACCCTGTGAGTGCAGACTAAACACTGATGGCCTTTCCTGTTCTCCTACAGAGCTATTTCAACTTGGAAGATATGACAAAACTGCCATCTAGTGTACATTTACACACCAAAGTTGTCTGCTTACAAGTACCATGAACTGTTTGTTTGAAGAATCGTAGCGCAGGCTAAAATACACTTGCTGTTTAGTAAGTCCTGTATAAGAGCTAACAAAACTGCTTCCAAAAAGGAAGTTATTTCAGGAACAACTTAACTCTCACCCTGCACAGGTTTAGACAGATATACTAACTACAGAACACAAATACAGCAGATACAAATCAGCTAAACGTAACTCCATCTCCAAACATCATCTATGCAGAAAAACAGGTAACCAAAGTTAATCTACAGATTGGCTTTTCCAAGAGAAACAGAAAAAAAGTGTAATACTAATAGAATTGTTACTGCTTGCTGCTATTCAGAGGAAACCAAACTTGAAAAAACTGAACAAGCAGGATTGCTGCAATATTTCTTTGTACACATTTGACTTGCAGCTTATAGTTTGCAAGTCAACATCGCGTGGAAACTGCAAACCCAGGAACTGTTCATTGTAATTAAAGACAGACAGAAGCAGAAGTTAAATTTATGCTTTTCCAAAATGAATTTGCACTTTCCAGGAACAAAAGAAGAGTTCAGATTAGTTCGGTACTTTTTTTCCTAGTGTAAAGACTAGTAGTTCAGCACAGTGCTGTTAATCCAGCTGTAAACAGATATCATATTTTATGGGCCTTCATTAAATAGATTCCAGAAAGTCACTCAGCAAACTTATCTTTTAATTTAAAAAGTCATCTGCTAAAAGCTACGGTGCCAACACATCATAACTGTTTCTTGTTACCGTACACACATTATTGTAAAAGCAGAAGATTAGTTCTTATACATTCTCTATCTTAACTGCTATTAGACTATGGGATTATTAAAGGCCCTTCAATCTAACAGAACGCAACACTATCCCCTGGGAGTCGTTTATTTTCTGCACTAGATTCAGCAAGGTCCTAATGCAAGACTTGGCTCTCATATTAAAATAAAAACACAATCTCTACCACTTGCTGTTCTGTAGTGATTTCTTCAGCCATAAATCTCCTGTTAACTGTGGAACAATTCCATTCATACACATGTGTTCACAACTCCTTTTTCCATTATGGCAATTCCAGATTATAACCATATAAACCAGCATTTTTGATTGCAGATCCTCTAATTTTCACACAAGCCTTTCTGGCACCTGTTTGCGTAAGGCTACAGGAAGCGGCCTTTTGAGAAAAACTGTCAAAATTACAATGGACCACTTTTTTCCACTCAGGGACTAATTGATATGAATCTGTAAATAACACTAAGTCAATTAGATTTCAGAAGCTAACCTAAGATAACTCTTTTTCTGACAAAACAGTCCCCAGAGGATAAAGTTTACGTCACAGTTAACAGTTTGGCCATGACTAATTACCTTTCTCACTCACATGTTGCTCTTCCAGCCATTTCCTGACTAACACTAGGGCAAAGCCATCACAAAGAGGAGATGTGTGCAAGTAAGACTTTACTAATACCTTTCTAAAAGCCACAGCAGTCAGCTAGGGGAAGAAAAAAAAAAAAAAAAGTTACATGTAACTTAAGTCATACATCACTAAAAAATAAAAGGGGAAATGTTTTACAGAGAGATGGTAAATTCTTGTCTCACTTTATCTCCCAGGTCACCGCAAGTGTTACTACATAAAGACATTTACATGTGTTTTTCATAGAACCACATGAAAATGCCAACATTTCATTATTTGAATGTACCAGCTTATTCTTTCTCTCTGCTCCTTTGTCAGCTCAGTATCAGAGATGCTAACTTCCTCAACTTTTTAAATCATTTAGATCCTTATAAAAAAAAAGTATTCAACTAACTAAATCTTTAATGAATTAATAATATCTACGCACAATGGAATAATTAGATTTTTAAACTCAAATAAAGCACTAATACATAAATTTGAACTACATGTTTACTGGAAAAAATAAATCTGCTAATACAATTGGAGATTACAAGAATTCTTGATATACATCAACGGAGAGAAGTCAATCTGGCTTCATTTTAAATGTGATAACCATGCAAAAATAAAACAATTCTGCTTGATAACTTGTCACTGTTACAAGAGTATACATTCAAAATAGTACTTAATTAAATCAATTGCTCTTACTTCTCTGTAGATTAAAAACTTGTTTGAGTTTTTTCTTTCTTTTTTTAATAGATACTCAATTTCTGCTTTTCTGTTAACCAGGGGGGGGTTGTTATTATTATTTTAGTCTCATGTGAAATACTATTTAATGGGAACATGTTGGTGATATTTTATTTCACGATATTTTTATGGTTTAATTTTTTTTAATTTTAAGCTTAAAGGCCTGATCCTGTCCTCACTCCTGCCAAGATAAAAATCAGGAGCAACTGCACTAAAGTTAATGAACTAACAACCATGAATGAAATCAGAGTCAGGCTGTTAGAAGTTTTATATACACCACAAACGTATACTTAACATGAAGGCACAGAGTTCAACGATAACTCAGACAATGTAACTGAAGCAATTCACCAAGAGAGGAAAATATATTAGGTATCTCTGTATACTGGATTTGGCAGCTATCTGAGCCCTAATTTATATTCAGATTACTATTTCTAAGTAGATCATAAATGATAGCACACCAACCACAATACACTCTCAAAACTACACTGCTCCCAAGAACTCATCTGACATCCACAAAAAAACGGGAGTTTTCCTCTATGGCCCTTATTAGGCTAACTTTCTCAAGGCTTTTGTAAAGATCTAGGAGGCTAATGAGTGACAGATGCAATGTTCTTCTATTATTTTTACTTAGCACTGTTACATTATAATTTCACTATTAGTGTTTAGATCCTTATAAAGCTTTTCCTAAAAAGGATCATTTTAGTTGCTCATATTGCATCTATGTGCAGCGGAACCTCCAATTCTCACTGGCATTACAGAATAAAAATTCATTTTAATTCACAAACAAATATAACTCATACCATAGCCATTAGGCCAAAAGCTCATAAAGGAGTGGTAACGTGACCACGGAGAAATATAATTATGTTAAAAATGTATCATCACGATGTTTTAATAAATGAACTAAAAGTGATGCAACTTCTTAACTCAAAGTTGGTATGATAACAACAGACAAATACAAGACATGTCAAAAATCAGCGCCTATATTAGGGGCAGGAGAAAGGAAAAGACCAATAAAAGCTGATAATGAAGTATTGCTTCCCCAAGGTACTGGTCAGTCTGAGGAGTTCACTGCAGCAGGACAGCAACTAACTGAATAGAGTGGGTGGCTACAGGGAAAAGGTTAGGTAAATACAGTTAAATTTAAGAAGTTTGATAAACACGGCTGATCAGCACAAAACCTACTGCAGAACTGGCGGGAGTTCCCGCAGTCGTTCACAGGGAGGATACAACCGTGACTCCCCAGCACCGACCTCACCTTGGGCGGTCACAGAGGTGCCATGCTGACAACATCGGCCTCACAGTCCTGAGGGTTCATGTCCCAGCCCGCACATCAGCACTGCCCCGGCAGTCACGGGATGCAGTTCCAGCACACTAGTCAGGTAACTCGCTTCAAGATCCTACAAAAGTAGCAACGCTACTGCTGCTGTCCTGTCACGGCCAAGCTCATGAGCGCACTGCGAGCCAGCAGGTCCTGCAGGCCAGAAGTTCCCAAACTGTGGCCCTCAAACCTCTTCAAAATAGCACAGCTGCCCTGGACAATCACAACAGCCGAATGCGCAGACATGTACAACCACCTCCAAACAACCAACAGTTACACATGTCCACCGACTGGCAGGATCTAACTGCATCTGTGATACAAGAGTGCAACCAAGCAGCAGGATTGTCCTCTAAACAGAGACAGGGAGTGAATAATCATCAGGACTGTCGGAATGGGATGTGCTGAAAGGAAGCGTGCCGGGGTCCTGATTTGGTGGGGAGAAGTTTAGGTAGTGGAAAAGTATGAAGATGCAAGGGAACTTCACCACAAGATCAGGGTGGGAGATTAAATGATGGTGGCAGGAGGAGCAGGTACCTTGTCGGAAGAAAAAGGTCCCAAGCTTGCAGTAAGGACAACATGTGGCAGGAGAGAGGGGACAGGAAGTTTTACTCTTCTTTCACATCTGTGTGGCAGAAAAAAAAAAAAAAAATCACAAAAGTAAGGAGCTGACAAGCAGCTGCGAGGTCCACTAACTTTTTGAATTCCTAGTGTAGAGAATGAGAAGCCAAAATTAAGCAACCAATTCCTAGCCATGCCCCTCAGTTGTGGAAAATTGTGGTGCTCATCATCTTATTTTTGCTGCTTCCAGATATTCTTGGCAGGACAGAATAAGCTTACAGAGGTGGTTATAGGAACCTATTCAATCTTCTCCTTGCTAAAGCCCAACTCTTCTTTCACTTGCAATGACCTCCTGCTCCCTCTTCTGCTGGGCGCACATTTCTAATCCAATACTCAGAAACTAAACCATCTTTTTATTTATTTCACACTGCAAAGTTCCACCCATTTTTCATCATATCAGTTAGTTACATTTTCCTTTTATTTTTAGGATTTACAGGTTGTCCTGCACAGAGTCTTTGGGAAACACATAAACTGCAGCAAATCAGTAATTCATTTGACCGACAAAAAAACCCTAACAGGCTCCCTCTGACTCCTAACTATACGTGGACAGACGTCAAATAAACCTCTTGATCCAGAGCCATTTAGAGCTCTGGTGTCTGGCTGCCACGCAGGCTCAGAAAGAATGTGTTTCCAGGTCCAGGTGTTTATATTCTTGCACATCCTTCCTTGCAAAATGAACCCTGCATATATTCTAGTCAACCCCTGCATGTAAAAGAAAAGTAAAAATGGACAAGCACTGAGCTATGTTTTTAATATCAAACAGCAACAGTTCTGTCAGGCCAGTGGGGAAAATAAGAACTGCAGCTTTCCCTACAATCAGCCTGATGCCTGCACTGCCCTGTACAAACACAGCGTATGAGCATTTGGACAGATCTCAAGGAGTGCAGACTGCAATAGCCCAATGTAAGGGGCACAAAGAACTGGCTAAAATGTCATTGAACATAGCTCCAGCTGCCTTCCCTAACACAGGACATGAAAATAAACAGAAACGTTTTTGTTTGATGAAACCAGCTCAGAGAAAATTTATTCACCAGCTACAAAAAAGTGACCACCAGTGGCCCTAATTGAGGCAAACTTCATCAGACACTCTACGTATCCATAAGCTTGCCAAAAATCACCACCACTGTCTTAGGCAGCTTTTACTATTCTAGATATAGATACAAGTTCTGCAAGGATTTCAGTTGGCACGCTACCCAATGTGAGAGATGGCAAAACTGCTGCTGGATACTGTGAAACGTTGTTAAAAGGAAGAGGAGAGTTATCTCGAAATCTATGGCAAACACAAATATATGCTGGAGGGAATTCAACATAGACAGTTCATACTCTTACGTTCATCAATGATAGCAAATTAAAACTGGTCTTACGCACTCAATGCACAGGACTGGAGTATTTAAAAAAAAACTCAATATGTTAAGCGCAGTATATCTCCAGAGAAATTAGGTATTGACTGCATGCCTCAGTGAGTAGAAAATCTACAAAAATCCATAGGAGGCATTGATCCAAATATTACTTTTTAACACTAAACTATGTAACAATTTTTTAAATGTATACTGGGTGCAGATATAATTCTCTTTAATTATCAATCAACAAACAAAAATGTAATACTGTTTATACAGTGTAGTCTTTAAAAATGAATACAATGAACACACTCACATACAATGCTAAAACTAACAGTGCAGTTGTGCCATATGAAATTTGCATCAAAATAAAGAAGTTTTAATTTAAAAAACCCCACATGCTGGTTGCAATGAGATCCAGCCAGCAAATACAGGAGGGCTGACGGTGTGGGTCAGACGCTGTAGCAAAGCCCACCTTGGGCTCTGACTTGGTTCCAAGTGAACTTGACATAGATAGGGGATGTAACTGAGGTTGTGATGGATACCTGCACACACTGGACAAATCTGGAAGCCCCCAAGCAGCACTGCGGCACAGAAGAGCCAGTCTGTGGGGCCCGCACACTCTGGGTAGAACAGAGGTGAGCCGTGCAAAACCAAAGACCAAACCAGCATGAAGAGCCGAGACACAAGGCAGGGCAGCCTTTCCCAGCTCAGGGGGAATTCCTCTCTCAGTTCCAGCACAAAGTCAAAGCCACCAGCACCATCAGTGTACAACGGCACGTGCTAAAGTAACTTGAAGGCAGCGATTTGCCATCAGCTGCCACAAGAACGACATGTCCAACTCAGCCCTTATCAGAAGAACACGTACTGCCCTTGGCAGAAGAACACGTACTAATTCTAGCACCCAAAAGCATTACCATGTAGCGGCTGCTGGTTGGAAACTTTCTGGATCTCAGCAGACTGCATAACCTCTACACCTGATGAACTCCACAGAGAGTTCATGGAATACATAGGCATGCAGCTAGATTAATCTCTCGATTCAACTGGGGAAACACCAGTGTTGACCTGAATTAGTGGGAAGTGGTTGCATTTGATTGCCAAGAGGCACTTTTGAAAGCAACAGATTCATAATCTTAAGTTTCAGCACGTCCCTCAAATCGCTGTGTATCTTTAGGTAGGTACTTTATGAAAAAAAGCAGAGCGACTCAGAATGTTCTCATTTGTCTAGCTCAATACAGTAACTGGTACTATTCAGGAGTTTTGAGGTCTGAGATACATTTATGTTGCTATGTACACTCAGGAAATGCCCTCTGGAAAGTATCTCATTTATATCAAATAACATTTAAAGATTGGAACTATATTCCAAAAGCATTGAAATAAATATTCCACCCTGAAAACACCAGAATGAAGGCTGCCTATGCAGCTTTAATTTGCCAACAGCGAAACAGTCTTTAAACACTTTTCAGAAGAGCACCCCACCTCACTCGATGCATGAGACTGTGCCGAGACTCAATCACGAGTCGGGAGAACAGGAGACTGTTGAGCAAAGAAGCACTTTGCTGCAACTGTTGGAAACAAAACTACAACTCCAAACCTCACAACAAGAGATGAGAGGAGGGAAACCAGCCGCTGTGTTGTGCCATCCAGACCTGTGCCATCTCCGACAGAAGTCGCTGCAGATGCGTATTTTCCCTGGGATGCTGAGAGACCTGCTGCAAATGGGAAGCTCTGGTAATTTGACTTTAATGGATTCAGGCTGTTACAAGGTCAGAGCTGAGCAATTCAACGCGAATAGCTTGGATTCTCTGCAACGTACCAGGTATCGCATCGTGTTCTGCAGGCTTTTCTGGCAGGAGCATCAGAAAAATCTGCAGCTTTTCTGTTTGCAGCTATTAACAAGCAAAAAATTTTCAAGTGTGAGATAGGGGTAAGCTCCCTCAAGCTATCTTCCTGAATATTTTGTTTTCTGGAGTCCTCCTGCTTTTCACCAATTGCATCATGGCTTTAGCTATTTGAGGGGGTAATCTAACCCACAGATTGCAAAAGACAACAACTTAACTCACACTTGCAAGTACACAACCTTTGCCACCCAAGTCTGTAAATATCCCTACTCAATAAAATAAGGGGAATTATCTGTCCTGTAATCACATACCCATCCACAGACACTCGTCCACCAGACAAACTAGCTGCTATAACTATCCAACTGCCAAATCCCAAACACTCCAGCATCCACCTATTCTTCAAACAGCATCCACATCAAATACTAACACACGACTATATCCCTCACACTACCAGGAAAACCAGCCAGAGCCAGATCTCCAGAAAATGCACTGGACTCTTGGGAGGGCTAGAAGAGTCTGAAGCAGATACCCTCTACACCACAAAATATTTTCTAGCAGGTGGAATTGTGCAATTGTCTTAGCAGCAAATACTTGACAGTCTTATTTCATTTTTCCTAATGACCAGAGTTAAACGATTGCAGGTTTTAACAGCGCCGGCAAATTATCAAGACCCTCTACATTACATGGTCAATGGTCCTTTTAATAGAAAAAGCAATAATATACAGTTGTTTGTGCCAACTAAAACTCGTTAGAAAGTATTAGTTTAAGGTAACAGTTCAGCAGCTATTAACAAGCACAAATTTCTACAGTTATCGCTTGTGACACTATGATCCTAGCAAAGCTGGCAGCAGAAAACCATTCCTTTTNAGGGGAAAGAAAAGTTAACAAAAACACTGTTTCGTAGCAAGAGTCAAAGTTTTTCAATAATCACCATTTTTTTCACTAGCATAACATTAGAATTGACTTTTTGTCTTGCTGACATAGCAACTAAGAAAGTTATGTTGCATTGACCATATTGATTGTGAACAATGCAGCCATCAGTGGGACTGTGCACCATATATTTTCGATATTGACCTCCCATTCCCTTTTCCATGGCTCTATGGGTCCGCTATTGGATTTGGACTGCAGTGTAATAAACAGCTAAGGTTTAATTAATGGTAAATGAATACAAGACATAGGTTATGACTTTAACTAATTAGGGAATTGTTGAATTAAGTCTGCCTTGGAATGCAAGGCAGTACAATCAATATCCAATAAAAGGACTATGTATGTAATTTACCTGCAAATGTGTTTCCAATACCATCAAAGTGAGTTTAAATAAGTAAGATATATGAAAGGCTACTGGAAAAAGATTTCAAAAAGTTAACACTTTATGGCTTCAAAAAAGGTTTTTTCTCCTTGCAGAAGGAATGTCATCTTGAAATATCCTCTCATAACACAGATGGTGACACTCAGACACAGCTCTCCCTAAAGGACAGTGCAGTCTCGAAACATTTTTCCTTGGTAATGCAGCATTAGCAAATATTGCCTCTGCAGAGCACAGCAAAGACAAACCAGTACTCCCAACATGAACCAATTAAGTTTAATGGCAAGCTCTTCTTAGGGTGTCTTGGTCCACCTTCCAGTACCATATGTTCAGCAGCCTCTCCATGTTAATCGCGCTGCCCCCCCTTTCCCCATCAGCCCTGGAGAAGCATTCCCAGGTACAAGAAGAGGTCACCACACAAGGGTCTGATCAACCCTGAGCAATCCCCAAGACTACTTCTGTTGTATACATCAGCTCACACAGCCTGATTACTCATTCTGTAATCACTCCTCTGAAATAAAAAAAAAAAAGAAACCTACCTACTCCCTTGTGAGCATCTACGCTGGTAAACTCTATTGTCCCATTATGGCCCTTCCTAGGATTTTCCTGATACTGTTTGTGGTTCCCATTGGGACAATATCTGTAGGAAAGTCCATAATCTGCAAGATAAACCTGGAAGACATGAACAGACAAATGAATAATGCTTTTGTCCTTTGAAAGTATAACCTTTATAATTAAGTCTTAAGAAACTGATAGGTTAAGGACAGCCTTAGATCTAAATTTTATTAAACCAAATGGTGCCTCAGGATAAAATATGTACAACTGGGGGCTATAACAGCTGCCCTCCCCATTTAAATCCTTCCACTACTATACTCTTATCTTATTTCAGAGTCGAGCAGAATTTCAGTCTTTTTATTTTGTTCCTAAGCTCTCTCCTCTCCAGGTGGGCATCTAGACACCATAAACTGCAATATGCCTTTTATGTATCCTCACCTCGCTTATGGGACCCCTTCCTCTCTTTACTTAAACAGGCACATACACACCCCTGTTCAAATTTTCCAGCAGCTGAGACTGTACTATTTCATAACAGCAGTGCAACTTAGAAGCCACAGAGGAAGCGAGAGGCAGGAGCTTCCTCCAGCTGGACTGGACACAGGGCTCCAGCGCTAACGGGGACTGTGACCACAGGGCTGCTGGGCATTAGCCTAACTGTAGTCTCCTCTTTTTCAATGTCACTGTCAATAACTTCTTGCTGGCAACAACTATTTAAAGTGTAAGACAAAACAAAGCAAAACAAACTAGCCCACTCCTCAATCCAGAAAACAATCTTAGTAAATCGCTTCTGAATTTAATATAAATTTAAAAAGGCACAGAGGCAGACTTCACTCTCAGTTACTCTGAAGCAAATCCACGGAGCTAAATCAGTGTAAGAGGAAAAAACCATTTGGGCCCTCACCGTGTATACTGCAGCAAGCTCATGCATTCTGCAACATTTACCTTTCCATCCTGGCACAGGTGATTTTTTTTTTTTCCCCCCAAGATGCTTCACTATAGCTACCTAAATAACCAGAGGGAGGAAGCCCCACAGTTCTGAATGACGTATCTGGGAGATGCACTTGCACGTTCTTAGGACTTAACTGTGAAAGTATTGACTGACTTTAAACTTAGTCTTGCTTACTTTTATGGTATGTGAAGCTGAAAACAGAACAGCTCAGGAGAGATGAATTTTACTTTGTGTTCTGCTGCTGCCTGTCAAGACAAACCCGAACATGCCATCTGGCTCCTGCACCTCTATTTCTCTATAGGCATAGCACACACAGTACTGCATCCATGTCAATTCTGCCACTCAGATAATTTAGATTAAGGGCACCAGCCCACTCTATGAAGTTCAGATTAACATGTTCTATGCTCCAACGGGGGTGGACTTAATACATGCACATGGTCAATTACTGCAGCGCAGCTGACAAGCAGTAACTTGTTGAAAGCAGCTGGAATTTAATCACAATCTGTCCACCCCACAATATCCCATAGGTTATTTTCTCACTCTGTCATTTTCACACTCCCACCTGGCCTTTGCTCCTTATATTGACCAGTTCTCACATTAGGTAATTGCTTTTTTTTTAATAAATACCCAAGTATAGTACTTTCACTTAAAAAAAAAAAAAATGCTAGAGACTGCTATTATATTGCCTATGGAACTGATCTCTGGGGCAAAAGCTAAATCATCTGAAGGCACAGAGAGATCTTTTCTACTAAATCATATTATAAAGAAAAGCTTTTTCTTGTTTGAACCTTAGTTTTGTTTCCTCTTTAGCTAAAAATTAGTATGTACCTTAAAAGTCTAAAATAAACTCTTCTGGCACTCACTTTTAATTTAATTATGTCACTACTGGTGGAGAAAAAACAAACAAACAAACAAACAACCCTCAAGAAAACTTAACGCATTATTTCGTAGCACGTTCCGTTGAACTACTGATTCCTGTTTGTGCTCCAGGCAGCTTCAAATCCTGGGATGGCTGGTCTCTTGGTTTTACTGCTTCTGCTGCAGGATCTGTACTTATTTGGAGCGTGTAAGCTGGGATGCAGCACTCACTTCCTGCAGGGTGATGGCTTTTAAGATTACCAAGGATGTTTTTCACCTGACAGACTATACAAACTGTGATACAAGATTAAAGACTGTAGGCACATTTAGAAAATCTGGGACAAGGCATAAACTTTGTTGGGTTGACCGATTTGATTTTCTCCTCATCTCCAGCGTATTCCTGATGCTCTGGTATCTGCCCTAATTGAGCCCACAGTCAGTGTGAGAGAACTAATTTAAACTACCCTAATATCAAGTTTTCTGAGTCTTCTGTGTCCTTTGTGGGCTGGGAAGGAGAGGGAGTAGGCTAGGAGGTGTACTCTTCCCAAGCAAAGTGGTACAATTTGGATTTTACTGGACTATAGATTTCTGACACACACAGTTGACCAGAGACAAGAAGATGAAATACAGAGCAGATTTCAACCTTTAAAAATTCAGGCTATGCCTTATATTAAAATGAGATTTCAACTGTTAGAAAAAACAATATAAGAAAAGCATCTCTGCCAGCACTCTGGTTCTGTCTGGGCTGAGAAAGCTAGCTTATGTGACGGACGCTCCCGTATGGCAGCCCAGCCTTGGTGGTCTTTCAAACTATCTGAACAGGGCAGCTAGAAAGTACAAATATTTGCTAGTCAAACTTGAGCTATGGAAAAAAGTTACCAGTTACCCTACAGATAAATCACAGTAACTATGTGCTCTTAATCCATTTTTAAACAACAGATTTGCTTAAAATACCTCCAGTAATATCAGCAGAGCAGTTTGAAATTTATACTGAAAAACTCCTCTAAAAGTGAGAAGTAGCTTTAGGTTACCCTGCCTCAACTGATGGTGGCAACACCTGGAAACCAAGAAGCTATCATTTCTTAAAGCCACTCACATGCAATTGCAACAGCATCTACGATTTTGCTCCACAGTTTGCTCCAGAAGTTGGTCATGACCGCCATTGTTCAGCTTACTTCTAGCTGAGCCATTTATCACTTCCAAAACTTTCACACTGGATTTTTTTCCCACAAACATGCAACCAATGGTAGCCTCTCAAGGCAAAGCCTCTTGGCCACCAATAAAAATGAATCTCCTTCAGCTTGTATAAAACTAGAAATGCACTGTTACAACCTTGCCACAACCATTATCAGAATGACTACATTATTTTAAATTATCATTAATATCATTTCATCAATTCTCATTATAACCCTTTCATCATTAAAAAGATATATAGTTCTTTATAGCTAGTTGTCATTTTTTGATAATGTAACACAACGTGCCCTTCCAAATTTGCTCAGAACACAGTGGGTAGGGGTAGCTAAGGAGTATGTAGGTTGTTGGGGGTTTTTTTTTAAGGGTATAGGAAGGGGAAAAGATGATGAACATTAAAGAATATTGACAAAAATTGTCAATGTTAGTATGCGTTTCAATAGCATGAATATTTCTCATCTGCATGCTTTTTTTAGGAACGACAAAACAAGAACAAAAAGAGAACAACCCATATGCAGAGTAAGATAAACAAGACACTTGAAACAAGACATGGTAAGATGGATGCTGAAGGTGCAACAGTGACATAAGCCTAGAACAGCTGGCTTTAGCTGTGTTACATTGTATGCTCCTTCCATCACATTTACTTATTTTAACTCTTGTTTTGTTCAAGTTTCTCTCTCTCTCTCTTTTTTTTTTTTTTTTTTTTTTTTTTTTTTTTTTTTTTTTTTACACATCCCAGACTGCACTAGACTCAGCAGTGTTTAGCACGGTCTGTTATTAATAGATTTTGTTATAGATTAGGAGCCAGATTTCTAAAGTTTTCCCACTTAATTTCATGCAAACATGAACGTGCCCATCTTATTTCAAGCGAACAGCCACACAGGCACAAATAATTATTCCTGTGCACAAGCAACCAGCCGTAGATTCGGCAGTCCTCTTGTCCTTTCTGGGCATGACTCCCTCGCAGTGCTTTATATTTAAAGTGCTAAATATCTGCTAAACGTATAAAATTCTCACAACTTGTATACATTATGATACATAACTGCACTGATCTGGGAGGTCGTAAGCCTGGCACTTTGGATTCTCATGGTACTCTATCTTGAAGTACACATAGCAGGAGATTTATGGCTGAAAGAGTAACAATACAGTGATTTTCTTTGTACATTTTTTTCCAGTGGTCCCATTACTAGGCTTATGTAATGTGCTGTAAATAATTAAGTAGATACCTACTAATAAAAGGCAGATTTGTTGCTAATGGCCATAGTGCCATCAATTTCAGTTGGATGCTACACTACAAAAAGGTTAAAGGTGGACCCAAGTCCATCTTGGAACAGGAAGGCTGAAGCATAGTGTTTGGGACAGAAATAGCATCTTTCACCAAACAGAAGCCAAGGAAGGAGGAAAGCAGGTTAATGGAGAGAGGGGGAGAAATCTGTGACTTGGCAGTGGCAAGTGCCAATGCTGGAATCAATTGAAGTCCAAGATATTTGGGGCATTACTACAAAAAGAAACTAAAGAAAATAAACAGTTCTATCCAAATGTAGCAGGACTGATGAAAGAAAATTAAGGCCATGTGATTGTGAAGCGACATCTTAGATCAGGGGTGTAGCCAGCATCCATGAGTTAAAACTCTACTGTTTCTGTATAGTGTATCTGCATATTGTATCCTTCCTAACAAACACGTGAAGGAGGACAGAAAAGATTTTTCATTTTTCTCAATTCATCTGCTCTTTAGCAAATCTGTCATACAGGACTAAAGACCAGGAATCACAATCATTCATCTCACAATGAAAAATGGCTTAAAGTTGTAATTGTTTTCATGCATGTTTTTCCTATTTGATCAATACATGAGCTCTGCATCTTCTATGCTAGTCCACTGAAAGCTGGTCTTAAAAGTTAATATTGTGAAACACTTTGTATTCTTTTTTCCTTTTCGGTTAAGGCTATCTACAATAATCAAGTCTGAGAATTTTATTCTGTAACCATCTTGTCTGAGAAATGGTTAAAATCAAAATCAGAACTGAGGTGCAAATGCAATTAAAATTTACAGCTTAAAAATCCAAATAGGCAACTTTGGGTACAGCCTTGAGACGGCAACACTGCAGCATGTCTGCCCATATATTCCATGGCAGAGAAAAAACAAGAAAATGCTGCAAGGTTTTGAAGAGGCACTCTTTCCAAACCTTATTTCATTTCTTAAAAACTGTGATTTTAAGCTCTTGTCTAGTGACTGCTTGTCCCTTTTAAAAGTATCACTATTTAAATGAGTTTAATGGATTTAAATTTCTCTTTTAGAGTCTGTATCAATAAAGCTTATTTTGCTTTATCATACACACAGTTACCACTCCGAACCAAATTATCTTTAAGTCGCGCAAATACTGAGACAGTGCTTCACTTGTTCTGTAATTTATAGGTCTGATCAAGTTTTCTTTCAGGCCTCTCCAAGATTCATGGGCTGTGTACTTCCCTCAGTACATCACTCCTATTCTGTCAGTCATTGTGCTGGGTCCGTGTTCAGAAACATATTGACTAGAGAATTGATCTTTTGACCTGTAACTCACTGAATGGCCTCGCTCCCTTCTATTGAATAGATCTGCAGCAGGCTGCTCTTTGAGGTCAGTTGATTCTGATCTTCTAACCATTTCTAAACATCATTTGGAGGTCACAGAGTGACAGGACCTTTACTTTATTTGTTTCTCTGTCTTGCCACAGAAGGTAGGGAATAGCAGTATGGATTCCACATGTTCTTTCAAAAAGGGGACTATGATTTTTATTGGCTGTGGTGTAAATTTACCAGGTTAATTTACAGAAGAGATCATGGCAGCAGAAAGTCTAACATAGAAAAATGATCGTTTTTGGAACAGCAGGAAGTCAGTGGCAAATTCACACATAATAGTACACATGAACAGCCACTAAATGACAAAGTTGAGTATAAAGGTACACAGGCTTTTTTGAACAGAAATTTCTACCTCTTCACCAAAACAGCATATGGAAATACACTTTTAGTGTGTATATATATTTTAAGATATTAGATATGGGCTTCTTTTAAAAACAAATTTCTAGAATTAAAGAACACCTCCAATTTATTTTCTCTTAAAATCCTAGACCCTAAAGAGCAAGAACCCACTAGCGTAAAATTCTTTAAAAAACCTCACAACAGAAATGGTTAGGCCAGACAGCTTTATTACGCCAACTCCCACTGGAGCTACAGGTCTCTCAGCTTGTATTCCTGAGCTTGAGTTTGCTGCTGGCTAGATGCTCTCACTCTCTACTTATGAGATCAGTTTGATCACTTCACCTCCCAGTTCCGTTGTTTTAAAAAAACAAGACCAAGGCAATCTAGCTATCTCCCATTTTAACAGAGAGACAAAGTTGGACAAAACACTTCACAGGCATTTGGTAACAATAACAGTGCGTGAGGTTTTATCTGGAGTGTCTCAAGGTTAGTACAAGATTGCCAAATTAAAATACAGCATCTCCAACAACAGTTTAGAGGATACCGGACAGGATATTCCACATTGTTGTCAAATGTAGTCAAGTGGTAATGCTCCACAGAGCTTCCCAAAACACTGTTCTGGTAAATACATAATACATTCAGCTCACCAGCATGTTATAAAGACAGCTTGATTTGTAGCAAAGGCTGTCACAACATCATGAAATCTTACATAGGAACTGGACACATTTAGAATAGGAAGAAGCAACTTTCATGGCAAAATTACATGCAAATCAATAGCACATGCAAATAGCCAGGACATGACAAATGCAAAATCACCTGTGCAAGTACACATGCACAGTTCTGAATACCTGAATCTGTGTGAGGCTATTGCCTAGTACTGCTCCTAACTCACGTAAAGTACATTTATTGAAACACAGGAGCAGGCAGCACATCAGAGGCAACAGTTCCAGGGGAAGGATATTCAATTACGCAGCCTATGTAGATCTGCCAATTTGAAAGTTTTAGCTGTGGTGTTGGTGAGATTATTGCTTCTTCTCATGCCCTGCAAACCACAGAGCATGTGTGTTTCAAGGTACAGTGCAAGTTGTGTCTGGAAAATAATTTTTTATTTGACCAGAAACAGTCCCATTAAGACATCTGCCCTACTGTAAGCTAAATATAGTACACATTACCTTAAAATACGTTCAGAAACAATCACCACTGTCTACATGGCTCTAGACTGATATGACATAGTTGTTATGGCTTGGGTGAAACCAGCAGACCTGTGGACACTTGCAGAATTTCTGAGGCCCATGACTCGGAAGCTTATCTGACTAATATCTGAAGAGCTATATGTTTTCTTAAGCATACAGAAATGAAAGTTTAATTCATACCTTACAAATGCAAGCAGATATTAGAATTTCTTTCCTGTTAGCTCTTCTGAATTAAAATTTAAACTTTTAAAAACATTTTATAGAATTATTTCAGTGGAAAAGAAATTTTACTGAAACAAAATTCTGCACAAAACCTCAGCAGTAACATGCACTTTGTATGCGTTGAGTCAGGAGCTACTTAAACTGGAATATCTATTGATTTCTTTTATTTAATACATATAACTTGTTATATTTCCAGCTAAAACCTCTGTCCAGTAACTCACAAACACCTTACTTATAATCTGTCAGTGAATTTACTACTCATGAAAACAAAATACTAGTAGCACAATCTTCATGAGGGCAACATGAGAAACAAGCCAGAACATCACTCCACAATCTGGCTAATTCAAAAGCAGCTGATCAAAGTCAGCTACATGTCTTAAAATTTTATGATTACTGTAAATGGACACTTCCAAAATGATTTCAATGTGAAAAACAGCAGCATATCTTGCTGTCATAAAAATACACAATAGCCAAGACAAAAAAAAAAAAAAAAGTCATTTGAGTTATGTTAATGGGATTGGGTAGCAAATCGTTTTGCCTCTAAATAGCCTCCTCCTTTGGATTCAGCAGGCTGGTAAACACCATAAACTGAGATTATGTACTGGCTGCTACCACTCTGTAAAAACATGGCTTTTTTAAACAGTCATGATAGTTTTCAAACTATGTGTTTTAGAAAGCTGAAAAGTTAAAGTTGAATCAACCATTTAACTTGAAACTTGTAAAAAAAGCAGATATAGTTAAATGGTTCAACCTCCAATGGCAGTGAGCTGTTTTGCAAGATCTGTTTCTTCATCACTGCAGTAGAAAAACAAAAATTCAAAGAAAAGAAGTCTTGCTTACAGCTAATGATATTTAGGTGAAGTTAGAGATGTCCTTTTCTCCTAAATGATATTTTTTCCAAGAAAAAAGCATGCTTAGATTTTATTAACTGAAGAAAAAAAAAAGGCATCGTAAGAGCACACAGAGTGTGAAAGGATCAGATTTGTTTCAAAACATTCCACCAAAACACTTCTGTTTCAAGGCTAGCTTTAGGCTCTAGAGTGTTAGAGAGCAGCAATCTTAATCCTACTCACCTGCTATATCCACTACAACGTGCAGGACATAAGAGTTAGTGCCATGGAAACACAATTCATGACAATATTAGAAAGCTAGAACTTTCCAAGAATGAAAATACAATGGGCCGCATTCTTAAACTCTACTAATAAACTGGCGTAACCTTAAACAGCAATTAGGTCCTCTAATCTCTTGATTAGCTTACCTGTCCAGTAAATAGTAACCAGTCAGCAGAGCGCAAAGGGAACAAAGCAGAATTTTGTCCTGCATCTTTCTCAGACCTTAAGCTCCACAAAGCCACTCTCAGATTTGTTGTGAGAGGATGTGAATGTTCACACATAAACTTCCTTTAATATGTGAATTGTAAACACAGAATATACATAAAACTATTAAACAAATATAAACACATTACAGTAACAGTGTGGATAAGTAAGCACGCTTACCTCATGTGGATTGGTGTAGCCCAAAAGTAGATTTGCTGCTTTAATGTCACCATGAACATACTCATTTTCATGTATGTATTCCAAAGTATCCAACTAGGAAAGAATTTAGAACAGAAAACATCATCATCTGCCCCTAACCCTATCACCAAATATTTCTCACTTCTACAGTGAAATCAAGGGCTACATAGACTGAGCTGACAAATTAGTTTTGAGTTAGAGCCCGAGGACTGCCCACTCTGTCCACAGGGTCTGTTCCCACCAGGCACATAGCTGATGGCAAATCATAAATAAGCCATACTTTGCCATGAGTATCCCTGTGCAACTACCTATGAGTACCAGCTTCTAAGCTCACAAAGCAAGAATGAAACCAGCACTTTATAAACACTGGAGGAACTGTTGAGAACACCAAGCTCTTAAAATTAACATATTCAATCAGCCCTGAAGGTTTATAATATATTTGATCTTGCCAATTATGACATGACCTGCATTTCATGTCACAACCCCCCCCATCATCATCCTTCTCCAGCACCTTACTGGGGTATGACAGCTGTAATTGTTACAAAAAACACATTTGCACTTGGCAACTCATACAAAGGACAATTACACAACCTAATCCTGGCTTTTGGAGAGTACAGTGTCACAAGTTTGTCAATTATGCAACTACAAAAGCCCTTCACTTTTTTTAATTTTTATTATTTAGATTAAAAGGATACTTTGGAAATGTCCAGTTTAAACCCCCTGCTTCAAGCAGGACTAATGTAAGTCAGATCAGGTTGTACAAGAGAATGAATAGTCAAATTTTAGAAGTCCCCAAGGATGGACATTCCACAACCTCTGGGAAATATTTTCCAGTGCTAAGACATTCTTTCTGCTAAAATGTTTCCTTTATATTCAGTCGGAGGTCCTCTTTTTGCAACTTATCACCATTGCCTCTCTCTACTCCATTTGCTGTGCACCTCTGTTCAGTAACAGCAGTTTTTCACAACACGGATGATATTACAAAGGAACACGCATAAAATCTTGTTAGTAGGTGCCAGTCTACACACATTTGAAAACAAAACTGATATTTGCAGACTAGCCTAATCTTGGCCTGTACAGTCAGTGCGTTCAGCAAACACACTGAAAATTTTGCATTCAGGCATGCAATTGTGAACTTTGAAAACTACGGATGTCTAATACAATACCCTTCAGACATTGGGAAAAAAAAATCAATACATGTTAAGGCATATGAGAACAGGCTTACACATCTCAGTCTACACATAGACTTTGAAGTGTATGGTCTATGTTTTAACCTATTAGAAAAACCTTTGGTTTTGAGCCCACCAACTTCCAGTCTGCAGGGGGTCTTGATTTTCAACTTCATTCTCATTTTATTACCAAAAAAAAAAAAAAAGAACATACATAGCATTCACACGTTTAATTCTAAACTCAACAGTCACCTGCTTTACAAACTATATTAGAAAGATAATTTTCTAGTTGAATTCAACAAGTTCGAGACATAGCAATTTCCTCTCTGTGTACAGACCATGCGTGCCCCAAGTTGCAGAACAGTCTCCTTCTTAAATCTGCTTCCACAGTCTTCAAAGATTCTTTGAAGGTCTTCCCCCAGTCGCTCCATGACCATGAATCTATAGCTACCAGGAAATACATAAAAGGGAGGAATCCTTTAAGACAAGACTGCAAGTTTGTGTCAGGTGAAAGGACATATCTCCATTTTGCTGAAAATGGATCTTCAGTCAATTTGAGGCTTAATTACAATTCATCTTATTACCTTTTTCCCTTGTACTCAGCCAAGCCGGATCCCCAAAACACTGGAATTCCTAAACATCTTATTTTTTTGAGATTCATCCATTTTCTTACTGTAATAATAATAAAAAGATAACATTGGGTTAAAGGTAGCTAGAGAATTTCAGATTTGGTGTGGGGTTTTTTTGTTGTTTTTTGTTTTAGCTATCAAGCCAAGATTTTGAATGAAACAACAAAACAAATAGGACTTATTTGGCAGTTTGTGTAGCAAACAATTCAGACCATAACTTTACTGTGAAGTTCTCTACATTCTCCAAAACAAGAAGCAGTTTTTTGTTCTAGCAACATGGTAGTTTGTTCCCTTAGAAGGCAGATAAGCAATCATCAACAGCTGAAGAAATAATTCCCTATTCTATTCAATACAGAATGCTTCAAGCTATCAAAAGTGCTTACATCTACCAGCAATCTAAGTCATCTAAAGTCTTTAGGACAGTTCCCATGAATAAATCACATCCATGCTTAAGTGTCTGCAGAATCAAGTGCCTTGATTACTACTAAATCCTCTGATGATTACACACACTCTCAGCTCTGCACATGGAAACAGTTACTAGCAGAAATATGGTCACCGATTAGTCCACGTAGTACCTTTGTTCCAAGGCTGGCCTCTCTCTGGAGTCCATTCATTGTCATGCACTCTGAAGTGTGCACATAATAAATGTGGCATGCTTCTGTTCTCCCTTCTGCTCAGAAAGGACAAGGATGATATCCAAGCAAAGAAACCTACAGCAACCTAAAATTACTATAGCACCAACTAGGATTATTTCAGTGTATATGAAATGAGTCGGCTATCAGGCCCTGAAGCAACAGTTGTTATCAGAAGTAGTTAAACCCAAACTTGTCCTTAAATCTATCTGAATCAGAACTGACATATTACTTACTATGCTCTTGTTTTGCAGCCCTCTGGTAAAACTTCAGTTCGGAAAATAAGGGGCCATTTTCAAGATATTCCTAGTGAGAAATAAACAAACTTAACATCATAAAATGCATTGGAAACGCAACAGTTTCTACAGAAAAGTGTATGAAAAATTCGAAGAGGATGGAATACTTTTTTTTTCCCCACCTCCCATATACCATGCCATCTGAAATGTAATTTTAATAAGTAGCTAAAAAGAAAAGTTGTTTGGCAACACAGTTTCATAAACAACACAGATTCTTTCAGGAATTTTTTAAGACACTACTTTCAGAAACATTGCAGATCAGGCATGTTTAAGTTCATAGTCTGATTTTCCTTACTAAATTGTTGAGGAAAGAATCAAGTCAAGGAGATACTGTGTGTCATGAAAATGCCAAATATATCCCCAAGCAGGGAAAGTATATCAAGATATAAAAAATAGGGGAAAAAAGCCACAAGCATGCAATACAGACCCAATGTTGAAAATAAGGATAGATAATTAAGATAAAGAACTGCATACAAGTTAACAATTTAGAAATGAGATCTACACATTACCACTTTAATTACATGCACTGCATCATCTTCTACAGGAACATGAGTTTGAGGGGAAGCTGCAAAATGAGAAAGAGATGAGGATCAAGCTGTATGCAACAAAATATAATTGCAAACAAAGACCAAGCTAACATTGCATAAGGTGACCAAAATAATAAAAAGATGCTTAACATTTTGTCTGAATTGCTGCTTTTAAAGGTCAGAGTTTTGCCAAGTTCAAAGAACAGCAAAATGAAAACAACACACCCACACTGAAGTTTTAATCAACAAGTACAGAAGCAATTTTAACCCACATTTTCAGAACTCTATCTCTCGATGCTAATTAAGGAGTAAGCAGGATGTCCCCATTGCACGTTTGCACCACAATGAGGTATTCCATTATAACAGACTACGTTTAAGCCATTCCAGTCAATTGGATAACCTCTGTATTTGGTTGCTGTCAATCCACTGTCGTGACAAAGACACCACTTAAAAGTTATGACCTACATTATGTCTCTAGACAGGATTGTCTGCTTTCCTCTATTACAAATTAATTTGGCCCTAGAACCTTGATTTCTATTCTGACATTATTTAGACACTGGCCTAAGTTAGGGATAGCACAGCCACACCTGCCAAAAGGGGAGATGAGGGATTGTGCCTCTTAGTGCAAGTAGAGATTTCAAAACAATAATTGACCACAGGTGCCAATTACAGCCCAGGAGACAGAACCTCTCTGCACAGACAATGCAATCCTATTTTCTTCTGACCCTGAGAGAACTATCAGCTTTCTCTGATACTACTGAAGCTACATGGAGCTACACTGGGATTAAAATTTAATGAGACTAAATCATCTTTTAGAATCATCACTGAAAAAAACTAAAAAGAATACAGTTCCTAGGAAATAAGTGTCCCTTTTAAACTTCTTATAATGATCAAATACCAACAACAGTCCAGGTGTGAAACACTTCAACTATCAGCACACACAAAAATAGAATACTTTTATCCACATAATAAAAATCAAGTAAACTTGGATCTAATCAAACCATTCAAGCTCACATTTTTGATGGTCAGGGCATAAAAATATTTTTACAATGAACAGACTCCTTCAGCTGCCATCTTCCTTCAACTTTATTCAGCATCTGAGTTGAATCTGGCAGCATACACACCCCAAACACCAGCAGCATCCCCACTGCTTTCTGCTCAGCACTTCCCCATGTGAATGCTTCTGTGCTAATAACACATTAAGATAAAACGAACACATCCTAAAACAGTAGCTCTAGAAGGTGTGAACTACCCATAGACTCAGATGAGTAGCAGTCACATTCAGAATGCAGTTTAAAACTATCATACAACCAGGAAGGAAATTTTGTTGAACTTTGTTCTTACCATATTCTTGTACTGAACTGGGGAATTAAGGCACAGGTGCCTAAGTCTTTAGCTTTCTCCGCCACATGTAGACTATGTGTTAATAGATGAAGACATTAGTTTAAAAAGAACACATCCCACGTGTTTTCACTGTATTCACCAACATCACATTACCCAAACAGAATTAGATGTGCTCCCTTACTGACAGAGATCAGAAAAGGACTTGTGTATAAGAAAATGTGTTTTAATACCAAGTTACTAAACAGAAGTTTGATATGTATAGAGGAATATCAAATTTAAATGTATTTGAAAGAGTCTGATCTAGCTTCCCTATAGACATCTTGACATTTTATAAAGAGAGGCCTCATTCATGGTAATCTGGAACAGACAATAACAGCTGTCAGGGTAATGAAGAAGAGCAATTAACAGGAAGTAGCCCAGCAAAAGGGCCTAACCCCCATGGCTCTTACACCATGCCGGTGTGGATGCTTTTTGGAGTCACGCTGAAAGAACATCCTGAAGAAAAATAAACCCAAATCTAACTGTAAATTGTTACCATGTGAGAAGAAAGAAGAGTCAGACAAAGCTCAACAAGATAAAGGAACAAATCCTTTAGTAATATGGCATTCAAATCTACAAAAGGAAAAATAGTGTTATTGTTTTCACTGCACATACATGAAACAAGGCATAACATTCACAATGAATAACACTCTATACTTCTTACACACATAATGCTTAGACAATTAATCTCATACATACAGATAAGCAGAAGTTGCACGCGTACCTTTAGCTGCAGCTCAGAAATAAGGCAGACTATTTTTTGTCCATAAATAAACATAAATGGTTTTTAAAAAATTGTCTCATTACTATGTATAGTTACTTAACAGACTGGAAAGGCTCCCAAGGTTTAACAAACAGTCTGATTATATACCTCATAGACCACCACCACATACTCTCCTGCGAGTTTAGCTCATAGTTAATTACTGTATACTCGTAATTAGCCATGTGCTAGCCTCGTTCTGTGTGGTAGCACATGGCTATTTATAATATTACAATCAGTTAAATGCTAGACTGCAGGACAGTAAGCAGAGACCCTGCAGGAGAGCAATGCTGATAGGCAGGAGGTCTCTGATGGCATATAAGTACACACATAGAATACCAGGAGCACTATATGGCAAGATTATGTTTGCAAAGGATAGCTTAAAATAGCATAACAAGTGTGAGAGTTTTACAGTTTATGTTGCTTTTATCAACTAGAGACGCACAGTCTCCTTACATTTGGGGGGAGGGGTGTTCATGTATGCACACAATCAAAACCATTGTCTGCATAATTGTTAACTGGGAACACTGGCAGAAGATGAAGCTGTGTAGGGGGCTGTAGCTGTTTCCATCTCATGCCAAGATGAGTCTCACAAAACATTTCCAAAGGGCAAAGGGCACAGCTCTTTTTTCCCTTCCTCCCCTTTATCCCACAATCGCAACTACCATACCAGCAAATAGCACACAAATTTAAAATGCACTCTGAAATAAAGCAGAGCAGTAAGATTCACATTCTTTGCTGTAATTTCCAACTGTTGTGCCTACACAACACACTAAATAACTTACCTCAAATTAACCCATGTCCAGAATTCCCCAGTTTCACTTGGGCACAGCAGTTATGGTCTTATCATCCACTTTAATCGTGAATTTCATCAGTTTTGTTGCTGAGTGCCACCACCTTAATTAATATAGCTTTCTAAATGTTAATATGACATGGTAACAAAAGTGTGTTTCTGGATGAACTGCAATTTCCTACAACCACACAGCGCAATTGCATGCAGTCTGACAAAGAGACGTGCCAATTCTATTTGCCAGTTCAAACGTGCTTGTTGTAGTTTTAGCAGTTAATTTGTGGCAGTCACATTTGGAATATGGTGAAATATTTTCAATGGCTCTCACAGAACCAGTTTTGTTGACAAAGTTTACACAGTGGAAAAGAAAACAGCATTGATTTGGCAGTTTGAAAAAACACCCCTGCTCCTGTCCGCAGCTGGTGTCTTTGCTACTGCTGGATATTTTGAGGATATATTTGTTTGGGAAACATTAATAAAATTATTTTCATAAGTTCTTGGGTTACTAGTATTTTATTTTTGCTTTGTTTCATTGGTAAACTAATCCTGAAGAGTGATAATGTCAGCTTAGTTTTTTGCAGAAATAAAAAGTAACCTCAAAAATACCACACTTCGAAGTTACAGGCTATCTATAAAATACTGGAAAAATTCTGACCCCATTTGAGTCAAACCAAGAGCTGTTAAATTCAATGGCTGACAAACAGGAGGGAAGTGTTGCTCAGAGCACCTAACAATAAAAAAAAAAAAAAAACCAACTAATCCAAGTTGCAGGAATATAGTTACTAAAACAAAGTGTACGCAAATAAATAAGAAGCAGCAGCTGCTATTTAACACACAATTTCAAATATTTCCTGTATACAGAGGGTAGTAAGGCAAATATTTAAAGGTGAACAAAGCACCCGTTTACCCCTCCCACTCTTTGCAATATCCAATATTTTCCAAGAACTGAAATATTCAGTGCTTGAAGGGTATTTACAGTCCATTTTTAATGTAGCCTAAGGAACACCTGCTTCCCTGCTTATATTGCTACTTTAAAGATGCATCAGCAATTCCTGGACAGACTCTTTTCTGAGCAGTGTTTATGAATAATATTTTTCCTAGATTCTTCTTCTAGGTAGCTTTATGAATGAGAAGTTTTATTATATAAATCACATGTACATAGCCCTCTGTACCGTGCTTGTGAAACCATCTTCTACAAGACCTAACTAAACAGGTTTTGGTAGAAAACGGTGCTCAACTGCTAAACTGTTTTGCAGATAACTGCAAATGCCTCCAAGTTAAGAGCATTCAGTTCTGGTAGGAAATTTCACTGTATTTCTTACTCATCTTTCTATGAAACCTTAATCTTGATTCACTAGAGCCAAAGCTTTGTATTCCACAGCAATGGAAGCCACTGTTTGACTTTCAAAGTTAATTACTCCAAGCTGGAATACGTATGACACATCCTTTAACCCCAGGCAGAAAAGCTATGCATGGTCTGCTCTTACAGCACTCTCAGATGGGAGTCCAGGCCTCTAATATTTAAAACTTGATGCACAAACTGTTTTCTGGCAAGATTCTGCTCCAGCCCATCTGCTAGTCTGACACGGTGCCCACTCAGAAGATACTATGCCAGTTTCAGTGGGGTACAGGTGCCAAAGACGGCTGAAGGGAGTGCCCTCCATAAGGCAACAGGTGCCTTATCATTCATCCAAAGCTCTTCCTGTTACCATGTAACACTGCTCAGAAATACATACCCCACTAAAAAAAATTAATAATAATAAAAAAATAATCAAACCTGATCTCTTGACCTTCTAGTCTTACTTAGCATGCCAGGGTCTCAGTCCCTGACCAGAAGTCTCACAGGGTGGACTAATGAAGAGTACAACAACAGCTCCCAAATCTAGGTCCACACATATCAAGAAAAAACAAAGAAACAAAACATATTATGCGGTAGAACCCTAAAGTGTAATAGTAATGATCTCTGTAGACTTTGCTATGAGTTACGCTTTCAAAGTTAAGACTTCTAGCCTACAGAGGACCAAAAAAAAAGAAGAAAGTGGGAAGATTCAAGAGGAAGCAGTCATCAGCAAGAACCAGTTGAGGTACGGAGTATTTCCTCTTTAACAGATGGTAGGGCTGATCCTATACCATGGGGTCAGCCTTAACTAACCACTGAGTAACAAAATCAGGCTAAATTTATGATTCAGTTTGCCTACAGACAGGATGAAAAATTAGGTAATCTGCTTGCTATATCTACATTTATACAGTTTAATATTAGTGACTAGATAAAAAGACTCTTTCCTGAAGTGGTGTTTCTCTGCCAACAAATTTATTTTCACACTAAGGTTCACACCTGCAGGTACAATGAGACCTTTGCTGAAATGCATTTTAACATCTGAAGGTTAAGAAAAATCCATCCCTAACCAGTCAGTTACCCGCTAGTGCTTTTAATTACAGGGGTTTGCTATGAATATTCTTCTTTCATTGAGTCTATAGAAATCATGCTGAACTTACATCTTTTGGTATAATTTTTACTGCATTTTTAATTCGTTTGCTGTGCTACAGTAAATATTTTCAGTGAAGTTAATTTAAGCAACTGTTGAAGTATTTTGTTTCTCTAGAACCAATTCCTAAAACCAGCTTCCTAACGCAAACCAAGGAATGAACAGTATGACAATGACAGAATGTGCTTCCATCAATGCTTCTCTTCCTCAACACATGTACACCTCATGGATAGCTCACAGCTATCCATGGAAATTACTCTTTCTGAAATAGAAACAAACTTTCTTTCACACCTCAGCCTGATTCCCAGAACACCAGGACTCAGAACAACAATGGCAGAATGTACTATGGTCCAACCTTAAAAGCAGAAAAGGCCACAACCACACTTCTTCCCTACCTCCGCCAGCAGCAGAGCTCTCTGTGCTGCTAGTATTAAAAGATAATAACCACCCATTTAATCACTGTTTACTGCTCAAGTAGATAGTCTTTGTCTCTTCTTGGAAAATGCGGAGGAAAAAAAGGAAAAGGATAGTGCGCTGGCTATACTGGTGACAGATCTGCAGGCAGGGCAGAATTTGATTATGACTTTATCAATACATACTTTGCTGAGCTTCTCATATTGTAACAACACATGAAAAAATAGCAAACGGCAACGTATAAACACCTGCTGCAAAGCCAGCTACAAAAAATGGTTTCAAAATGGTTTTCACCTATAACTTACAAAGTTTCATTACAGTATACACACATAATACAATTAAAATACATTTACAATGTAATAAAGTACTATTATAAAAGACACCATCTAACAAACATGTGTGTATCTAAAAATAAAAACAATATTTTGCAGAACCATCAGTTTCCATGAAAAAAAAGCCTGCAAGCACATAGCGCTATGTACAGCAGATTTCACTGTGACAGTGGAATCTTAACAAAACATTGTGTGACCTTTCTGCATTTAAATTTTCAGTCCAAATTGTGTATTAATAGAGTGCTTGCAGCAGGACTAGAGAATGATTTATATAAAGACTGGTGTTAATTACTGACTGTGATCAGGAAGATAAATGAGAGAATGTAAGGCTCTCAGTAGTACCCTCCTCAACTCTTGCTTAATTTTCCAATGTAATACCACTGTTCTCCACAGGGCTACAAACTAGCCGTGAGACCACCAACACATCATATTCTTCCCCAGTTGCTCTCCATTCTGCTCCCCCTTATCAAAGGAATAACAGTTCCGTCCGAGCTGCCTGACAGCAAATCAGCACCAATAACAAAAATAAAACTTCTAACATACACCGACATTGTTAATTCCTCCTTATGATCCATATTGCTCTTGCTACAACAAAAGCAGTGCTTGAGAGAACATCTCTAGATGGATTCTATTGCTTCTGGCAGAAGAGGAAGCTCTCCTCTTCACAAGGATTGGGAGGAATCAGTATTTGTAAGCCTACTGCTGCTGGATTTGCTCTGGTGGAATAAAAATGCAAAGGGTATCCAAGGGAAGGAACACGCCAATAAAGAAATAGACAAGATGGCACAGACCGGAAAAAATAATCAGAAAAACAGGGAAAATGTTTGTGAGACAGAGCAAAACTTGTAGACAGTGGTAATTTTCATGTACATAATTAGAAGTTTAGAATCCCTGCACCTGAAGAGACTATTTGCATCCTAGGGCTCAGGGTCAGTAAATGGCTTTCAGCAGCTTTGATTTAATGAACAGAACATTCCATGGAATGCATCCCTTGTATATTTTGCAGAGATACCATAAAATTTCTCAAGAACATTGTTATAGATTAATGGAGTATGGAGTACCCTTAATGGGAAATTAAGCTATAACAACGCACATCAAAATCTTTACACCGCTACTGTAAAAATACTTATTAAAAGATATAGCCGGCAAAGTTAACCTTTACTTTTATAAAAGGTCTGTGCTGTTCATATCTGGCAGGCAGTCGAATCTGTCTCTACTCTCCTGTCTTGCCCACCTCTCTACAGCTCTTTCTGGGTTAGCTTCTCACTGAAAGTTTAGTGGTCCTCTCACATATTGCTGTATATGCACTAAAAACTAGCCCGAACATCACAGAGAAAGGTGCCTCTCAGCACCAAGCATCCATATCTTACTCAAAGGTTCATCTTCTATTTCACTCCCCTTGACTCTCAAAGACAGATAAACTCTTTTATAGGATCAAGCCCAAAACAGCTAGTGAATGGTATACTTTACATAATACAAACACATATCAGAGATAAAGAGGTGGACTAAACAAGAAAGCTTCAGACAGTGGCAGTACTTGGGAATAAATCTTGCCCATTTCCTCTTTTAATTGTAGGGTGAACTACAAGGGGAATTAAGCCTTCAGTTCAGTGCTACATCCAACATTCACTACCCCTTCTGAAAGAAGAGATTAAATGAACACAAATACCATTATAAAAGTAGCAGCTGTATTTCTTCAGTCATGCTGTCACTGACAGAAAAAAACACAGAATAGTAATACCAAGGGTCCCAGATTGTATTCTCATTCTCAACTAATCCACTGACTGCTTTCCACCTCGGTTCAGTGGGAGCCAAACTGCAACAAACACCACAATAGATGAAATCACCTCAGTGGTCTGTGTCATCAGGCAGAAAACTAATCAAATCTGCATGAAATGGACTGAGTCCCATGTGCTATACCACCCACAAGGTCCAGTGTGATTTGACTGCAACAGAAAGTGACAGAGCAATATTCCCAGTGATTCAGAAACACAATGTTTTTTTGTCTTACACATGGAGAGCTACACCCACTACAACCTTGCTTTCTGTACTGCATCCCCAGTTCCTTTAGGCCATTCTCTCTGTGGAAGCCCTCTGCAAGTTTCTGTCTTCCTTTCCTTTATCCTCAAATGGAAATATCCAGAGACACCTTAACTTCTTAGCTCATGCTAAGGTCTATTTTCTTATGGTAACATCTTGTATACGCTCTATGCACAGCATCTTTCAAACGTAACCAACTGATGTTTCAAAGAAGGTCATAAGCTATCAGATATATCAAAAGGAGAAAGAATATAAACATTCTAGAAGCGCGCCAGCCTTTGACTCCTCTGTAACTGCAGTTAAAGCCCCTATCACCCTCACTGGTTCAATCTGCACAGCCATTAGGTATGTGTGAACTATATGAATTCCAGAGGAAAGGAAACCAGAAATTCCACTACAGGAACCCACCAGATGCACTCCAGCTACTAACAGTATCGTAAGGATCCCAAACAGTTCCTTCAGACAGCCTCAAACCACGCACTGGGTGAGGAAATTCAGTGCAGCAGACCACACCAAATCTAGCCCAAAGTAAAACGAATCCTCAACTTAAATAAAGGGTAGATGTAGGGCCATCCACACCAACAGCTGCCATTTACTCATTCACTTCTGTCACACCAAACTACTTGCAAACACACACAGCCGTAGCTTTCTCCAGATTTTTTAGTGACTGTGTTTACTTTGCAGAAAAGCAGAAGCAATGGCATTTAGGTTGTTACTGAAATCTTTTGCCTCATTTACACAGGCATTCAGTGGAACAAAGTGCCAGCTTATGTCTTCCCCCCCACCCCCCCGAAAGTTCCTCCACTCAAACCTGAAGTCTAGATGCAACTTAAGTCCAGACGCACAAGTAAAATCGCCCACCCTCCTGTAGTTTATAGCCACATATTAATAGCTGGAAGAACAGTACAACTGGGCAACCACTAGAGAAGCAACATCTGACCACATATGGGACTATCACACCATGAAATAAAATAAAGAGTCTTCAGTTGCCATTCAGTTCTTTGTGATTAACCATAATGGACATGAGGAGGAAAAAAAAAAAGAGGGAGAAGAACTCTTCAGTACAATATAAAGTGTTCCTGAACAGCTGAAAGCAGACAAGCACCATGAGATAGCCAGACAGATGTAACAGAGATCACAGTAAATCTGTCACCAAGAGACCAGTAGCACACAAGTGCTACATTTACATCTGCAAATACGAAAAGAGCAAACATGCTAACCTTTCTATAGAAAAGGCACACTTTTTCTCTCTACAGTAGACGCCTGATGCTGCAATTTGACACTGATGGACAAACTCCTTCACCTCCATGAAACCACACTGAATCTAGCACAGCTCTGCATATTTGAAAGGAGCTACTAAAGACAAAAGAATTGATAAGGCACAAGACATATGATGCCTGTTCTAATGAAAACTTGTCTAGTTATAAAAATCTGGAAATCATGCTAAGTGGAAAGCTCGTGCTGCGTAACAGTGTATTAACAGATTCTTTTCCAACAAATCACTCAATATGAGGGAAACATCATT
Organism: Aramus guarauna; assembly: GCA_013400195.1. Taxonomy (NCBI): domain Eukaryota; kingdom Metazoa; phylum Chordata; class Aves; order Gruiformes; family Aramidae; genus Aramus; species Aramus guarauna. The sequence continues at coordinate 1,350,665 of VXBL01006551.1, read as the reverse complement.
AAGAGATCAATTGAAAAAAAAACAAGAGCAGGAAACAATCAAAACTGTATTTGCCATGACAGAAACACACAAAAAGGAAAAGCTTAAAAAAAGAAGGTATAGCCGATTTATGCATAAAAGGTCCATGCAGGTATAGGAGTGACTTGGTTATCAAGTTTTAAACATTCATACTCCAAATAGAAAGTTAACATACCTCTAACTTCAAAAGATCACGTTTGGCTCCACAGATTATGTACTCAACTGCTTCTAGATAATTCTTTACTGCTGTCTTAATACAAGCTCAATTTAGTCCCTAACAGTCACTGTGGAATAGTTTGCCTGTATATGTTTGCCATGAAAACAAACAAACCAACCAAACTCATAACATTGCCTTGAAAAAAAGGATTTGCTCTTTCACAGAGACCAGCAATAGTAACATACATTATATCCTCTCCAGTGACCGAAAATGCTTTACAAACTACTTTTTCAGAACCATTCATTCCTTATAAAACACAGACTGAGTAAAATGCAGCAGCTTCTTCTAAAGAAAATACAGACACATATCTAGGATGGAGCAAAGAACAGCATTTCCACCTCTGATGAAAGGTTTTAATTCAGAAGCCACACCCAGCTAACTATCATTACCGCTATGTTTCTTGGATCAAAACTGGTTTAGCCTTGGCCAGAAGACAGTATTTCCAACAACCGGAAACCCAAAGAGCATGACAGAGCATAAGGCTGGCATAAGTCCAAAGCAGCGGCTAACGAAAGCATTGCCATTAACTTGAAGAGCATCGCCTGGCAGTGCTCTCTGACAGTCTTTAACAGTAGCAGCACCTTGCCTACCCCACCCAAGCTTCATGGAAAAGTGCACTAGGAGCCCACAAATTGGGCTGCACAGCCCGTGGAGAACAAGTCGAACCATCAGCCACGTTTCTGAACAAGGACACCACAAACGTCAGAAAAACACACTTCAACAAAGATGACCACCAGCACATAAACAACAGTGATTTTTTAACCCATTCTGTCTTATGCACAAAGTTACAAAGAAATTTACAAGTCACCCTTCTAATCACCACAGGTATTTTACCTAAATAGATTAAGCCAAATCCTCCCTGGCCGATCTGGCTGCCCAGCCTCCAGACTTTTCCTTCGGTGTCTTTCAGGATCATGTCTCTTGGGAGAGGAACCGGCAGTTTGCCTCTGCCACGATCCTTAGGGGGCATCGCACCTTGAAGGGGGGGAAAAAATGAAAGAAAAGCTTGACTTTTGTCAGAAGAAATAGTATCTCTCGCTGTCCTTTGCCCAACAGGCACCCAGCAGAGGCCCAGCTCTCCGAGGCCTCCCCCGGCGATCGCCCTCAGGGCGGCGGCCGGGCGCCTGACAGCTCTCCCCCACCCCAGGGCCAAAGGGCCCTTCAGCTGAGCGGCAGGCCAGGCCGGCTCACCCGCAGCAGCCTCCCCCCTTCAACGGCGGCGGTGAGAAGCCCGCGCTCGGCCCCACCGCCTGCTCCCACACACCCAACCTCCGCAGGGCCCCCGCGGCCTCTCCCCGGCGACGGATACAAACTTCCCGGCCGGGAACTTCCCGCAGACCGGGCCCAGGCGGCGAGCGCCCTCCCGCAGCACGAAGAAGAGGAGGCGGGCCGCCGTCTTCCCGCGGGAACCCCCGGGGCTGGGAAGGGCGAGGGGGAAGAGCGGTGCCAACCCCCGGCCGAGGACACGTCCCTGCCCGCCCCGCTTCCCTTCGTGAGGCGGGGCGGAGACCGTGTCGCGCGCCTCCCTGAGGCGCGCGGGGTTTCCCGCTTCCCCTCAGCCCGCCGACCGCTCGCGCAGCGTTCCCCCCACCCTGAGGCGCCGGCACTTCGCCTCAGGAGGAAACGGAGGCGTGAAATGGCGCAGGTGGCTTCCAGTCGCTTCGGCTCTCCCGCTTTTTAAGCTACGCTTCGCAAGTGAGGAATTTACTTTTTGTTTTTCCTCTTAAAGTGCTTTGGTGCATATAGAAGTAATTGATCAGATCATTCTGTGTCCACGGTTAAAAAAAGTCAGCTCACAGGGATTTCAGTGTGCAGGAAGGACTTCAGGAGCAGTAATGAAGTCAGAGCTATCATGGTGCCACTCTGCAGTCAGGCTGCTTCATTTTTTACCTCAGAATCTTCCTGATGTAAGTGAAGGATCACTTCTACACACAGAAGCTTACCCAAAACCAGCATGCAACACCTCCTGTGTTCACCCCGGGTGAGATAACATACTCCGCTGCCCAGAGCACTGGGAGCCATCAGCAGCCCCACAGCACAGTGGGAAGAGGCAACGGACACCTCACAGGCTGGTCAGCCATTGCTCCAGGCAGGTACAGAGGACAGATGCAGCTGACCTGGGAGTGGATCAGCCTCGTCACCACCATCAGCTTGTAAGTTGGTAAAGGACACAATGAGTTGTGTTTTGTTTTGGGTTTGTTTTTTTTAACTCCAAGCTCACAGGGCATACATCTGATCACAAGCCACTATCTTGTGTGAACCTTGCTTAATTAATACGTTCCCCCCAGCCAGCACACTATACTTAGAGTTCACTGGAGACCACCACATCTTCCAAGGAAGAACTACAAGTGCTTTTACCAAAAAAAGTTCAAGAAAAATCAAAATCCAGAACATCTTTAGCATCCACATGATTTGCAAGTGAACTTAAAGTAGTAACACTGATTATGACTGCAAAGTGTCTATTGCCATCAGTAGAGTCAGCCTTAAAATAACAGCCCTTTCTGCTTCATCAGTCTTACAGCTTTGATTTTACCGTTACTGAAAGAACCAGCTAAAGAATTGCCAGTAGAAAGCTCAACCATAAAGCAAACAAATTCAAGATTGCTATAAAGCATTTCCTGGGTTTCTCCCCTTTGCAACAGCTGTCAAAACAGGCTGTAGGCAAGTGGCATTTGGGTTGGTTGGTTTTGTTAAAAAAAACACAAAACCATAGTGCCACATCAAAGAAACCATTACCACTCACCAGAGGGTGGTAGCACCTTTATTCACAGAGACCATTTGCACAATGTTCTCAGGATACCTGTCACCTGGGATGAGAGCCACCATTGTCCTGGGTGAAGGGTTTCCCCAGAAAAAATTGTCTTCAAATAGTTGCCTAGGAATCAGAGAACCAGCCTCTATTGAAGGAGAAAGCTGTTTTGCACAACTGTTGCAAAGAGGTATTCACATGATTAAACTGAAACGAAAGTATGTATTAGAGAGCTTGCTTGCTTCTGAGCTATCTTTCCCTGCCCCTACAAGTACATCAGGACAAGGAAGTGAAACAAATCAGATGAGGTTTGCATCTATCTTCTAGACACCTAGCAGATATCAGTGATAGTATTAGTTTGCTGGCAGATACCTACATTTTAAATATAGTTTAAGGCTTTTTTTTTTTTCTGAGTAGAAACAGGAGACCATCCTATAACAAAACACTCAAAGTTTGTAGAAATTAAGTGGAGAACAGACTAATTAACAAATAAAAAGATACATTATTCTAATGAAACAAAACTGATTAGATATTTTTATTTTATCTTTAGGTACACAAGAGCTGGAGTTGATTTCCCTTTTGTTCTCACAAAACCATTGAAAATACTATAACATCAGGAAGCTAGTGGAATACAGTGATTTAATGAGGGGGGGTTCCATGTAAAACTTTACAGTTCAGAAATATAAGTTGTTTTGAGCTTATTTAATAGTTTTTATTCATGAGCAACTTAAGGTCACAAAAAGAAAACAAGTTTTGAAGAATAATGAAGTCATCAGAAAAGGCTATTTCAAAAATAGTCATTATGAGATAATGGCAAAACTGAGAGTAGAAATAGAAACACAAGGTTCTATTTCATTGTTAATGACTACAGTAGCATAATGCAATCTGTTACTGTTTTTGAAAGCTTAAGTCACACTATGTAACATCCCTTTGATTCATACAACACAGATACCTATGTAGGAAGCTAAAGTTTAAGGTCTTTAGTTTTTAAAAGAAAGTTTCCTTTTGCTACTAAAAGAAATTGCAAGTTTGCAGCTTCAACTCCATCCAAACACAAGGTTATTTGAAGCCTTAGCAATCTTCAATATCATCATCATGTAGTATAAATCTTTTTATATCACATAATGATATTTCAAGATATATACCCTACAAGTCACAGTAAATAGTTATGAGTTAGTTTGGCATTTTTTGTAGGAAAGAATAGCTATGAGATTAAAGACTTTAAAGTTTTTACCATTCAGCACAAGAATTTAAAAACCCTCAAAGACAACTGCACAGGAATGTAATAGAGATAAATAATATCACTCAAAAAAATACTAAAATCATAAGTTCCCTGCACATACCAGGCTACTACTGTATAATAAGTTTGTCTGCCACTTTATTAAAAAACAACCATAACTAATAGGCCACAAAAAAAAGTGTAAGCAAATACCACTAGCAGATTTTTCATACATTTTTGGCCTAAATAAGACAAACAAAAAAAATTAACACATATATCTTTTTAAAAGCCAACAAACATCAAAGACTTTACCTGAGAAAAGCTCTAATCAGATTAAAACTTGCTACTAGGGCCTTTTCGCCTTATAAATAGCACATCCCTGTGTTTTGTGGGTGGGACTAAAAATCCCTCTTTTCCTGTTGGGCTGAACTGGAGACAGGGCTTTTTTTTTTTTTTTTTTTTTTCCCCTGCTTATCATCAGCCAATTAGCAACCCTCCCAAGAAACATGAGCTTCATTTAGTCAGGTTAAAGCCTCCATCGCCTCTTCACAGGTGCTTCAAATTAGCAGTTTGGGGATGTGATGTAAAGGGAATGAATGGCCAAAATAATTATAGATGCGAGGGTGGGTTTTTTGTTTGATAATTTTTTTTCAGGAAACCCTAATTATGATGGAAGCAATTTCCCTTCAAGATGATATAGCCAGCATTACTGGCAAATTCAAGAATTCTTAGAGGAGAAAGGTGTGTATGCTAATAAGAGTAAAAAAATATACAAATCCTGCCAGCATACAACTCAAAATAATACCAATTTACTGTTTTTCACTTCCTAATGGCACATTGCTGCAAACAGCTGAGGGCCACAGGCCCTTCTCATGAAGAATCTATCCCTCATACAGCTCAGGTGGGCATTTTCCTCATTACTCAGAATTATATATTGGACGTTGTGGTTGAGACTCTGGTTGGATGTTTGTTTTAGTGCTCCTGATATCTTCAGGGATTTATTAATTTGTTTTGTTTGGTATATACTTGCTGATATGCAATACATGGGACAATATGAGCTTCTCTTCAGAGTTGGTACAGGTATGGTCACTATTGTATTATTAAAAAAGAAAATGCAGATGCTATGCATTTTAAGTTATTCTGTGTGATTATTGCTAATACCCTGGTCTGGCCCTTCTGTAAAGCAAATACAGTGATCTAGTTTTGGGATGAGGATATGAGTGTAGATCACTTTGTATAGTGGAATAAAGTTATATATGCAAGTGACTTTTGAATGTATGGTTCTACTCTCTAGCTATGTATTCAGGTGTCTGGTACTATTTAATATCTAGCCTTTTGGATTTGTTGGCGTCCAAGAAGCAATGTGAAAGTTTGAAGTAAGCCTGTAAGGTACGAACTTTGGAAGCTTTATCCTGATCTGTGGCTCAGAAGCAGTACTCTACTTCTAATATTTTTTCCAGAATAAGTTCTAGAGAATGATGAAAAGCTGTTCTGTATTATCATGGGTTGTATCTAAAAAGTGGTGAGATTTGTAGGGAATGAGTGCTTTTGTGAAGTATTTAATAATACAGCAAGCTATTTTTATCTCTGTCCTGAGGCTGTGCTGGTTTCTGTCTTTGTTTTAAAACACTGTATATTAAATATTTAATCCATTTTCTGTTTATTTTAATCCTTTTTTTCTTTTCCTTGCTCAAACCTAACCTTGAGTATAAAAGACTTCAGTCAACTATATGATATCTTATAGTATCACATACATAAAGCCCCTTAAATTTGCTACAGTAGGTGAGCAACTTGTAGCTTCTCTCACTGTTGCATTGTGACACTTTTGTGGTATTTAACAGTGACATTTTAGCACTTACATGTTTAATCCCCCCCGCCCCGATCTCCCTGTTGCTTAAAATATCATGGCTAAATTTGCACTAGAGATGTAACATCTCTGTATTAAGACCATTGACAAGGCATCAAGTTTCAAACTGCTTCCCAGTTTCTGCTGAGAATCTATTCATGTTAGTGCATCTGAGTCCCATGCGCTTGCCGTTATTCAGTTATACTGTGCTTGCTGCCAGTTTCTTAGAACTTTCAAAGTAATTACTTTTTGCAGTATCAAGGGATCTCCAACATCCAGGGGGCATGTTGCTCAACTCAGTCATTGTCTAGGCACATTGACACCCATTTTAAAGACTCTTGACTCTATTTTGTGTGACTGGCCCCATGATTGAGATCACATAATTACAATAATTAGGAAGCTCACCTCAGGATATTATCAGAGCAACCCACCCAAACCTAAGTCCATATGGTTTGAAATAGCTAATGAGTCAGTTAATGTGCTATGTCCAGGAGTAATGGACACTCAATATGGATGGCATGAAGACATAATTTACCAACTTCCTGACTGATTAAGGTTTCCCGTGTAGACAGTTCTTGTATTTTGCATCTCACAATAAGTTCAAAGTATTAAAGGCTTTCATGTGTTAAACAGAGCAGAAGAAAACAGCTGAGACTTTTAAGACAGGCAAGAAATTAGGCTTCTCTTAAAAAAAAAAAAAATACAAAAAATGAAGCTCCCAGAACTTTTGTCTTCAACACTGTGAAACAAATTATTTGAAAAGCTCTGTTGAAGTACAGGAGATGACAATGGCAATAAGTGACATTTACTTTAATGCCAAGCAGCCTGAATGAATGACTTCTGCACTGCCCTTTCACCAGAAAAGAAATTCCTTCTATAGGCCCTGCCTGAGCCTCTGTAACTTGCCTACTCAGTCTCCCTTTAACACTTACCTTGCTACTTACTGATACAAGAGAAATGTGTAACTAGTTCTACATCCTGAACTAACCAGAATAGAGGATTAATGCAAAGAGGTCAAACCTTCTGGCAACAAAAACACCAAAAGCACTGAAACAGGGAAGAAGTGATGTCTGGTTTTTGAATGAGCTACAGAATCTGTCTGTCCAGTCAGGGTCAGGATTCCTCTCCCTTAGTCTGTTTCTGCTCTCGTGTTATTTTAATGGCTGTTGGGATGAGATGCGATGCTACTCCTAGTTCCTGTCGCTATAACTGAAAAGACAGTCAGACCCTGGGTGTGTTCCTTGTCTCTTCTTGTATGTCAGAGCTTTTACTGCTCATACCTTTAGAAAGCAATTATTTATGAGCATTGAAGAAAAAGTGTTTTCTTAGCAGTGTTTATTTACTTTCAGAAACGTGCAAAGAGATAATGTAAGTTTATTGTTGCTGTGGGAATGGATTGTATTTGCAGGGAGAGCAGAATGTCTAGTGGTTAGAGCAGAGAAAGGGATCAGAAATGATTTTCCTTATGGGAGTAATTCCAGGAATCCTAATCCTGACTCTGCTACTGACTGACCTTGTGAGAATAATTTCAGATCTGTTTCATTTCATCCATCTGAAGCAGTCTGGGTGGCTTGTTTTAAGGCACTGAAATTCTCAGGTGAGAGTTACAGTGTATGTATTATTGCCACAGCTATTATCTGATGGTGAACATTAGCCCTACCCTATCATGGGACATGCGATGCATTAGAACTGGTTTCCCGTATAGGCAGCTTGAATATATGTTGTTCTTTCTGTCATTTTCAAGTGCTTTTTTATTGGAGCTTCTCCCCTCCAAAACCAAACACATATGGAGGACATAAAATTTGCACAAAGTTAAAGTTGTCATAGCCTTGCAAAGAAAGTATGTTTGCCTCCACTGGCATTCTTGTGCATTTTGTCCTAGCATGTAAGTAAAGATACACTGCACCAGAAAGCAGGAGGAAGCTTGCTAAGCTTCCAGGGTAGTTATTTCTTAGACACTAGGTCTTTTCAAAGGATATCTAGGAATGGAATTGAAGAAATTGCAGGAATATTAGCAGTAGCACATCAATGTTCTCAGTCTATGGGAAGCAGTGACTTTTTTTCTATACAACGGTGTATGTGGAAAGGTTTAGAGAAACAAGGAGGAATTTGGCAAAGTGCTCAGGGAGAAGGTGCATGTACTCATTTAAATCTTTCAATTTAAATCTTCTGAAATTATTCACATAAAGTTGTTTGAGAAGGGGAACTCATCTGTCATAGCATTCATTATTCACATATCAATGCTACTTTTTATATATAAACTTAATTATGATGATAGGAGATATTAAGTATGACTCATTTTACTGCAAGATTGATTTTTTTTTTCCTGACCTTAGAATAAATATTGATCTTCATGATCTTTAAATGTAGTGCAAAGGTCATTATATTAATGGCATATTAATAGAAAGTAGCCCTGACCATGCAATATTAATATATTTGCATTGTTATTTCTCAGATCCCATCCAGAAGGAAAGGGGGAGGGTGCCAATGCCGCCTTTTCCAGGAGAAATCAGGAAGCAGTTGATTTTAGTGACGTTAAGGCTACTTTCAATTTGTTGTTGTGCTTTGGGTTTTTTGTTTGTTTTTAATTAAAAACAGTGGTGAAGTGTCAAATAGATTGTATAATAAAGATAATAAGATAGCAATGTGTTGCTTTTTCAGCATGCCTGGGAAAGCAAGGTGCTGTCCTCATCTGATAGTGCTCCACTGCCAATTGCCACACAGACAATTCCATAGCAGAACCATAGTTGTGAAAGGATACTGGGATAATTTGATGGTTTTGGATTCAACATGTGGGGTCTGATTTCTCTGATAATCATGCTAGTCATTTCCTTAACAGCTGATTTTTAAAAGCAGTTAGCTTATTCAAGTAAGGCTTTGCCCTCCTTGTGTGACTTTTTTTGGCTTCTTCTTTGCATTTTTAGTGACTCTTGAAAATCCGGGTTTAGAAGTGCTGTTCGAATGGTTGGCTGAACCAAGACATATCTGTTGGTTTTAAATATTCCTCATAGAGGATATTTCTATAAAGTCTGCTTTATAAAGAGCAGGGATAAAAGATCATGCCTTGACATAACCTTTAAATAATACTGTACAGTGTCTAGAAGTCCTGAGAAAACAGTGCTCACTTAGATAGAGGAGGAATACTTGTATGCCTTTTATAAACACTGTTTTATGAGTGGTCTTTCTGTTTAATACATGTTTTGAGTGTTTGGTGTCAGGTGACATAAGTCAAGAGGGAAGATGACAACTTTCATTCTGTAGTTTACAGACAGCAAGGAAAATAAATATGTCTAGTATGACGTATTGCCATACAGAAAATACTTACAATTAAGGAAGGAAAGGGATTTGAGCAACTAAAAACTGGTAGCCTGACTTCAACAGTTTGCTGCTTTAGCACTAATTGTGAAAGAAAGAATAGTAAGAGTCCGTGATGATAAATGGAAAATGCAATAAAATGCAGTATTGTTTTTGCATCAGGCCAAACTAACTCGGTATCAATCCTTGCTAAGATAACTGACTTGCTAGACAAGAGAAGTGTGATACAACCAATTCATTTGGACTTCAGCAAGGCATTTAATACAGAATTAATTAAGCTGGAGACTGTGAGACTAAGTACAAAAACTGCAAAACTGGAGAAATGGGCAAGGAATAACAAATTGAAAGGGGAAATGGCAAAGAGCTTACTAGTTTCTTAAGGATCTACTTCAGGACATGGTCAATTCAGTATTACTGATTCCATGAGTAGCAACAACAAAATAGAAATGTCCTTATACAACTTGCTGATGAATGTTATCTCTAAAATGATGCAGAGAGGGAGCAGTGATCATACTCAGTGCTGCTGTGGAAAGCAGAGTTAGATCATGACTGTGAATTGAGTTGTACGAGGACCTCTTCTGCTAGAAAGAGGTTGTCTTGTAAGAAACAGATTTGAAAAGAAGTTGTGAAGAATTTTTTTTCAGATGTTACTGTGTTGAGGAGTAGGAACACACAAACTCCTTTGTGTAAACAGTAAGTGGTAGGGAATTAGTTAACTTGTTTAATTAGGAGCTGGGCAGAGGACAAAAAGGGATATTTGTTTTGTACCTTGAGAAATATCATCAGAAATACCATGAATGGTAATAGTGAGGCTGAAAGTAATATAATGTGAATTATTTTAGGATATGCAGAGTTAGATTTTTTGGAATCAACCTATCCTTCTCTTTCTCTAGTTCATGGTGTGAAGACCTATTACTTGGGTATACTTCTATCCCTTGCACAGGAAAAAGGGAATAACTGCTGAGTTTTGAGATAACTTTGGGTTTTTTTCTCATAGGGTTTTCTACAAAAAGGAGAGATTTCAGCCCATTTAAGTACCATTATTATTTTGATGCTTCCAAAGTATAGTGATACAATAATGTTTATGCACTATTCAAGTAAATTAAGACAATGGTATTTTAGTAGTATTTCAGTGGCATCCTGGGCTCAGTTTGTCCCAGAAATTTTCAAGGAAAAATCAGGCCTGTTTATTTGTTGACTTAGTGTTTTGATGAAAATGTAACTTTTCGCTTTTTTCTGATTTTAAAAATAAGTAACTATGCTTATATATTAGGGATATCAACAGAAACAGTTAATGTATATTACTGTGTACATAATACACTGCATATGGTACTGTTGATTTGCTTGTTTGTATGTCTGCTCTTTGCAAATCTGCTTCTGTGTGTGATATTTTATTGGAGCACATATGATTTGAAGAAGCTGATTGCCTGCTGTGGTATTTATCCTATATAAATTCTACATTAAATGACAAATTTTAGACCCATCAGAGACAGAAGACTAAGTCCATCCATTGAATTCGTATTTGTATTATTACTTTCTAATGAATTCTCTACTACAGCAGGTGTCAAATCATATCTGTTGTTTTGCAATCGAGTATGAATAGAAGATGTATTGCTATTGCAAATGAATCTAATATGAATCTAATGAGCAGTAATGAGCAACTGTTTTGTCATTATTGAGGCAACCACTGTGATGCTAATAAACTCTCATTTCTGCTCTTTAGAAAAAAGCACTGACCAGGATTTATAACATGGCCTTAATGTCCCAAAAGCCTGAGGCAAAAGAGAAAAGTGGAACCCCTAAACTGAGCATAATTTAGTCATTTTCTGTGTGGCAGTCCTCTTATTTTCTCTTATTAAACTAAACCTGGTTTAAATCTTTCAAGCTTTCTCACATTGAAAGGAAAAAGATGAAGAATGAGTGTCTATTAAAGGAACATAAAGTTAAGATGATGGGCATTCTGCCTTAATTTTCTTTAATGTAAGTACACTAATTCCACACTTCTACACTTGACAGTGCTTTTGTAATAATAAAAGCAACTACATGCAACTGTTCTAAAAGCATTCATTTTAAAAGTAACAGGCCATTAAATCAATACAGAATTATAATATATTTGGGGGAAGTATCACAACTGTCTCTTAATTGAAACTTCTTTTTTAATTTATTTTTGTTTGTGGATTATAAGACTGCTGAATAAACAAAGATACCTTTGACACAAAACATCAATAGCTTACTATGTAACTGGTATGTAAACGAGTTCTGACTCCTGTGTGGCTCTGCCTTTTCTGAGTATAAATAATACATAGAATGATACATAAAGCTGTGTAAAAGGGACAGCTGGGTACATGGTACTTACAAGTGGGGCACAGGAAAACCAGTCAGCACTGCTTTTCTAAAAGCTAAGTACTATACTTCCATCAAAAAATAATGCTTCTGTGTATATAGTCTTCATGGACTCATCTCTCTGTGCAATAAAGCTAGATGCACTGTAGAGATTCATTTCAGTATTTCATTTGGAGGTTTGAACTATTCTGTGTAGGGTACAGCTGTTTGTTTTACTACAGTACACTCCATACTTGCTTTAACTGCTGAATTGAGATTATATTGCCAATATTTAAGGTATTATATACACACAGCAGTGAAACTGTGAATTTGTGAGCAAGCCAGGGGATGGGCATTAGGACAAATTACAACAGTTGTCTCTCAAAGTTGCAAATAGGGTGTCAAAGGTTATATGAAAGCAATAAACTGTTCCTTCCATGCTGGGACATTAAAAGGACTTCTGGCCCACTGAGCGGTAGCTTGCAATAGTTTGCATTTACTGACATTTCAATTTCATGTCGGCACCTAAGAAGAGAAGGGAGGAGGAAGTCAGGATGCTACGGGCTATCAGTTGCTGTGCCAATGCTGTATTGTTAACTGTTAGGCCATTGCATCCAACTTCTCTTCCCATGATCAGTAATATGTGGATCATACTTACTCACCCCTTAGGTATATCACAGGGTTAGCTTTTAATAATGCTTGATATGCAGAGTTGAAAAAGCTCAGCTTAACAGCATCAGTATCCTCGAAGTCACCAGGAAACACCTTTCTAGATATATTTGCATTAACTCCAAAATTCACATAGCTTTGTTCACTACAAAAGGAATCAGTTCTTGTATTCCACAACTGTTCTGTAACACAAACCAAGGCATGACAAGGGGAGACAATCAGGAGCTTTGCTTAGAAAGTATGACCCTGATCTGAACTAAAACACTGACGGAGATGCATCTGTAGTTTAGAAGAAAAGGTGAAGCAAGAACAAGTCCTGGTCTCAAGCATTACTATCAAACTGCCATCTTTACACAGGAGAGTCTGCATATCCTGCATGCCATGCTAAAAGGACTTTGGTTATAGAAAGCTTTTGTACAAAATATCTGACTTCTCTTTGTTATATGGTGTAATGCACTATATTATTTTCTTTATTGGGGATTTCATTCCTTAGATGATACATAAGTTCTTGTGATAGATCATGTCTAATGAAGGCTTTCAGGTTGCTCATGGAATTAATTGTATCATACATACAAGTTGCAATTTGAAGGTGTAAATTCTAGGTATAAGTGTTCAACATTATATTTCACTTTGGTAACTGTAATTTCACAAAATCATAGAATTTAGGCCAAAAAGGAACTCTTGAGGTCACTAGTCCATCACCATTACACAAAGCAGGACCAATTCTGAAGTTATATCAATCTTCAAAGTTAAATCAAATTGCTCAGGGCCAGACTTTCCCTGTCATTTGAAAGCTGTAATAGTTTGTTATTGAATGTCTGGCAGTTTTATTACAATTTACATTTTTTCTGATTGCTTTCATCTGCAATAATAACAGATGTATATTACAGTGGCATTCACAGGTCTTTGTTAGGACTGGATCATTCCCATAGCAAACATGGTAGAAATAGAGAGATAGAAGTGGCTACTTTCTGAAATGTAGCTTATGGTCACAAGGTAAATATGTTTTGTGGTAGCAGAAGCCATCTTTCTGTTGCTTTATTTGTACAGCACCTTATAGACAATGTCTGGATTCATGACTTAGGCTCATTTGTGTGTGCCATGTGAACAGTGAGAAAACATGGAGTCAATTTTCCTGTTTCCAAACAAATCTATCGCAGTGGAACACATTCAGCATTTCATCCAACCAAAACCCACAGGCTTTTACTGGCTACCTTTAAGAAAAATACGTGAAAGTGCTCATTCAAGACTATACATAATAACCTAGCAGTGCATGTATTATTATGCATCTTGTATACATCAGTTTGATTTATTTTATGATTTAATTAGTGTGAATATCATTTACATGTCAGTACAGACCCATAGCTCTTTATACTGAGATACCCATAGCCTCTAAAAATACCATTTAACCTACTTTTGTAATGTCTGTGTTTCAGCATCATTGGGGAAGATGGGATCAAGATAAAAGTTATAAATTTGTTGGAGAAACAATGACCTGAAAGTAGTTAATGGATTACAGAATTTTATGCCAGAGGCAGCAAGTGTGAGGGTCTCTTCATCTGAAAGTCTTTTTTTTGTGCTTACAAATTTTACTGACATAAAGGCAAAATAGTTGTTGGCTCTGAAACCACCTTGTCATGGATTTGCTGAGTAGTAGAAAGCTGAGCTGAATGTTTCCTTAGACCCTGTCACATGTTTGCAAGGTGAGTTTCATTTACAGTAAGGAGTTGTGCAGTGGCCATTCTTGTGCTCTCTGACCACAGTTCTGGAAACTCTGGGCAATTCTTTGAGGTCTCCCATACCTTCTGCAGTACTGAAATAGAGCAGAGTAGTTGCATGTGTGAGGCTACAGAGGTCCAAGGGGACTCGAGCCATTGAGTATTCAGAGAGGATTCTGCTCAGTCCAAGTGGCAGAAACATTCCCAAAGATTAGATGAGAATGGATAAAAAGCTGGCAGAAAGGGAGCAAAGGAGAGCTCCTTGATTCATGCATAGTGCTGTAAAAACAAGAGACTTGCATGGTATCATCACTAGTATGTAGATTATAAGAACCTCCCTTTGGTGGGGATGTGAGATAAGAAAGCAAATGTTCAAGGATTTGTGTTGTCCACCTCGCAGCTCATGTGCTAAAGTGGCCTATGGGTGGGAGTGGCTTGGACAGGAAGGAGATTGCTACTGAAATTTGGGGCAGGCAAGGTCAGTAAGCAGTTGTTTAGATCATCTTTGAATTCTTTAGTTACACAGGGAACTTTCCAGCAGCTCTACCAATGGCGTACAGACTTGGTTGTGCTGAGTGTACTGTTTGCAAGCTGTGTCAAGCCTCACTTGGAAATTTGCACCAAGAGGATAAAAACAAAATCAAAATAAAGCACAGTAACTGAAGTAACTAGAAATTCAGCTCCAATGACTACAATTTTTCTGCTTGTATAAAACTGCCTTACTGCCTTGTTTAAGTGTCTGTCCCTGACATTGTCATCATATCACTACAGTGACCTACTGTAGTTGAGTGGTTCATCAGATCGAGGCTTTATGGAAAGTAGATTGTCATGGGAAGGCATTTGATGAAATCCCTTAAGGATGATAAATATCACTTGCAGGAATCCAGAGGCATGTCTTTAGGAAAAGAAAAAATTTCCTTCCAAGAATCCTAGTCTTCATATGCTGCTAGTTTTTACATAAATAATGAAAGAGCTGTTTAGCATAACCATTGAAGACATGTACTAACTTTGTTTACATACATGCCAAACCCTAGACAGTCTCCAGAGACCTCCTTCCCATTGCTTATGGCTTTCTTCTGTTCTGCTGCCTCTTCTGACTAAATCTCAACAACAAATTAATCAAGGGGTCATTAAGCTCTAATAATCTACCCCAAGTCCATCCCCTTGTTCACATAGACTAGAATCATAGACTCATTTAGAGTTGAAGAGACCTTTAAGATCATCAAGTCCAACCATTAACCTAGCAGTGCCAAGTCTGCCATTAAACCATGTCCCTAAGCGCCACATCTACATGTCTTTTAAATAGCTTCAGGGATGGTGACTCAACCACTTTCCTGGGCAGCCTGTTCCAATGCTTGACAACCCTTTTGGTGAATAAATTCTTCCTAATACCCAGTCTAAACCTCCCCTGGTGCAACTTGAGGCTGTTTCCTCTCATCCTATCACTCTTTACCTGGGAAAAGACTCACATACACATAGCTGTCTTCTTGTCTGTGTGGGGCTGGAGCAAGAAAAAACCTCCAGTTCCCATTCTTCCTTATTGCACCACTGCCTGTGTACACCCACAGTAAGTCAGTAAATCTTCTCTGATGTATCTGCTCCATCAGTGTGAGTCAGTTCAGTGCCTGGTGGAGTTAACGCATGGGGAATGGATGCTAGAAACCAGCTGACATCCTTGGGATTTTGGTGAGAAGTTTTGGTAGGCACATGGCTAAATTTCTGGAAGCAGTTGGCATGAAACGTTATAAGGAGAAAGCTTTAGCATTACAGCAATTGTATGCAACGTAGCTTTATAAAGTTATATGAATTGTATTTGCATTATTATGAAACCATTATAAACACTTCGAGCCACGTGTAAACCAGCAGCAGTATCACTGTATAGATAGCACCCTGTTCAGAATGAGAAATACAATCTTGCACTTTTTCTCTGTTAGAGCTGACCCTACTCTTAAGGAGCGAAGGGCACTTGAATCCAAATGAGAGACACAACATGCATAAAGAAAATGGAGTTGAATTCCCTATTCTAATAGGTGGCAGAAAATCTATAAAGAAGCTCTTTGTGAATTTTTTCACAAGGCGCATAAAAAAGCAGTAATGCAGCCAAGGTAAATGTTACCCATACAGAAGATGAGCCTACTGTGTACTAACATTATAGAAGGGCTATATGTACTGTGTAGTGCAGTAAGAATATATGTATAAGGAGCACAACAACCTAAAGGTGATGGTCTCCAGGGTATCCTTGCTATTAGCTTTAATCCAACACCAATCTGGGCCTCAAAACTTCTGCAGTGCTGCTAAGCTGCCTCCTCAAACTCTGGAACCACAGATTTTAAAGGATACTGTGCAGGGAGTGGTTTCCCATGCACCAACCATATAATGCATACCTGGCCACAGGCTCCCCTTTCTCCTACAGGAGGGAAATATGGCCATTCACCAAGTATAGATGTTCTCAGACGTATGGCTACACACAATGTATACTGACAGATTGTTCTTCTCCGTGGAAAATAGCCAGATTATTTTAAAGAGGCTTGATGACATAAAGCCAAAAGCTCCCAGCCAACAGTTATGAGATGAAGTTAATGGTCAAGTCACAGGATTGGGAGAGAGGAAGCAAATCCATACCTCAGCTTTCCAAACTGGGGTTACTTTCAAATGTCTTGAAACCGTTTTGGTTTGCCTTGAGTACTAACTCTGTGAAATATGAAGTATGGAAGAGAGAGAAGGTTTACAGATGTCTTGTGAGATAAATTTCTTGCCTACAAGCTATATAAGTAATCTTTCAGAGTAAATCTCTATCGGCTCCTTCATCCTACCAAGTTATGACAGACCGCATTTTTGGCCCCATTAACTAGGTTGGGTGTGGAAATTATAGGGTGAAGTTTTATAGCTTGTGATTATTTGAACAGATGATCAGTGGCTGTCACAGCCTTTATCTCTGAAATTTCCAGACCTTTCAGCTGTCAGGCAAAGGTATACCCACTGGATATTTGTAACCCTGGTTGCCACTCCTGTTTCATTAAAAGGAAGCTCTGTTCCCAACATCTGTATAGTTGCTCCTAACTTGAAAACAGATACCTTCGTCCAGTGACCTGATCATTTTAGCCACAGCATATTATTAATCAGATATATGCATTGTTTCTGGTTTCATAGCAATTGTGCTCAGTAGTTTAATATAATTTTGTACTCAAAATAGAAATCGGTTCAGTCTGTTTTACTTCCTGGTATGCAGAAGGTGCTTGTTCGCTACAATTAGATGAATTGGAATTGCTTAATTTTCCACAATACTTTCTTTCTGCTGAAGTTCTCTGTTTCCCTCAAGCTATCAGGGATGTTCTCATTCTTTAGCTCTCATGTGCTTTGTTCCTTGACTCTATTGGGGGAGTTTCACTGTGATTTTTAAATCTCTTTTTTAATAGCTAAATACACAAGGGAGTGAGGTTCATTTCTAGTTCTTGGGAGATATTTCTTGTCCCCAGTTCTTCTGTACTATTACAGGCTAATTTTTTGGCAAAAGGAGGAGCGAGATAATTCCAAATGCACCTTCTGAGCAGTACTCTGTATTTCTTGACTCATCAATACTGTGATGCTTTTGTATTTGTCTAATGCAATGCTTTAATTTCTTCAGTGTTCTCATGCAGCCTTCCTGATTAAATAAGAGTATATGCTTGGTAACTGCCCAGATCACCTTTGATCTATTTTGAGAATGGCCTCTCTAGAGGGTCTTAGTAACACTGAGCAAAAACTTGGTGTCAGTTCATGGCAGAAAAGTTACCTTGCCCTGTGGAAACCTTCCTGCTCCCTTGTTTTTGCTCATCTCCTTTAGTGAGCAGTTGCTGTCATGAGCAACCTGCTGTTTAGTGCAGAGAGCCTTAATGCAGCTGTGCTTGTGATTCCTGATGAGCTTCATGAGAGACTACACTGCAGCCCTCAGAGGAATTTGCTTCTTCAGTTGAGCTCTATCCTTCTCAGCCACACTGCCCTAGATGACACTGTGTTGTTGATGCTGAATGTTGCTGTAATGCAACTGTGTGAGGCAGGCTGATGAAAAAGTCATTATAATTTTCAGTTAGAAAAGGCAGAACTTAAGCAAGTGTCTAAGTGTTAAAAGATTTATGTTCTTTTCATCAGCTAGTCTGAGATTTTTGTACTAGGCCATTTGCTAAAGTTCAAGGGTAACTTGATTTTGAAATTTTTGTTGTTGTAGCAAGGAGAGCATTTTTCCTGATGGAAAAAGACAAATTGCTGGCATAATATAGCTTTTTTTAGAAAGAATATTTAAGAGAAGAAGGAGGTTTGTACATTAGACAAAGAGGTAATTTCTAAACAGAGAAAGCATAAAAACGATCTCCCTATTGAACTCTGTGGTTGGGGACAAAACAGTTTTATGAGACTATTGCAAACAATAATCACTCTGATAAAGACACAGGCTCAGCCTCTGCAGAATGGTTCCAGTGATAGTCATTCATCTTCTGATTTGTGCAGTGAAATCCAGAAAAAAGGCAAAGGTTGTGCGAGTGAAGTAAGTGGATAAAGGGTAATAAATACTTTACATCCCAGGTATAAAGAGATTTTAAAAAGAAAAGTAAAAGACACTAATGTAAGAACCTAGCTTTTTATTCTTTTGGACAACAATGTTGGAGGCTTCTGTAACTTCAAGGGACTTTGTTTTCAATGTCTGGAATGATTTTTCATTGACTTTCCTGAGGGGTCCCTAAGATGGATTTTTAAGGTGCAGTGGATAAATAAAATATTTGCAGCTTCTCTATCCAGCTTTACAGTGGAAACTTTGTAATAAATGCAGTATGCATGCAAAACATCTGTCAAGAACCTGACATTATTTCCTGTTTATAGCTCAGAGTGGTTTTTCATTAATTGGTTATAAAATGAAAATATCAAAAAGCTTGTTCAAAATGTGTGGTAAAAACCATAAATGCTTAGAGGGCTGTGTTTTTAAGTGTGATTTTCATGCTGACATTTGAATGAGCCATGAAACACAAGCAGATGAAATAGAAATGTAGACAAAGTGTTGAAAAGTCCAAGAGTTCAGTCCATTATTCTTCTGTTTTACTAGTTACTGTTAAGGCATGCAATGTGCTTTCAAGGTTTTTTAAAAAAACCCTCATGTTATAATGTGCTGTGAGCAAGTATGTGATGAGCTGTCCCAAGTGACATATATGCTTACTTATGAGGTCATTTGAGGATTTTACAGTTTTGCAAAGACAGCAAAACCTTTGTGGTTTATGCATCAAACTCCTAACGTACAAGCGCAAGTCTTTTGTCTGTACCAAGCTTGAGACTATGGACTCTCCTAAAGGGGGGGGACGGACGGGGCGGGGGACAGACATGACACCAAACAACTGTTGAAGAACTTTTACTGCTTTGAAAGGGGAAGCAGTTGAAAGTAGCGTACAAGCACACGCTTTTACTGGTGTGATCACAGCATTGAAGTTGCTCCTAGGCTTTCAATGGAATCCAAACAGATATTGGGTCTCTATCTCAGTGAGATATAACGGACTATTAGTATGATGACATAATTAGTGGATATTTGGCAGAAACGTGAGGTACTAAAGGGAACTAAACAAACTCACCATCATCAGTATTTAGATTTTCATGAAACTTGCATCTTTTCATAAAACTTGTATAAGTATGCTGATGCCTGTCCAGGGTTTATAGCAAGCATTCATAAGAATTCAGGGTTTTTTCACAAAATATCTGTATCTGTGTGTGTGTGTGGTGTTTGTTGTGGTTGATTGTGTTTAGTTTTAATGAAACCATTGACTTCCAAGGAAAGCAGCAAACTAGCAAGCTGTTATAAAAGTGCCTTTGCTTAGTGATTTTGAAGTAGACTACAGGGCTGTTGGTAGCCCAGGAAGGTAGTGTCATATCAGATGATTTACAGATTACAAAGAATGTGTTTAAAAGGTATTTGTATATTGTATCTTTATATATTCATAAAAGTGCATCTTGTGTGATAGATATGTAATATACCAAGCCACTACAAAAATAACTTTTCAGTTAGATACAGTTTAAATTATTTTAATTAAGTGAAAATTCTTTCAAGTATTTTGCTTTCTCCTCTGTTTTTTACTCCTTGTTGTAATTGCCATTTAAAGAATCTAATTATTAATGATTTTTCATTTTTCTATAATTCTGAACAAATCCACTGAGTAAACTCAACATAGAACAGAATATCAAGAATAATTTGAATTTAGTCAAGGTTTGTGTAACATCAAAAAGTCCTTTTTGGTCTAGTGGTATGAAAATTTATTTTATTAAATAAAGGAGAGGTAACTGTCTTCTGCAAACTTCTACCTGCAGAAAGTTTTCAAAGATGTGAAAAGTCTTATATCTATTAGATAAATTACTTACCTCAGTTCCTTTTAATCTTTTTATATTGTGTAACCACAAATTATATTATAAGCCTAAGTAATGTTTTATTTTCTTTCCCTCTTCCTTCTCCCCACTTGAAGTAAAAGTCCCAGCTCAATCAAATCAACGGAAAACTCATTGTATTCTGTGGAAACAAGGCTTAGAAGAGAATACTTGGTTCTTCTTTTTTTCACTTCTGCTTTCTCAATTTTTTTCCTGTTTATCATGTGGTTTTCTTGTTGTATGAAAATGGAAATCAGTTTCAAAGATTATATTTTTAAATAGGTCAGCTGGACTTTAGTGTCGTATTGTGTGGAGGTCAGCACAGGAAGAAAAAATTAATTAGTTATGTGGTGACTCATCAATAGAGTGAATAGGATACCTTTTCCAAAAATACCATTTCTATCATGCTGGTATTTGGACCAAAATATTTGCAAACCTATTTGAGTCAAGGTGATAAGAAACCAGTCAGTGTGTTTTGTATCTTTTTTTTTTCTAGGAATGTTTAGAATTCTTCAGGTATAAAGGTGAATATTTGAAAAGTTTTTGTAAGCTTTTATGCAAAACCTATAATAAATAGAACTTCAGAAGTCATCTTGGAAGCCATGTTGCTTAAAGTATGTTTGGCCATCTTTAGCATTATAGCACACTATGGGGAACACTTTCTCCTTATGCTCTGGCATGTTTTCCTAATACATTGCATTGCCAGACTCAAGGGACTGCTTTGTACATACCAGTCTCTGCTCTTTTCTGTAGTCATCTCTTGTAAATATGGCTCCCAAAACTACTTTTTGATGATTTGACTTTTATCCCAGTCTTTCAGGAGATTCTTCCAAGCAATTCTGTGAATAAGACCTTTGTCGTTACACATAAACATCACAAAATATGGTCTATATTGCTTCTCCTTGTAGCATTTGGCTCTTCAGGTGAATTCAGAAGGAACCTTGTCTGTCTTGGACACAATTTTTTCAACAGGATTATCTTCCCTGAGATAGGTATATTTTCAATCTTGTTCAGTTTTCCTTTAAGGCTCTGAAAGATTGCAGAATTTTCATTCTTGGAAACTACTTTGGTAATGGTAGATCTATTGTGTCTAAAAGCAGCTAAAGATTGCATTCAAATTTCTTTTTTTCAGCTGGCTTTAGGAGGTGATTGCAGGGCAGGTTTTCTGCTACCCATCCCTACATAAGTGTTGTGAACCCCAAACTTGCTGAGTCATGCATCTGCAGCGTGATCCACTGATTTCACTGAAAGTACTTGGCAGAATCTTTCACTTATGATAAAAAAGCCTTTTTCAACCATTTAACTTTTTGACCTAAAAAGTTAACAAGATATTTGTGATCCAATAAAAATGTAAATGTCTTTCTATTCAGAAATCTACAGAATTCCCAAATTCCTGTAAGTACTTAGAGCATCCTCTTTTATTTTAATTATTATATTTTTGTGTGTTTTGATGTTGCTGGTTTGAGGTTTTTTGCTTTAAAGAAAAGCTAGATTTCTGAAAGCAGTTTACCCTTAACTCTTAATTAGTGCTACTTAATATTTTGCATGATAGGGAGTCACCTACAACTACAGGTTTGAAAATTAGAATTTTCAAATTCTAATCCTAATTCTGACAGAAGTGTAGGCTGAAGGGTATCTGCAGCTTCTTGCTATATTCAAGTATCTGATTATATTTTCTAGTCTAAAGAAAATCTCCTGTAAGGACCCTGTCATAAGAATTATTACCTATATTGTGGACTTATGGTAAAGTGGTGAAATTTCCATTTCAGCTAGGTAGCTAAAAATTATTCATGCTTTCTGACAGTCATGGACACAGCTCCTACATACATGGATTTGCTTTTGCTAGGAAGTAGCTGTAAGTCTCTCATCTGTCATGTAAATTCTATGTAACTTGAAATTTCAGGTTTTATGTCTGCAGAATTGTCATTCTCAAGCATTCAAAATTATAAATCCACCTCTGCAAAGTTGACCTGAAGTGATTAAATAAATGTTTGTCGGGGTTTTATATCTCCTGGGTTTCTATGATTTCATGCTTTCCAACTTTTTAATGATAAGGTTTCCAATCTTTTAGGGTATTGAGAGTCAATAAAAATTTCATCTCTTATTTGAAGAAATCTTGGCCTTTATCAGATGCTTCAAGTATCAGAGCACAACAGTAAGAATAAAAAAGATCCTTGGGGCAATAAAAAATAAGAATCGGATACTACTTAATATTACATAATTTCTTCATTTTTAAGAGAGGCCAATACTATGAACAGCCAGCTATAAGTGGTGAGTCTAGGAATTGTCCTACCATCTAGGCTTCAGAATCTGGCAAACTGTATCTCAGTCTGTCAAAAGTAAACAGAGTTGAGGACACACAGCACTAAAATGTATTTCCAGGGACTGATACATTTACTACATTAGCCAGTGGAATTAACTGAATGCATGTGTCTGCATTTCTGAGTATTGGAGAAAGATGACAAACAAGGTCAAGTGTTTGGGACACAGGAAAATCCCAGAGAGGAGGGCTACAGACTTAAGCACTGACTGGGAAGGGGTCCTGGAATTTGAGCAAAAAAACTGCTGCTTGTTGAGTCGTGCTGTCTTCAGGGAAATGGAGCTTCATATGCTCCTTACAAACAGAATTGCTTGGAGGGGATACACAGCTCCATTGCCAGTTCTGCCTTCTAACTAGAATATGGTCTAAGACTCTAGAATTTTTGGCTAACTGCTCAGAGAAGAAAAGATAGGATTTTGTGTATTTTTCCTCAGCCTGGCTTGCCACAATAAACTATTTAAGCTTTTGCATTGATTACTTTCACTACCCACTTTTAACACAAAAAAAATTAGTTGTTCTGGTGTGGATGTAGCCTATGTAAGCAGCAGTATTTCCTTTCAAGTAGTTAAACTGCTGCCACTTTCATGTGCACATGTAAAGTGAAGACAGAGGTACTTCCAATCCACAAGCAAGTCATGCATCTTCTAAGGTCCCACAGGAAATCAGTATCAAAACCAGAAGTAGATTATTATGTATATACATAAATGTATAGCTGCAAGACCTTTCCTTCCTTTTCTGTCTTTCTGCTAGCATTTCCATCCTGTTCTTCCTGTTTTAATCTCTTTGGTTTTTCCCCTCCCTTGCACTCCCTTCTTGGAAAAGCCCCACCTTACCCCTCAGTTCTTCCTTTCTGGACTGCTCCACACTCCTTTCACTTTCACTTTTACACAGAAAAACTTTTCAGATCTGTCTCATGCTGAGCATTAGTTCTTCTGTACAGCCATAATGCTGCTTTATTGCAATACAAGATCCAACACGGGTGAGGAGGAGGATAAGGGACAGCTATGCTGCTTCCCTGCTCAGAAATGCAAAGTGTAGTCTCGTGTTGCTGGAGTAGAGCCGCAGGGGAAACAGGGCTCCGTGTGTGCAGCTCAGGCTTAAGAGCCTCAGCAGCAGAAACAGTGGCAGCTGTGGAAAGTGTCAGTTCTTGCCAGGTATGACACTGCAGGATGAAGGTTTTGAATGTTGTAAAGACAGCAATGACTATGCCTAAGTTTGAGGATTCTCTGAAATTAAAAAGCAAAACACAAATAAAACCTCAGCTGAACAAAAGCTGAGCATATGAAAGAAATGTGTTAGTTCCAGCTTCTATAAAAAGAAGCTGCTTTGGAATAAACCTGGCCTGATAGTGACCTTCAGAATAGGCCGATCTTCCCAAAGGAGCTTCCTAATTTGTACCTATAATGAACACATCATCTCTATAACCAATTCCTGCATTTGAACTATGCCATGTTTGTTCCATTATATGATGAAATACAGATGTATTTCCAGGCACACCAGGAAGCTATTTCTAAATCATCTTTTGCTCCACTGCTGACTAAATAAAGTGATTCCAGGCTTTCAGGATTTAAAACAGGTTCCTATCTAAACAGTTGTTGAGGGTTGCTTTATAGTCCCTGTAACCACAGAGAGAGTCCTGCTATTTCACAGGATACTTGCCCAGCACATGTAGAAAATTAGAGTTAATAGCTTACGCTAACCATTTTCTCCCACAGTTTTCAGAAGCTTTATTCTGTACTGTAGTGTGCACAGTCCTCATGCTGACAAAGAAACTGAAGCCTGTCCCTTTCTAACCATATGGTCCTTATGTTCTTTCTAGCAAGGCAAAAACCCTCTTATATATGCTTGTTTCCCAGGATTGCTTTCAGAGGGGTGGCCCTTAAAAATCTCAGAGAATGGAGCCACAACACCTCTAAAGAGAAAACTGGGAGTAACGTCACCTTTAGGTAGTTACCTAGAGCAACAGATTTCTATGGTTAGCAAAGACTTCTGGCTTTGTGAACTGTTGTGTCTATATATATGTTGGTTTCTGTGACTTTTCTAGCCGTCATGTTAGGGGTTGACCATCAATTATCCCCTTACCATTATTCCTGACCTGATCCTGATTATGTCCTAATTCTGTACCAGTCTTCTGTGTCTCCCCATTCTGGGCTGTGAGCTTATCTTTGGAGCAGTGGCTGTGAGTTTTCATGGCTCTGGTAATCTTTTCTGATAACACCTGATGTTCCAATTTTTGCCCTGGTTGTTGGGCCATCTTGTTCAACCTGATTCTTTCATGGTCTGTTTGGGCTTGGAGAAAATACAGCTATTGGTTCATGTGGTAAATTCAAATCTGTAGTAAGTACATGAAATTAGGAGAAGCTAAGACTTTCTTCATGAAGGGCAGCATACTGCTCATCCAGGAATGTCAGGTACACTTATGTCTGTCACTTGGGTTTGAATTGACTATCTTTATGCCACCTGCTTTCCCTTCTCACTCCCTTTACACCAACCTGGAGCAGCAGTTCTGACCTCCAGCACATTCTTGGCAATATGCTCTGGGCATCTGCAGTTTCAGCAGTCTGCTGTTAAAGGGGTGTGATTTGTGCTCATGTTTGCAAGACAGGCTTCTGCAATGCTGTTTCCCTGGCTTCTGTAAACATACTTCTCGTGTGTAACGAATTGTATATACCTGCAGACTCAAATGCCTGAATGCTGTAGGAGGCATATGTGTGTCAAACTACAGTGAGGACTCTTTAAAAAAAGCAGTGACCAACTTGTAATGTGATCAGAAGGGGACAATACATGTTTCAGAGTAGACTGAACATATTCTGAAGGGAGGCAAGAGCCTGGGGTTTTTGTTAGGTGACTCTAATATGCTATAACTGCATTTCCCCTTTTGCTTCTCAAGGCTTAGATCTGGGCTGAAAAGGTTCCATGTCCTGCCTGGGAAGCCCTAGGGAACCTCAGTCGAGCACCTTTGTGAACCTGACACATAGATATGGTGCCAGGAGGTATATGTGTTTCAGCAAAAGATGGGTAAGCAGCTCTGCTGTGGCATTCTTACAGGACAATTAACAAAAAAGTTTTTGAATTGCAGCCTTACAAAAGGCTCTTCCTACCTCTTGTTGATGCAGTTTTTATAAGGCTTACCTGATGCCTTTTGACTTTCCAAAATCATTTGGTCTTATACGGATGATAGTGATGACAGCTTAGTTGTCACTAAACTTAAAGACAAAACTTAAAAGGAATGAAATTATGGCTTGATAAGCTTGTATTTTGCATGATTTTTATGTGATACATCGGGGAAATATACGAATGAAATATTAAAAATTAATTAGATCAAATACAAAAGGTTATATACTGATTTTCAAAATCTGTCTGGTCTCTCAAACAATGACAGAAAAAGTCCTACTTACAATAAGTGATACCACTGTCAAGAGTTTCTTAGACTAAATTTTGGACAAGCAGAATCTCAAATGACCCATTTTTGGTGCTAGCCAAATTTCCTCTTGGAAATTTCCTATTGGGGTATTTTCTCTTTAAGTACTGTCTTCAGCTGGAACTGCTAAGGTAATTCAGCCTGACTACAATAACAGTTTGGGGATGTTTTAAACCACATTTATAATTGAGATAATTGCTATTCAGAACATTTTACTGATTAATACAGAACAGTAGCACATACATAGATGCCCCATTCCACATATATAAGATTGTGTAAACTCTGTGGTGTTTTTTTTTTTTTGTGGTAGCATTACCCCAAAAAAATTTGTCGGCATGATAAAGTGGAAAAGAGGCCAGTGGTACTGGCCTGTATGTGACTCTTTCAAATTCTCAAAGTGCACAGTAAAACCAAATTAATCAGGTTGCATGGAGTATGAATGAAGCAGCATGTATCTTTATATATGTAGAGGCATGTAGGAGTTTAAGACTTCTTGAGCTTAAACAGCATTAAAGCTCAACTTTACTTTCTCCTGATAAGGCTGACACCACATGCCCTGAGCTGAGACAGCCCCCTCAACAAATTGTTGCAGGGAAATAACTAAGCGTATGGTCATCAACTCATGCCATATTTTCCTCACAACACCATCAGCAAGCAGATGCTTTATGTAATCAGAAATTCCTGCTTGCTAACAGAGAAATCACAAATATGACACATTGCCCAACATTTGGGCTTTTTTTTAATTATGGGATGGCTACAGGAATTATAAATATGTAGTATAAAACTAGTGAGTCTGTCTTCTGCAATTTTCCTACAAACGTAGAGCCTCCCTAGTCACCATTTCCAGTCCTTTTTTCCTGTCTTATTAAGCCAATATCCCTTTAGAAGTAAGGTCATAAGATTCCTTTTTTGTATCCTAATGACTTTTTATTAGCCCACTTCTATGGCCTTGTTCCCGGTGCCTTTGTCCAACTCACCTGTGAGGGCTGGCCCATTCCATCATCCCACCCTTACAAAGAGGTGGCAGGTATCTTATTTTGAATGTCCTGGTTTTTACAGATTTAAAATTGTATTCCTTGTATGTGGACAGGACATGCTTTTGGATGCCTATCTTCTTACCAGAGGAACAGGGTTTCCTCAGAACCTGACGCAATGTCTCAGCCTCTGAAACTCCTGAAACACACATGAAGAGGGAGAAAGAGCATGAGTATTGCTCACTCCCTTCTTCCTTGGGGTGTCCTCAAGTTCTTCTCAGTCTGGTGATCTACCTGTCTGACTGCCTTAAAATGCTCTTCCTCCCTTGATCTCACTGTTCATCAGTTCCCCTCTCCTCCAAGCAAAAATTCATATGTGTAACTTGCTTTCTTTTTCAAAAATATTTTTATTTACTGTAAATTATAAAATAATCTTTGTCAAATATTTCTGCATTACTAATAATATATATTCAGTTGGCTTTCAGAATTTGTTTTAAGGTTCAAATATGAACTGCCAATAGGTATAAAATAGAGTAAATATTATGCATCCTCTTGTACCAGCCTGCTCGTTTTAAAGTTAGTCAGTAAGGTGAAAGCCATTCTTGATTTCAGCATCCTAATATGTCCTATAGTCATATCAGGAATTAGGATCAGGAATTTAGACACTTACCAATTCAGGGTGCCGAATGTTGAATGTTAAGAACATTTGGAGCACTGTGGAAAGCTGTGGTTTGATCCAATAAGGATATGCAAGAATAAAAAAAACAGTTTATCAGAATTGTATCACTTAGGAAAAGCTGTTTTTTACAGGCCATATTGTGAAAAGCACAGGTGAATGTGACCCTAAGCTTATGGTTCTAACCCTACCTTGGATCCCCATGAGGCACACCAAATTTCAAGGCAATTTGAGCAAGTATGTGGGTTTTAAAGCACTTAAAGTGTTGACCTTTAAACAGAAATAGGTACTCAACCTTGGAGAGCCTGCACTCCCTGATAATTAACAGGAGGATTTAGTTTTTAAACTGTATTGTGGGAATGTAAAAGCTCTTTGTTGATATTATTAAAATGAAATTTTTGACCTACGACAGATTTAGATTTTGCTCTTACAGATTCTAATGAATAACACTGCTTAGAACATGTCAGAGCAGAGCTCTGCTTAAGGATCTTTACCTGCTATAATCTGGAACTGTCACAAAATGCTAAAATGCACTTCATTGTGTCCTCAGAAACCATTTGTATTTTCTGAAGAAAATGCTTGCAACATGTTTGGCGGTTGTTTTGTTTTTGTTTTTTTTTCTAAAGTCTACTGCAAGCAGTGGCAGATGAAAGCAAGCAGTCTAACCAGCATGCCTCTCAACAGATCTGGAACGTGACATGTTGCAACACTTAATTTGTTAAGCACAAGAGCATATTGTGGCATTAACTACAGACTTTGTGACTGTCCTCACACACACACTAGCTGTGGTCAGAGGATGCTGTGTGTTATGGTAGCACCAAGTGGTCCCAGTAGAGGCCAGGTCCTTACAGAGGTAAATATTGCAAACCACATACACCCCCAAACAGTAAAAGCAAAACTAAAGGTGTGGATAAAGATGAAAAGATCCAGTGACAGGAAAAACAAACAGCAAGGGGACTGGTGACAGAGGTAAAAAGAAAATTCACTTTTTCATGCCTGCATGCCTCATTGTCTTTCCATGGACATGCATGTGTACTGTGGAGTCAAAAATGTTCACTTAATTGATATTCTAGCAATAATCCTAAATCTTGCCCTTAGTACAGTCTAATATCTTCTTCAGTCTAACTGCAACCTTTCCTAAGAACTGGGACATGTTTAGCAATACTTCTTTTATCCTTCTTGATCTCAGAAATCTTAAAAAACCAATTGGATTCAGTGTTTTGTTTTTTTTCAAGCATGTTCTGGTTGTAGTCCAAACTGTAAGTAAAGACTTTAAAACAGTAGGATGTTTTTCTCAAATTCTGGAGACAGACTTACAGTTGCTGTAAGTGGCCATAAAACCTTCTTCTATCACCTACTTATGTCTTTTTTTTGTTGTTGCCACTTCATCTGCAAAACCCTCTCCTCATGGACAGTGCAGTGTACTTGTATTTAAGATGGCTTGGCCATGCGAAACTAGCCTTGACATGAGTAAGTCCAAGTTCTTCATCCGCAATGTGTCTTCCATATTTGCACACCTATGTTGAGCACAGTCGATCCCTTTCTCACTTCCACATTTGTCATTCAAGTGCTGTTTTATTTTTTTCTTGCCTGTCATTAATACAAATGTCAAATGAGCATGGGCCTATCTCAGAACCTTCTGGCTCCCTAAGTAGGTTGCAATATACCAGGTTGAAATGTGTCAAGTATCTATCATTACCCTTTGCTTGCAGACCTTCAAGCAGCATCTTTCACTACCTCTAGCAGACTGTTTCCTACTAGCTGTCCTGAAAAATTAATATCTAGTTGCTTGGATAGGGGGACTATGACATAGATGTATTAAATAATTCTACCAAGTGCTTTTTGTGGGCTGTTTTTGTGAGTGTGTTAATACAAGAATCACAGATATAGTCTGGTCTGCTTTTCCTTTTTTTGGAATCCTTATTGTTACTTATTGTTCAGCATTCTTGTATTTCATCATAAACTCCTATGCTTTCAATGGCTATTGAAGATACAAGTGTGGATTCAAATTTGTATAGTTAATACAAGTTTTCACTGGTATGTTTGAGCATATATGATATGACACACACACAAAATAATTCTAATTTGTTTTTATCTACTTAATCCTACTCATTCACATAATATTTTTCCATAAACCAGTGAAAAGTAAGTGGTATCTACCTTGCTTAATTCAGTGCGAGTCTCCTGTTCTGGAACAAAAGCGGCATATTTTCATTCAATAAAGAAAGTAAATATAAACTGAACAACATACATTTACATGATTTAATTGAAATTATACAAATTAAAAACGTAACTAATGGAAGTTTAAGTAGTTAATATTCTAAATAACTTTTAACCAAATTCACAGGCAGATTTATATGTTAAAATTGCTAAGCCTCAGTAACGTGGATATTTTTTCTTTCTTAGTTGCTCTGTGCATGTTGTCTTAGAAGATTTCCTTAGCTTGAAAAGAGCTGTGGAAGGAAAAACGCTTTGGCCTGTTGGCCTGACATTGGAGACAGAAATTTGAATATCACATCAGACAAGCTAACTTCTTACTGGTCTGTCACCTCTGGCAAGTTCTTTGTCTTCTAAAATGTAGGTGTTTTGGGATGTGGAAAATTACCTTGTCTGTACTTTTCGTGGCCGTGTTGTATTAAAAGACAGTAAAAATAGACAACTAACAAGGGAACATCTTTGCAAGAGGGCAAAGAAGCATTTAGACCTGTGGGAGATGACTCTTTCCCCCTCTCTCTTTTTCTCTCTCTCTCACACACACACACAACCCAAGACCTGAGTGATCAATGCATCTGCTGGGCCAGGCTCCTGCTGAAATCACAAGCGGGTTCTAACAAAACAGCTGCCTTCGTGGCCTCCTGTAGCACGCTCTTCAGGACAAGGCAAATGCATCCACCTAAAATCATGTTTTGTTTGCATTCTAACTGAAACAGCATTAAAGGGGGAAATGGGAATTCAGAGCTGCCAGCTACAGTATCTCTGCTATCAGTTCACCAATAAGGCCTAGTACAGACCTGCAGAGCCTCTGGATAAATTGTATTTTCCAAGGGTTAATTAAGCTGTCTTGAGCTTCTGCATGAAGGGGAACAAACTGGCACTTGCAGCGTTTTCTGAAACCTGCTGTCGACATTACAGTCCCTGCTGCTTTTAGCTGTATCGATCCGATGCCTGACCTGTGAAATCCTTGATGGCTGCTAACACTAGAAGCTTACTGGAGCTTTCCAAGGGAGCTTCAGGACAGCTTGTGTAGTCAAGTACAATTACCTGTCCCTCCAGGAGAGCCAATTAGTTCACAAAGAGCTGGAGCAGAACAAATGTTTTGTGTGTGATTTAGAATCTTTAAAAAAAGCTTTGTTCTGTCTGATTCTTTTGTTTCTAATTTTATGATTATTACTCCGTTCATGACAATCCACACTGCATTTCCATCCGTGTCTCATAAAGGACTACTTGGGCATAAGAAAACAGATTTACAGTTATTATTTTTTTAACAGAAAAAAGGCTCATATGTGATGCAAAAGCCAGCCTTAGTAATTTTAAATATCATGGACCTAAAAGTAGAATGCTTACATATTGAATATTTTCAGAGCCTTGGATTAATGTGTTTAAAGCTGACAGCATATGTAGATATTTATGCTGTAACTTTTATAGCACATATATACATATATGTATATATAGTTATATACAGATCTCACTTTAAATTCTGGGTCTTGATTTTCTGAAAGTGAAAAGACAGCAACTGTTGTACAAAAAACAAAACAAAACCCTGAAGAGTGGAAATTGAAGAGATGGCCATGTATATTATAACCCAGTTAATGCAGTATTTATAACTTTTTGAAGTAGAAATAGAAGACAGTGAACCAAAATTTAATCTCTTATTCCAACCTTGCTATTTGGCTCAAGTTGTACAGGGGTAAGAGAGCAGCATTGGCTCGGTAACAAACCACTTCAATTAATCTGAACTAATCATTCAAATAAATAAGGACCCAGTAATTTAAGTGGTCAGTTATAGTGGACTGAGTCCAAAATATGCAGTGTTCTGCATATAAATCAGACTATAGCAAAGGTGGTTGTGATACGAAAATGTTGGATGGCTATCAGCTGGTGGTGAGAGATGTCCTGGGGTCAGCGATTGAGTTTTATAGGTATTGCACAGCCTGTTGCTGAAAATGGAATCCTTGGGGTTTTTTATTTTGGAGGAGTGGGAGGTGGGGGTGTGTTTGGGTTTTTTAATCTTCCCTTAGAATGAGTGGTAGAGAATAGATCTCATTGGCTTCCAGTTTAGGGCTCAGGGTTCAATGACATATCCATTACATTTGGATTCCTTCCAATCCTAAGAACTCTTGGCATTGCTGTGCTGCTTGAGAAATGGGAGTGGGATGTAGACCTTTTCATTTCAAGGTCACTGGTTTGATGAGGTCTGGGTTAGCAGTGACCAAAAGTTATTACTGCATGATGACTGTTTTGGTTTCCAGTGTGAAATGAGATGACGGTCTTTTAGTCCAATTCCCAGTTGAAGAATGTTCGTAGTACAGAAACCACCATTACAACTGACACTAATTG
Organism: Aramus guarauna; assembly: GCA_013400195.1. Classification (NCBI taxonomy): domain Eukaryota; kingdom Metazoa; phylum Chordata; class Aves; order Gruiformes; family Aramidae; genus Aramus; species Aramus guarauna. The sequence goes on along the minus strand of VXBL01006551.1, from coordinate 1,318,272 downwards.
GCACTCTGCTTAGTGGTGATAGCAGATAGACCAACGATTGAATGGACATTAGAAAGGATTTATATTCTAATTCTTTGTGGTTGTCCTTCCAAAGGAGGCTTGAAACACCGCAGTATAGCAGCAGGGAGACATAACTTGCTGTTTCATTTACTATACAGGTATGTCTTGTAGGGGATGCCAACTTCCATGCGATCTAGTTGGCAATTCTCACATGCAGAAAGGAAAAAAACAAGTTGATCCACTGGGAAGATAACAGTAACTTTTTTACCAGACTAAATGGTAAAAAATTCTGACTGTTTCTTAACTAAAGTAAATTACAATGTAATTTATGTTAGAAAATTGTGAGCACTTTAGAGTCACATCTGAAAAAAATCCTGACTCAGTCCTTATACATAAGAAAAAGGCTTTCATGCTTATGTACTGGTAAGGACTTTGTAAAAGTTGACGTTTGCAAGCTTTTCCCTAAAGCATGAGAATATGCAGGGAATGGCTTTTGTTTACTCACTTCCAGAGTTTGCTTTTATTGTTACTCTAAGTGTCACTAAATCACAGGCATCAATTTAGGAGAAAATGTAAGTTTAGCTGAAGTGCTTTAGTCAGCTCCTTTTCATCAGCTTTGGGAACTTGTCTTACCTCTTGGACTGGATGTGTTATGGTACAACAGGACATGAAAGAGATATTAGGAGAGAAATCCACTGCAGGGGCTGCTACAGTAAAATTTGCTGTTATCAGGGAAGACAGCTATTTCACTGATGCTTGTAGCTTCTGAAGGTCTCTTCAGCATCTGCAAGTCAGCATGTGGTCATTCTTTTTCATTGCATGTGGGTGCATGCATCCATACTTCACAGGTACGCAAGGAGAATTGTTGTGTTTGACAGCCCTCTTTCTGGTTGAGATGGGACATCTTGAAAAAGAGATCCAGGAATGTCTAATGCTGGGGAACATTATTCTTACATTAAACTTAATCAGACTAAGGCTCTGTCAGCCATATTCGTGGCAGCAGAGCCATTCATAGTGGGAAGGATTATTGCAGTGTCTCCTAGTTGTGCTTCTACCAGGTTCTCTGACTCCTTAGTGAAGACGAAAAGTATAAACTGTGTTGGAAATTCATGGGTTGGATTGACCAAGTGACACTGCCTAGAGTCTGGAAGACTGAGATTTATAAATGTTCCAGATTAACCTTCAGGATGGTGAGACAAGGTGCTTACCATTGAAAGGGACACTCACCAACTTGCAGAGATTTCAAAGAAATCTACTGGCAATGATAGAGCAAGATGATCCTACGAAGGGTAAGGCAGTATGCTCTATAGGTGTTCTTTGAGCTAGCAGTTCCCACAACTACATTCAGCTTATTGTCTTGTCAAATGGTGGCTTAAGGAAGGAACCACGTGAACAAATCTTGTCTGGTTTCTACTGGATTACCTACATACTGCACTAAGTATCAGCAAATGCCTGATCCTTTGTGCATTACGTGCGCTCATAGTAACTGGTGCTGAGCTATAAAATGATCAATTATTTATATGGGAAGCATTGTAAGTCTGAGTGGCATTTCTGTAACATGGAGCTTTGCAATTAATAAATAACACCATTTCTTCTACTGTCAGTGGCCTGTATCCTTGCTTGCTGAGCTGCATGCTGGGTAGTCAGAAGAGGAATTGTAGGGGCACATTGCCATACATTTGCTTTGCTGGTGTAATTACTTGGCAGCATTGTCAATACGATCTACCTTGCTTAGAAGAAAAAGGATATTACTGTGAAAATCTCTACGATAACATTAAATAAAGCTGTACTTATTCATTTGCTAAGGAAGCTTCATAAATTATATGGCAGCAAGCCTTCAGAACAATTCCTTTCTTTGGATTTCTCCCCTTCTTCCCTGCTACTTCATACTGAGTCCAGAAAAACTCCATGATGTAACGGGCAGAAAACACAAGGTTAGCAGTGAGGAATAAGTGTTAACCCCCACAAATGCTGCAATATTCCTTGCAGCATAGTGATTTTTGTCCTTTGGGTCAGGGTTAAGCACAGTACAGCAGCACTTTGAAACTACTGTATGAGTATGAGAAGCTGCAAAGGAGATCATCTTCTGAAGGGTCAGCAAAAGCAAAATAACAAGGTATACCTGTGTGTAGGAGGGAAATGTTTGATGTGTTGGTGGTGCATGTAAGAGACCAAGTGAAATCTTAAGAGTAACACACAGCATCCAATCCTCAGAGTTCTTTTGTGTCTCTTTAGGTTTCTGATTCAGGTTTCTCTCAGAGGACAGCAACTTCTTAAGGGAAAAGAAGCAGCAATTCATACCACCAAAATTTTGCAAATTTTCACTTACTCTAGATTTTATCCTCTGATACCTTTCTGCAGAGCGGTTTCAGGTGTCTGGTTCACAAAGACTTAGCCACTCTTACATGACCTAGCTGTATGGAGGGAGAGAGAAGAGTGGCAGCGTGCCAGGAGAAGCGTCAAAAGCATGCGCAGAAATGCTTTCTGTGGCTTCCAAGGGCAAAAGGCTACTTGTCCCCCATTGTGCTCTGGTACAGTGAGTAAAGCAGGCTGGTTTTATGCAGGAATGCAGACTGCTGAGGCTGAGTCCTTTCTTCCTGTATTGGGAGAGTTGTGGAGTCAAGCAGATCCTGCATTCCTATGAAATCAAGCATTTACTTGGGCTATGGCATGGAATTGAAGGATTCTGGTACTGAGAGGTGGAAAAAGTCAAATTTTGGTTGGTTGACTGATCCAGGCCTTTTTGTATGAGCCCATTCCCACGCCAAGTCATTGGAAATCACCATGCAGTCTAGTCTGGAAGCTTAGCACTTCATCTTTTGGATGGGTTTTTCTAGATTGGCTTTCTACCTGCAGGTTATACTTTCTTTTTCTAACATTTAAACAGTTCAGTCATCTTTTTAATCTCTTACTGCAAGAAAGACACAGAAACCTGAACTTCTGTTTTTCAATAATTACAGCAGCAATTTTCATTTGAATATTTCAGGGTGTCTGAGGAAACTTAGCATGGTGCTGAATAGCTCTCATAGAAAAAAAGTACCTGTGCTCCACAGTTTCATTGAGTGGAACTTGGGTGGTACTTGGGACACATACTGTCCACTTCATACAGGCTTGCATTAAATTTGTAAAGCATGCAACTAAAAGTCCATATGCTAAGCATGTGTGGTGAGCTAAGCTAGCTGTGTAAGAAAAAGCCTGCTTAAGGTGTAAGTGTAAGATAAGCCAAGATGCTTATTAATTAAACATTTTTTGTTCATTCCTCAGCATTAAAACAGTTTGAGCTTTTGAAGGGCAGAGGTTTTATTCCACTTATGCACAACAATCATGTGATCCATGGCCAGAGAGGCAGTCACATTTTAAAGTAAATTAAAAAAATCCTATTATATAGCCTACAGTGTCCCTACTCAGTTGAAGCTTTCCAATGGTCTTCATAAAAAATGGATTTGGGCAGATTATAACAATTCTTAAAACATCTGTGAAATATCACTGTCCACAAAACACTTGGGTTTTAATTGTTTGAAATGCCTGTCTTAAAATGATCATTCTAAAAATTAGTTTGACTTTTCCTTTTCAATGTAAGCAACACTTTTGTTACATATATAAAAAAAAAAAATCCTACAGCATTGTCAGAAGTGCCATGTTCCACTTTATGAACCCTGAAGTAATGGCTCTACAAAAGTATATGCAGAAGTCTGTTATTGACTGCAAAGACATTTGGTACCGATTGACTGAACTAAAGCATGGTTTTCACTCTCAAACCACCGTCAAGATAATATCCTATTTGAACCTCTGATTTCATTGATACATCTTAGCAGCAGGACACTTAGACTTTTATGTCAAAATGAAATATTTTGTCACTGATCACAACAGCCTGGCATGCAGTAGTTAAAATCCAATCAATCCTGTAGTTAGTAAAATACCTAGAATCTTGCATTTTTGTTCTGAGAGGGTTTCCAGGAAAATGTCATAAAGTTAAAATGGTGACTAGTCAGTATTCATACTTTTAAGGCGCTCAAATTTTCCTAGCTTGCAAGGGTTGCTAAATATAGACAAACAGTTGGATAAACAGCAGCTTGGAATACAGGCTATCTGACTTGCCCATTTTGCAAACTGAAAACTCTGTATTTTACAAGCATACTTACCTACTAGTGTTCAGGCATAAACGTTTTGTGCTTTTTTCAACTCAGGGGTCTAGTTTTGAAAAGTCTTTCCCAAAAATTCTTTTAGTGACATACTTTTACTAAAAATGCAGGTGATGTTTGAATTCTTCAGGTTTTGTAAGGCAAGTATCTATCGATTAATCTAGAAAATATTTAGCTTCAATATATCCTCTCAGCATTGCTTGTATTTTTTTAAAGAAAAAGTAAAAGTTCCAACTTTTTATATGAACTGCCCATCTTGACAAGTTCTTAACTTCAGTATATTGTGCCTCATTAGTACTTTAAAACCTGCTGAAGCTAAACTGCATCTTACTTGCCTATTAGTTCAACCTTAGCCCCATCAGCAGAGCATTACCCAATGTCTTGGGAACAATTAAGGTATGCCTTCCCTACCAAACACTTTCTAAGTGGACAAAACATTTAACAGTAGAGTTTGTGGCACATGGAATGGAAATGCAATGAAAACTACTGGGAATATGCATTAATCCTAATGCTGAACAAGTTCCTAATAACTCAGTTGAAACTCCTGGGGATATAGTATCAAGTATGTACTCTCTAAATGCTACTAATGAAACATTTACAGTCTACAGCGATAAAAGGAAAATAGAAGAGTCTGTGGCCAGTTAAAGGGCTACTTGAACAACACCCAGAATGCAAACTTAAGATGTACATGATTATTGATCTTTTCAGCAAAAAGGCTTTATGAATAATATTCATACCATACCATTAGAAGCTAAAGTAGCTTGGGAATTAAGCATCAGCAGGAGAGCAATTGATGGATTTAGACAGGTCAGACAATGTCATTCTAAAAGCAGCTAATCAATATGGACAAATGTGTCAGAAAGGTGATTTGAAAAATGACTTTATAATAAGGGAGGGGAAAAAAAGCCAAGTTCCTTAGGTCCCCAATTTTTCCTCCCTCAGAATTAACAACCTTGTTTCAATAATATATAACTGTTTCACATTTCCACAAGCAGCAAAATGAAATTAAAGTGTAAAACACAAGGGCAAAGCCACAGTTTCCCCCCACTGAAGATGAGTAAATAGGCTGACACCAAGGGTATTTTGCCCAGTGTAGCTACAGTCGTCTCCCTGCTGTCCAATTTTACAGCTGGGCCATACGTTATCCCACCTCATTTTGAATCCTCTTTGAAGTTGCAAACTTAGCACCAGAATCTGTGTAGCATTTTGTTGAAAAGGGTTGCTCTAGCACTCCTGAGGAGGCAAAACCTTTCTAAGCTGGATTCTTTTTGCAACAAAAGAGCTGTGATGGCTTTAACTTGCTGGCTTAGGTAGCTTTCCAGCTGCTTTGTTCTCATTCAAGTGGTGCGAAGTGGTCAGAGAGATGCCACTTGATTTCCAGTTGGACTTCTTCAGGAGTCGACTGCCAGCCATTGGATATTGTTAAGCTTTTGTCTGTCAGATTAAAAAGTGCACTACATTAAAGTGTGATGTTATTTGCTCTTGCAGTTCACCATAACCTACCAGCTGCCTGAACAGCACACGCTTATCAGAGCTTGTTTAATTCTGGACTTGCTCAGCCAAACTTCTCACTGCTATCTATTCTCTCCAAACCTCGAAGAAAATCTAGTGATTAATGCCTAGGGCTGCAGGTTAATGTTAAGTAACTAGTTCTGCTTTGACAAAAACTTCCAAAGTGACCTATTGGACGCATAACCAAACCTGTCCTTTACTGCAATTTCCCCATCAGTAAAATAAGTAGAATAGTACTTCACTGCTTGAGAAGTTCATACTTACAAACTCCCCTGAGATATTCCAATGGAAGAAATAAAAGAAAAGGTTGATAAGTACTTAGAGGATTGTTATTATTTCTGCTTTTGTGAAAGACACGGCTACCTTCAATTTATTTGAATCTCAAAAAGTAGGAAAAATAGGTAATTGAAAAGCAATGGATGTGGAAGTTCAGAACAAATTTTCCATTCCTTTTAGTCTCTGCTGTCTTAGAAAACACTGTTAATTGCATCAGTCCCTCTGAAATTCTTTTCTATTATCTTTCCCTGTGTGATTCCCCACTCTCTGATCCAGTAGTTAAATGTGTCAGCTGAGAGATGATGTTTTCCTCCCCAAAATGGCTGCTTTTTTTTTTGAGGCTCAGGCATGACATGTCACCTGAGCAGGAATTTTAGTTTTGATATCCTGCAAGTATTGTAGCACATCTGAGATGATTCTTGCCGTATCCCTGGAAGAAGAAATACGAACTTGGGCATCATCAGTAATGTCTTGACAGGGTTTTTTTATTACTCTCTGAAAATATTCTCATGTCATGACTGTGGATGAATGCAGTCAGGATGAATGGTCCCTTCTATGGCTGCAGAAAGGAGGGCTCTTGGGGAAGGTTGTCCATTGCCACCCTTTGGGCCTTCTAGGGAAGAATGAATAGAGTCATTGTAACCGGTACCATCTGGAAGCAATTGGAGGCAGGGCAAATAATGAGGAACAATGCAGTCAGATTCAATATCGTGTCTTTGGATCGTGTAGGTACTAGGTCAAGAGAGGGTAAATACATTTCAATGTAAAAAAATAGCACAGGAGGGCCAAGAAGTACAGTTGGAGATTATTTACTAACCAGGACATTTATATAGCATGCTGATGAGGAAAAGGATTTTGTGGGTTGCAGTGGGGCAGTAAATAAAATTCAGCCAAGCCATAACGTATGGGAATGCTGATGCCATTGTACTTATAGGAATGGAGATTTGTTCAAAGCTATCAAAAGCTACCTTTTGCTGCTAGTTACATGTTTCTTAGACATATAAAGGTGTTTACTCAATTCTGAGTCTTGGTTTAAAGACTGAAAAAGATTTACCTTGTGGTGAGGTGTGGCTCATACATAGCCTTGATTTCACCCTGGAGGACAGGCCTTGCAGCTGTGGATCTGAACTAGAGCTAAACAGTAGGGATAGTCACAGGGCTTATAAATGAAATCTCCCTTCACCCTAGATAACATAGTTCAAGAGGTTTGGCTTCAAGGTTCCTATTTTTCCTGTTACTGTTGGTAATTGTATAAATAACACAAAATTCCCAGAATGTGCAGTATATACCTTATTTATTACGAGATCGTCAGCTGTTGGTTGCATGAGTTCTGTGATCAGGTTCAGAGGAAAAGCCTTTAAGAATATCAGGTTTTTTCTTTCCTCCATAGTCCTGCCTCTTTGGCATGGGTGCTCACAGCAATTCCCACTAGTAGCAATAGGTATTGAATAGGGTTTTTTCTCCCCATGATGCTACTTCAGGAGCACAAGGTCAATGCCTCTTTCCCTCTGGTTTTCCAACCTCAGGAGAGTAACATTTTTGAACAGTAATCCCTAGTGTTTAGAGCTAGGATGTCCCCCAATCCTGAAGCTCATCTTTGCTACTAAAAACAAAACCGTATTCTCCATAGTGCAACGTGCCCATGATATTAACCCCGTAACCTGCTGAGCTCCCGTTGCCATCTGCAAAAATAGATCTGGAGTCTGTTTACAAATCATAGGGATATTCCCAGGAACATTGCATTGTAAAACAACAGTTTGTCTTGAATGTATTTTGATTTTTCAAAACAGTTTTATCTTGAAAGCAATCCTGTAAACCTTATCAAGCAAAGCCCTAGTTCCAATGGATCCGTTTGCTGAATTAAACAGCGCTAAACATTTAACATTCTAAATGAATTAGGCTGGGAGATGTGAAGAAAGCTGAGCTTTAAGATGAAATGTAGGACAAACTCAAAAGGATGTTTTGCCTGTTTCATTCAGCATTAGTATCTTGCCTATAGGCCTCCCTTTGAAATAATCTGTGAACATGGTTACCATATAATTAGCTGAGCAGTAAGTTAGGTGTTTAAAAATATTTTTTCAGGTGCTTTTTTGTATTCATGATAGCTTCTCAACACCAAAAATCAATCTCAATCAAAGCTGCTACTGAGTTTATCATAAATTATCATGAAAAGGTTTTCTACTGAGTAGATGGTTAATTACTATCTAATTTGAATAATTTTGCATATTAATGAGAAATGAATGAAAATCATTTTTAGATTTTTAACTTCAGCTGAGAAACCCATGGAGATAATGGCCCCCTTTTAAGATGCATGTGATCCTGTTACTAAAGGAGACTGAGAATTTTTTTCATTTACCAACTTGTTTTAAATTGATTAATGGATTAGCGTTTTTGTCATTAATAAACTATATCCAAATGAAAGACAAGTTCATTATTTGACTGTGTGGCCTTATATCTGCTGCCAGAAAAAAGTAACTGACTGAAAACAGATTAAGGCTTTGCTTAGGGAGAATGTAGCCTTGCACAATCCTTTGTAAATGCCAGAAAGCCAGAAAACTGCAAAGTTATGCAGAGCTGGTTTGAGGTAGGTAGCAATTCATGTGCTTTGCTATAGGAAACATGAAAAGGTATTGCAAACACAACCCCCTTTCTTCTCAGCACCCACACCTAACTGTGAGTGGGCAAAAGTCCTGCCTGTGGAAAATGGGGTGGATGCAGCCCTCTGCGCTGCAAAAAGCAATAGAGCTATTTTGCCATGGCAATTTCAGCCTGATGGGTGGAGCAACCTTTGTGCTTTCAGTGGGCTCCTGTGAAATGGTGAATGACCAGAGGGAGCCTTGGTGGTAGCTCATCCTGCCTTGCTCTGTATCAGGCTTCCTTGTACACCACTTTACAGGGAAATTAGCCAAATGACCGCTGTCCTCTTGTCTCACTGAGTCAAGCCAGTTCTGCATCCACAGTGAGAGATGTGAGACTCAAAATATAAATCTGTGCAGCAATGGGAGTATAAGGCCATTGGAAGTTGGGAACTGTAAGTGATAGTAGATGCATGTGCTCTGCAAACCTTCTGTATTTTATGTTGTCCTTTACATAAGGCCTTTAGGGAAGTGACAGTCTTTTTGCAGAGTACCTAGAATGACGTAGCCCTGATTGACAATTGCATTGTTCTCTGCAAACTGCAGCTGTACAAATAGTAAATAAGGATAAAATACACACACCATTGTGTAAAACCGCAGACTTGTTCAGGGATGTCTAGTTAATACTGCATCTGTTAGGACTTAGGTTTCTGGGATTACTCCCTTCTGATTTTCAACCATGTGTTGTTTATAATATGAGCAAAAGGAACTTACAATGAAATTGAAAGGTTGTACATCAAAAATGAGTATACAGTGCACTCTTAGAATAAATAATTAATTGCCAGAAGATATCAGTGAAGCCTAAGGAGTGACATTTATATAAATACAAGACTATCTAGATTTCTAATGGCAAATATTTAAAGACAGGAGGAAGAATTTTTGTAGGGAAATAAACCATCCTGCTTCACAGCATATGCCAGACACCAGTCCTGTGGTCTGCCCAGTCATCCATAAATATTTTTAAATTGTTTTTCTTAACTTTTATGAAATGAAAAGGAAAAATTATACGCAATTTTAAATAAATCCCAGGACTTTTTAGAGGCATGATCCTTAATCCTGATTGCAAGGTAAGTGGTGCTGTGTTTGAAGGGAATTTTTCTGGGAAGAAGTTTCTTGAAATATGATGTTGTGATTGCTGAATTTGCACAAAATAAGAGGTTGAAATTTGCACAATGGAACAGGGTATTTAGCACACAGTCTTTATTCTTGATAATGATACACATAGAGCTAAATCTACATAAAAATTTGGAAGGTATAGATTAATGTGAAATGTAACCAAAACGGTAGGGAGATAATAGCCTATTTTGGAGTCAGTTTCTGATCCCTGCTATGATCCTTTCCTTAAGTCAATCTGTATTTTTCCAGTGCATTAAATGTTGCTTCCAACATATAAAATATTTTGGGATTTAGCATTTTTTCTTGTGTTGTTCCTTCCTCACCCTTACTCCCCTCCATTGTCTGCTTCTTTATTATTACTTCTGGGAACAACTACCATGTTCATGGCTAAACTAGTGTTTGGTTGGATTTGTCTTGGGAGACCTCTAAGGATAAGCTGTGGACCTCAGACTATACCACAATTAAAACTGATATGTCAGCATGTCAAAACACTGAAAAAGTCAAGATGGGAACTGTGTATCAGAAGAAGGTAGTTAATTAACACAATTTCTTTAGTATTACAGTATTTTTTTAGGACTTGGAATGAAATACCTGTAGAAAAGGATGCTTAAATTAACAATATGAGAAATTAGTAATGATCAATATGCTTCTCTTCTTCACTAGAAGGGCGCCTATATATCAAGTCCACCAAAACAAAATGTTTCTTTTTGTTTAGAATATCATTGCAATCTGTGTTAATACTGATAAAAAAAAATCTTAACAATTATAACTCTTAACAATGTGTGAAAATTCTGACATTTTACCAGTGTACAAGCTAGTAAGCATGTGACTGGCATCTTTTCCTGGCATTACCTTCCATACTTTACAGATGCTTATATTAGTGTGTATCTCAAAAATTATCTTAGAGTCTTCATTCAATACTCTGATTTCAAAAGAAATTCTGCCTAAGTTTTGACTGCCTGTTTGAGTCAGTGGCTTTGTCCCTAGGAACACTATTTCAACAAAAATAACCTCTATTTGCAGAGGATCTGCAGGTGTGGCTTGTAAATCATACCAATGCATTTGGTCAATAGGTCAGTAAGAAATAATGAAGCCATGAGATCAGAAGATGTGTTAGCACCTTTAAGTCACCATGCATGTATGCACAGAACCTGGTGCCTGCCACTGATACTGAAGTATCTAATGAACTATTATTTTCAGGTTTTCTAGTTTCTTACATTGTAGAAAAGGCTCTACAGCTTGTACATTTTTTTCGGTGAGTAAAGTATTTGCCATAATCAGAAACATCAGCAGAAGGTCAGACTGACTGCATGAGAATTGTGTGAATATTTTTGCAGCTTTCATTAGCAAAATTATTTTAATTAGTGAAGCCCAAAGTAATTGAAGGAGAAGGTCATTTTATTTGTTTAGGATCAATGCCTCCATCACCATCCTAGTAGAATAGATTTCTCCAGTTGTGAGGACTTATTCTAATCTGGTGTAAATCAAGACTAACTCCACAAGGTAAAATAGAGCCTCTCCACTATAAAACTTGAATCCTAAACACCACTTTAATGGTGAAGAATGAAGCTGGGTGCCTGTTCCCATTTGGTGCCTTTCAGAGGCACTTTGCCTCTCAAATAGTCTTTGGACTATTTGGACTTATAAGATCATCTGCAAAAGTATAGTACACTCTTAAGTACATAAATACAAGATGTATGTCTATTTATCCATGATGATGTACGAATGCAGTAGGGCACTGACCTTGTTCAAGGTGTGAGCTGCTTGCCCTACCACAAGCTGGCAAACTTCTTGCCAGCACGATCATTCTAACAAGTTGTAGGTAAGGGGGAAAGATATTGCAGGCTCCTTCATGCTACACCTGAATATAAATGTTTGATCATATATTTTCTGTATACCTAGTTATTTTTTCAAGGAGACCACACATAGGTAGAATGAGGAGTGAAGGTAGCCAAAACTTAAGAGCTCTGTTGGCATTACATTTTCTTTAATTTTGTGATGTTTTCACCTCTCTACTATGTACACAGGTTCATGTACAAATTTCCAGTGCACAGTTTTTCTGAACTTCTCTCTAAATGGCACAGCTCTAACTTCAGAATCGGTCATAGGAAAGGTGCTATGCCTAGAAGCCAGTGAGATTTTTAAGATCCAAATGCTTCAAACATCACTTTAAATGATCAAGGGCAGGGACCACTCATGAAAATTACCATGCACCAAGATGCTAGACATTTAAAATAAAAACACCACAAATAATTGCAGAGCTTGTTCTATATCCTATGAATTCATAGAGTAATGACCAAACTGTGGCACAGCTCCACTCTCACTTATATTGAGTGTAAATTTATAGTAGTTGCAGTGAAGTCAATAGCTTTTCTTTGGACTTACAAAGGTTACTGAATGTCAAATTCTGCTTTCAGGCTGAGAACAAAATAATTCTAAAGATATACTGAGACCATGATCCTAATTTGCTTCAGCAGCCTTTGGCCTCCTTGTCATATAGAAACCCAAGAAATTACAGAAACTTCAGGTTTGTGTTCCTTTTAAAGACTGGGTGATTTTTCAAAGACTATCTGAGGAAGCAGAATGTGTACCAGTTAGGCAATGGCCTGGTTTTGAAGGCTTGGTAGATATGTGTGCCCTCAACTGGAACCAGTAGTATTCACTTGCTCAAGTGTAACTGGGTGATCTTCATTTTCTTGACTAGAACTGCCTACCTCAGGGCAGGCAAAATCCTCCCTCTGCTTCCTGCTGTGTCCTGAAGTACACAGGCTTGACGAACTTAAAATGATAAAAACTTCCTGAACTCGAAACACAACTCAGCCCAGGGCTAGCTGTTGAGACAAGCCATGGAGATGTTCCGCCTCATTTCAACAATTAGTGGATTATCCTTATGCTGTTTGATTATCTTTGTTATAGCCTTGTGTGTGTTACTGAAGTCTTAATTCCCACTGATTTCAATGTGTAAGATGCACTTTTTGTTTTAATGATAACTCTGGAATCTGGAATTAACTATGCCAAATGAGGTTGTATATGGAGATCCAAGTAAATTTCTGTTTAATAGAAATAAATACAGGTGACTCTCCCTCAGGAAAACAGGGTCTGCAAGGTCATTTGGCTTGCTGAGACATGTGGGTGATGCTTTTATGCCAAGCCTAAATGGTGGGCAAGATTAGAGAAGTTTCAGAAGGGCGTTTTGAATTTGCATATGTGGAGATCAGATAGCCTAAACCAAAATGTCATGACAAATGAGTCATAAAGGAATGGAAAGTGTGGAAGGATGTCCTTGTGTCTCCAAGTTGAAGTGAAATATCGTAACTGTCCTTTTATGGCCAAAAATAGGCTACTATTTAAACTATGTGTTGGTAGAAGTGTGTTTTGGGATGACCCTGCTGGGTAATTCTTCACACACACCCACAGCTTTGAAATCCCCTGTAGCATGTACTTAAATGCATCGTGGGCATGCTTGCAGCTCCAGCCATCCTGTCTGCCTTTGCAGGAGCAATGTCAAGCAGAGAAGACCTTGTCCACTGTCCCCTACTGCAAGGACAGGCAGGAGTTTTATGCTGCCTGAGTTCATTAGCTGGTCAGACTGCCTGCAGGGGACAAGCAGACACCAGCGACAAGGTCCCAGTGGCAACTCTGAATTTAGAGCATTCCTGGGACTGTTGTGGCAAAAATAAGGTAACCCACACTGTTTTGTGTACATGCGTGAAGGATGTGGATATGCTATACCACTTGCCTGCAGAACAGATCCCATAGCTAAAGCTGCAAAGCTTTACGCTTTCAGCCCTAGTCTAATCCATGAAGTCTTAGCCAAAATGTCAGCCATTATAAAAGGTACTTGTGATAGTCAACATGCTTCTGAAACAAGGTTGCTTTTTGTGAAAATGCGGTGACCAATAAATGAGTCTGGATGAATTATGTCTTGACGCTCATCCAGGTAAAGCAGCCGAGATGACAGATAGTTTGGCAGAAGAGGTACAGTTAGCATATGAAAGGATATCTATAACATATGGGCATCAGTATATATTCGTGGATTAATACATAGCTATTCTTGTGAAAAATAGGTTTTGAAATTGTCCTTTCTGCTTAAAAAAGTCAATGAAGATTTAATTATAAACCCAAACATACCTAATACATATGTAAGAGAGATCCTGGAAAAAAATTTAGAGGGCATAGGATGAAAATAAAGCCAAAACTTGTCACTGTAACCATTAGCTGCAATGGATCCATGCCAGTTTACACCACCTGAGAATCTGACCAATAATATCTATTTAGCACATGCTGTCCTGCATCTCTTGTGATATTTATTTTTACTTACTAGGTTACCTCTGGCAAAATAAGGTTCTGCTTTATTTGGGGGGCAAGTCTTAAATGAACTCTAATGCCTAATGCCTTTTTTTTTTAGTTTTCTTTTATTCGTGTATGTAGAATAAGCCAGCTATATACTGTACCTTAGAAACTATGTATTTCCATGAGTTATAGATTTTCTTATATATTTGTATACTAATTATGTAACTAGTTTTGTAAACTTGTACTTCTTAGGTAAGATGTTCCAGAAATCAAAATAGTCAACATTAAACACCACAAGTACAGCTGCAGTTTTAAATATTTTATAATCCAATCAAATTGTTTGAGTAGTAATGCATTTAAATGTTGTTATGGAATCCCCTCTAGACTTTTTAAAATGGTTACTCTGTTCTTGGCTTTGCTATTTATGAAATTCATATGGGATGACATTTTTAATAATAGAGCATTTGACTTACAGAGTAGCAATTCCTGCAGTGTCTCAGTATAATCTATAATTTTCTGACTGAACTTTCAGAGGGACACAAACACATATCACACTTTTATTAATGAACATATACATCTGTTGATGTTGCCATAATTGAAATGACCTTAAGTGAGAAGACCTACATAAGTCATTTAGCATTTTTTATGATGCTTGGGTGAAGACGCTGTACAGATGCAGCTTTAGGAAGCTAAAGCAGGAGCACAAAAGCTGTGCTGAAATGACGAAGGGAGGTTTAATTTGGAAAAAGGCACAAAGCAAAGCACAGCCCACGTATAATTAAGCAACATCCGGTACTATAGTCGGACAGAAGAAAGCTATCAGGGAGTTTAAATTACCTCTCCTCCCTAGAGAAGATGGCACTGTCAGGTCAGGGCTGTGCTAAATGCTGAGTAACATGAGGGTATTTGATTGTAGCTGCTTTCACTGTGCAGAGGTTGTAGATAAACTGAAAACATCATTTTTGATAGGCAAAAGTTCCTTAACTTCCTCAAGCACAAATATGTGTCAGAAGGGCATTTATAAAACAACAGCCAGGGCTTTGGGAAGAAAAAAAAGAAACCCCAAACAAAACAGCAAGCACTTGCTCCTTTGCACTTTATCTTAGGCTCCCTTCCACTGAAAGGCATGGACAAAAGCCAAACAACTGCACGAAACTGGGGCAAAAAGTTGAGAAGAGACTGGTGGGAGGCAGGACTGCTCTGGGGCCAGGCCAGCAGTGCCTGATTCACGCAGCATCCTGAACCCCAGCTGCTGGTGGCAGGAGTAAAGGAAGAGCACAGGCAGGGAGCCTTCAGTCTTCCCTCCTCTGCCTTAAAGCCTGTGGTTTCAGCGGAGGTGCAGATGTCAGCTTCGTCTTCCTTAAGGTTTGTGACTGCTCCTTGCTGTGTTCTCACAGGTGTCTCCTGTGTTGAGGGTGTGCTGTGAAAGCCTTTAGCTGGGGCTGCAGTATTTTCCCAGCCAGCCCTGTGGCAAGGGAAGGATGGTTCAGGACACATGCACGAGCAGACCTTCTGGATGAGCATCCTGGGAACCACAGAAATGCAGCTAGGGTTGCCAAGGTGGCCTTGCTTAGTTTCAGCAACATTTCTTCTGCGCACTTTCTGCGTATTTCTTCATCTGCTTAAATGTGTGGAATGATTTTTCTAATGATTATGGCCAAACCAGATGCTCATGTGGTGAAAATCAGTGTAGGTAGCTCCACTGGCTTCAGAAGCATAAGCTATGATAGCGCTGCTGATGGCTTTCATTTGCTCAGTACTGTGGGAGAGTTTGATTTGGAGTTTAGACCAGAAGAACTTTCAAGAGAGAGTGTACAGGTGGAAGGATAGATCCTGCACCCAGATCAGATACACAGTTGTAAATCTTGCTACATGAAAGCTCTGGAGTTACTCCAGATTAACTGACTCTGGAATCAGGCCCTGTGGTACCTCAGTTACTCAGACTGTTATTAATTTGAAGAGAGAAAATGAATTCTTGTTAAGGGGAAATAAGCAGTCTTTATTAATAATAATTAGAGAGGGAAGACATTAGTTTTGATATATTGGCTTAATTTGGTAAATAGACAGATCACTAAAAACCAGAATTAATAATTTTACAAACTAGTAAACATTTTCTGTAGTTTAATATTAATTGTGTTTAAATGTTTCTTTAAAACTGTGGGTTGCTCCTACAGTAGCAGCTACACCGGCGAGTTGCCCGAACACCCCCACTTAGTTGCAAAGTTGGGCACTTGCTTCAGTCCTTAGTGATGGGGTGGCATCCCCAAAGGCCACCGAGCCTCGCGATCAGAGAGGCAGCAACACCAGGGTGTATGTGTGTTACCAGCAACTGGGATATTACATATTTCAGTTTGCATGCCACTGCACTTCTTACGAACTGTTGCTCAGGATTTTTTCCTGTCTATGCTTTGTGTTCTGGCTTCAAGGCATATAAAAGGTGGTATGTGCTGTTAATACAGTACCACTTAAAGGTATTCTGTGCTAAGGTATGAATACCACTACTCTAGGACCCAAAGACTTTGGTTGTATGAGATTACAAAATGGGGG
>VXBL01006551.1:1281702-1301745 GCA_013400195.1 Aramus guarauna | reverse complement strand
TGGTGTTTTTCAAAAAAAAAAAAGGGGGGGGGGGGGGAGAGGGTTGGGTCAGGATATGTGTACCAACAGCATATCTGTGTCCCTTTCCTGTCATTAAACCACAGCTCCTCTGAACAATGTAATTGTTTTTTCAGGGGCTAGAAGGGAGTAGTGACACCATCACCCCCAACAGTCCTGAAAGATCTTACTGGTGCTTTGCTTTCCCATCTAATCACCCTAATCTTCTTAATCTTGACTTTTGGTGGGATCACAGCAGAGAGTAAGGAATTATTATTTTACACAAGCTAGTGGAAAAAAACACCAATATCAAATTTTACCAGAAGCCATATACTAATGTACCAGGATTATTGTGATCGTCATAGTCAGAATGATTGTATGTAATTTTACATGTAATGTTCTTTGAACATATGGTTCATAACATAAAAATCCCTTCATTTTAATTGACACAATAGGCTGGAATGGCTTTTTTCCCTTGCCAAAGTACTTGTTATGGTCTGTATCACCTATAATATGCATTCTGAAAAGCTCCTAACTAGGTATTTGGATGCTGGAATGCAAAAGATTGCTATTTATGAGACCATGAGACCACCTAGTGGGTCAATGATTTGCATTTTAAAAGTTCATTAATATGTACTAAGATCATAATAATGCCAGTTTCATCAGATCAACCTTCATCTCATTCTAGTAATAAATATATTTTAAAAATGTCTTTTAACATAAAACACAGGAGCAAACAAATGTGTGTATTTGACTCTTGAGTTGCTCTAATTAAAAGTTTAAAGGACACTGGGCAAAGTGTTTTTCTCCCAGCAGTGGATAAAATCATTTTTTCCTTCCGTTATTTTTAAGAATCCACTAGAGGCTTGAAAGTGAAATCTGTTTTCTTATCTAATCCCTTTTTCTTCCTTCATGGACACATACTGGTTCGCTATTGTAGGGCTGCTTATGAGTGCTAGTCTGCCTGGCATTGATTTTCTTTTTTTTTTTTTCCCTTCCTATTTAGGAATAGCACTACTGTGTATTTGTTTAGGAGAAAATACAAACATAAAGAATTATGTGTTTTTTCACACATAAAGAAATATAACTTTCTTGTAACAACTATGTACTAGCTCTTGTGCTCTGTACCCCATCCAGATTTCACATTGAACTGTTTTACATCTCTGTACCTGTCTCCAGTTGAAGTAGCCTTTATTAAGCATAACCAGAAACACCCTTTTCTCTCAACCCTGTGTTCATCCCAATCCGTATTCTTTTCCCTTTTGCAGAAAAAATTCAGAATAATAGTAATTGTCTGACAGAAATAATGTTTTGATTTTTTGTCTGTTTCAGAACCATAGCATGGAGGAATTTACTTTAGACTCCCTTTCATTAAAGTTTAATCACAAAGGCATATACAGAGTTAGGTGAACGCCTGCGTGACTTGTCTGAAATATAGGTTAATTAAGCAAGCTAAATATACTTTACAGAACAGAACAATAGAGCATACCGTTCTGCAATCGAATTCAGAAGATTCTGAGACAAAAGTGATCATCCCAACGTTTGCATTGAGCTTCCCCAGGCCTGTTCTGAACTTTATACAACAGCATAGACTAGTGGCAAGAGGAAAGATTGTAACCGGGACGCCTTTACTATGTGTAGTCTTCTGGGCTGTGACCCCTCTCAGACTTAAGCTACAGTGAGAGCCTAGTAACCTGTAACTGTGGAAACAGGTTCTTTAGGGATTTTATAAAATACGAATGTAAATGATAACTACCTTAATTATCTAAAGCTATTTTCTGTTGACTAAGTAAGCGGAAAAAAAATCTCCCAGCTAATGAAATAGCTAATGTGGTAGCAGTTACACAAAGTCGCAGAGACAGAAGCAAGTGGGACACCTCCTTCCCTTTTCTTTGGTCATGGAGCACTTAGTTATCTGCAGTTCATCATATTCTTTTTTTTTGTGTTGTGTTTTCCTGTCTATATTGACATAACTGTCCTATTGTGTAATCTGAGATGTAAGGTGGTGAGGTGACAGTAAACACTTTTAATCTATTTTAAGTTCAGTTTGATTTCATCTACCTCCATTTATTTCCATTTCTCAAGGGTTCACTTTGTCAGTGCCTCCAAACCCAGAGGAGATGCAGACTGAAGAGAAAGAGCATTTCCCCGTAGTGCATAGGACTGACTGCCTCTTTTCTGGCTAAGAATACTTACACTATTTAGCTCTATAAATTTAATGGATTTTGTTCTAAATATCTGCCTAGGAAAACTTTTGGCAGGTCTTTAAAGAAGCAAAACTCCCACTGATTTCAAAAGGGGCTTGTTCAGTGACAGAATGCAGTGTTTGGCCCCCTGGAGCTGTAGCAACAACTTCCATATCCTTGGTGCAATGGAGATCCCTGCCAGATTTCCCCTGAATGTAGAGTAAGACCACGTGTAGGATGCTAAGGAGGCTAGCTTCTGTTTTGCCAATGTCTGCATTATGGACTTTGGCATTTTGCTTATCTATTCCTGTCCACCTTATATAATCATTCACACTTACACAAAGTGGATGTAAAACGTGAAGAAAAACTGACAGTCATTTTCCACACCTTTTCTACTGTTACTGATGACTAAATGAGCTGCAAAACAATGAAAAAATCTCAGTGTCAGAAAAGACGAACTTGCCAGATCTAGAATAATGCTAGGACAGATTTTGAGTAAATCTGCTGGACTTTTCTACTGCTCATTAGCTAAACCAGACAGTTTCACACAAAGACCTGATGTTGTTACCTGATCCACCTCTGGACTTTGTTCAGAATTTGTTCTAGCCATTAGTAAAATATGTTCTGCCTTTAGCCTGGCCTCAGATGAACTAGTGTCCCAGGTCTTTTCCTCCCATGTACAGAACTGTAAGCACATAGCATGTGTGAGATGGGGCACAGCATGTGCTGCTGAGCACTGCTGGGCTTCTGGCCCTGGGAATGGCCAGCTGGGCTGGCAGTGAGCCACATTGCTGGCATTGGGAGTGCCATGGGTGGTGTAGGGATGAACGTATTTACGGCTCTGAATGGTGTCGGTCTCCAGGTTTAATAACTTGGGCTCTGTATGATGCAAACTTCATCTAGAGTGGGGGTGGTATGGGTGAGGTAGGTCAAGTGCCAGTCTATAAGTAGAGGAACAAAAGTGGTTTGTAATGTTGGCAAGAGGGAGATGAGGCACATGAGGACAAGAGGGAAGTGATCTTTGGTTAGAGAGAAGGAGGAATGCAGCAGTTGATAGGAGTCTGGCAGTGGAGTGGGAGGGAGACCTAGACCCAGAGAGGTAGACCATACAGACAATTTTGTCATGTCTGCTACATGAGCAGAAAAGCTCATGTAGCAGACATGAGTACTAAATGCCAACTGTCTTCAATTTGGATTTTTTTTTTCTGCTAATAGGAGCAGAATCTGACTGCTTCAACTCAAAGGACTATAACTGATTAGTGATAAATTAGGATCAACTGGCAGAACTTTACTAAACTTTTACAGAGTTACACTGAATTGAAACAATGGAGAATCTGGCCCAGAGGCAAGCAGTTGGTTCTGCTAAGGTTTTGGACTCAGCCTTTCTAAGCTGTGAGGTCAAGACATTCCGTTCTGGTCTTTGTGTGACTAAGCTGTGCTGAAACAGGTAATTGTGTCTCCAGGGAAAAGCTATATTTGCAAAGAAAGCATATAGACACCCTTAAATATCTAGGTCCTTTAGTAGGTCTGCAGGGGTTTTATTGAATACTACAAATTGAACTGGTAACTTCATTCTGGGAGTGTCCAACCAATGCCACTCTGCAAGCTGAACACTGAAAGCTCCATGTGGCTGGAAGTCATGGGGCCTGCATTGCACAACCCAGATTCCCAAGAAAAGATGTCCGGAGCAGCTCTTGGGTGGCTCATGATGATGGCTTTTCCCAGCAGGTTGTCTGCCGTGGCAGGAGATGCTGATTAGCTGATGTCTGCCCAGCCTTTCTGCTGGTCCAGGGAAGTAACATTGGCCTAGATACCTCTCTTGAACTGTCTAAAAGCCGCATGTGAGAAAAGAAGCCATCTCTGCTCCTTCCTCTCCTCGCTGTTTAAAATATCACAAGACATTTGAGAGAGATATTTTCATACAATTTGCTTTTTTGTCTGCGCTGATGCTTTGGGATATGGTCTGCAAATGTTGCTCGCAGAACATAAGTTTATGATAATTTCTTGAAAGCTGGGAGGAGCTAGATACTTGATCAAATATATACGTGAGTATAGTATTCTTAGCTCAAAAAAGCTGATAGCAATTTGAAAGATAACTCAGGGAAAAAAATAGCACTTTCTGAATTACAAAGAAAAAGAAGGTGAAGGAATTGGAGGGCAGAAGGACCACAGGGCTGGGCATTTTGCCATTTGCTACTGCCAGAACTGGTCTGTGACTCTGGATTATGGGAGATACTTGAATGGAAGACAAAAAATTGTATTAGACTATTTAAGGATGACATTAAAGTGAGATTTGTAGCAATCCTTTTGATTAAGCTAACATTTTCCCTCCTAGTGTCAGGAACCTTGTCAAAATTTAGCTGCCTGAGCTCAGCACTGGCTCTGCTATGACACAACTGTGTAACCTTGGACAAGACTGCTGTGAAAAGAGCTATGTGAAAAGTGGTGTTGGGGGCTTCCTCCACTTTGCTCAGGAGCTGCTTTTAAACTCTAGCACTTCTCTGGCTCTTTACCTGAGCTCACCTGGAGGTGAGCCTGTGCTTGGCTGGGTACCTTGCTGATCCTGATCCGGACCCCTGACCTGCTGACTTGACTTGAGGGTTCATCTGCCTTTTTTGCCATAACTTTGTCTGACGATCAGTGGGCTTTTGGCTGATGCTGGTTGCTGTCATGGGACCTTTTTGGGTACTGTGAGACTGTCCTTTCATGGTAAGGACACTGCCCTGCCTGCTTTGCTGTCACCTTCAGCTCCTGTCTCATCTCCTTTGAGGAGCAACCCACTCTTGCTGCTCCCTGACTCAGATCCTTTGGTGCTAGGTATCCTTAGCTGTGGTAACAGCACTCTTACCATGACCTGCTGCAGGGATAGAGCTGTGTAATTACTAAGAAGTTCCTAAGAAATGCCTGAGTCAGAACAGTGGCCCATCTATACCCTGCATCTGCAGTAGTGAGAGCCAGAGGTACCAGTACTGCAGCTGCAAACTGAAAAGCATGAACCTGCTTCCATTCAAGTCTATGGGACACAGACTCCTAGAAGGTGTTCTCAGGTATACAGTTTGAGGATAAGAGTCTACTCTTCTAAAGTGAAGAATACTGTGATCATACCTAGAAACAGAGAAGCAGCCAGAGGGGGGAAAAAAAAGAAAGCATGTAAAAATGTAGAAAGCAGAAGTAAGATAAGGACTGCAGGGTTCATGAAAGGGATATAGGAGAAAAAGCTATCGTATTTTCTGCCCTTATATCTTTATTTCTGTTCTCTTATCAGTCCTAGTTTTGCACATTCTTTTTTCTTGCCCCTTCTATAGCCTTCTCTTCTCTTGCTCTTTCCCTGGCATGATGTGATACACTGTAGCTTAAAATCTTGGCACTCTTCTGAACAGCCAAGTTTAAAATTCTGAAGGCTTTGAGTGGTAATAGCCAAAATATTTCATATTAGTGGAAGGCTAAATCTAGGTCACCAGTTCCCAAGTACAGTTTGAGAGGAAAATTAAAAATGCTCAGATTTGCTTACTTAGTCCATCAACTTCAGCAAACATGTAGAGTCCGTCTTGTGAAGGGGGTTTTAAGTGCCTGTTTGTAACCCTCAATTTACAGGGCAGGGAGACTTGTGTGAAATTTCTAAATTGGGCATAAATTGCTTTTTTGTGATCTCAGTGTTGGCAAACAAGGTAGTTTTTGTGCGGTGCAGTGGTGCATCTAAGTTGTGAGGGTTACCTAGTGAATTTTGAACAGATGAAATTCTGTGGGTTTTGGGGTTGGTTTTGCTGCCTTTGGCTGTGTGTTACTTATAGGGTCTGGAAGGCAAGTGAAATCATCTATAGATGAATTCTTTCATGACTCAGAAAAAAAAAATGGTTATGGCATTTTTTTGGGGGGACCAAGGGTTTCTCCACAGTGGCTTATGAAATATGACTCTTCCTCCTGTTCTGGGGAATTTGGGAGCAATCTTCTCATCTTAGGACAGTTCTCCATAGTTTGAGGGAAGAGAACAATCATACTGCTCTCCTAGAGTCACTAGATTGTTAGTCCAGTTTAGCAGAAATTTAGGGGTGGAGTTTTTTGCTTCCTTTACTTATTTATCCACATATATCTTTAAGTCAATTCATTTTCTTACTATTCAGATGTCAGCCAGAGAGTCACAAATCAATATCTGACCACGTAATTTTTTGATGTAGGAAATGAGGCATGTTTAGGGGGTTACAGGAAAAGAATGACAGAAAAGGGCACATTTTAAAGCGAAGTTAACGCTCTGGAACTGGACAGATTGACATCAATCAATAAAGCACAAGGAGCTGCTCAACGGCTGTTGCTTAAGCCTCTTCTAGAATGACCATTTACAAGGGAAGGTCGTTCAGTTTTTGTGCTGTTGTGTATGTCTCAATCCTGCCTCATGATACATGCAAACACTTTCCTATGCAACTTCTCTGGTTCTCAAATTAACTATTAATGAAATGGCTATTGGATTACATTGGTATTTATTACCGCTGTGCTTCCCAGTTACTAGAATCTTGGAAATGATCCTTTCCATACTATCATCCAAGTCATTACTGTGAATAATTAGAAAGCTGGGCTGTACCCTACTGGTAACCTCTTTCCACCTTGAAATAATCCCATTTACTTCCACTGTTTGTTTCTTGCCCTTCAGCCAATTTTCAGTCTATGTAGCCTGCCAGTTTTCTTCCTATTGTGTGAGTCTGCACCTTAGGCGCTAGTCTCCCATATGGAAATGTTTTCATAAAATAAGAACTGAATTTCTTGTATCCAGCCTCCCTCTAATCATTCTGTGTTGTACTATCATGCTTATAGATTCAATATTCCTTTCCCCTCCCTTGTCAGAAACGTTTGCCAAACTGTTTCATTGCTGGGTCCCTTTTCATGGGGCTTGAATTACCTCTCTCTCTTCACCTTCCCATCTTACTTCCAAATCTCATCCCTGAACAGAGATTCTAAGTCCTTTCTATAATCATCCATGGGCAGGGAACCCTCTAGATAACTAACTGTAAGAATTTCGTGGGGAGAGGATGAGGTATCTGGTCTCCATCTTTGTGTAAATCTCCGAAGGGGCACTAGTGTTGCACTATCGTTGTTTTTGTGGGATAAATGGGGGGATTTTGATTGTACAGGAAATTTAATTAGATTTAAGGCTAATTAAATTCATTTTTTCATATTAACATGTTCACAAATATTATTGCATCTCGTTAGATTTCATTCTTCTATCCTTACTGAACAATATTCAGTGGTAGTTTCAGATTACAATAAGTTCATTATGAAGATAAGGTGGAATTAGTGTAGGAAGCTCAGCTGGTTGAAGGGGTCTGTGCTTTAATTACTGCAGAGGGTGTGCATATTAATTACAACACAAGTGATATTTACTGTACCTCAGGAACATATGACAGGGTAAAGATACTGACAGCACCAGCTAATAAACTCAGTATGATAATGAGGAGAAAAGACCATAAAAATAGAAGGAAATAAAATTATTCATAAAGTATATTGATCCCAAAGTAAAGACATTAAGCTCTGATGAAGGGCAACAAAAGGGAAGCTCCTCACTTTATCAAACAAATAACCAAAGTAGAGAAATGTTAGCAGAGAGACAGATTGTCATTATACTGGTCATGTGACCACGCTCTAGAGAGTACATGTGAGCAGTAAAATGTAAGATTATTTTTTTTTAATAAATCAGCAGAAAGTCAAGTCTTTACCTGCAGGATACCAGGTCGCAGTGGTTCTGATGAGCTTGGGGGCTGGACACTTGGCAAGGTAATGTTTGAAGACGAGTGACGGGAATGGATTGTTCTTCTGATGAGGAGCCACCACCAGCTACACAAAGAAACAACATGGCTAATTGGTTTAGGCTGCGATAATTGCTGCTGGGTGCTTTTTTCCTCATACTAATTTTGAAACAATTGTGTTAAATCATTTTTGAGCCACCTCAGAGGCAACCTCCCATTCAATGGGCATTTAAGTATGTACCAAACATGAAATACAGTGAAAAAGATCTGTTGTGCATGTGTCTCAGCTGTAGGGTCAATGCCCACCTCCCCAAGGTATGGAGGCCAGCTCACTTGGCTATTCAGGCTAGGGGACCTGTTAGAGCTCTGTTTCCCTGCTGGCATTTATACCTGGTTTACTACTTGGCAGCAGTGCACAGAGAAGTGCAGCATGGGTGACTTGTTGGGATGACACAACACATGGGTAGATAGTATAGGCTCAGTCTTCCATTGTTTAGCTTCCTTGGGTCTGGTACTAGTTGCACACTTTACTGGGACTTGTGTCAGGAGAACTTTGTTCATCTGTCTCCTCTTTAGTATAAACTAAGGCTGTGCAAGTGAATTGGGGAAAAAAAAAGTAGCGTAAATAACTTCTTCTAGACATTATCTTCCTTGATGTTTGAATTCTCAAAGATTAATGTGTCTGTATTATATGACTTTTGAGCTAAGGCCTTAGCCACCAAAATGGAAAATAAGAGCCTGATCTTTTGCATATTATTACTGTATACCCTGATAACTCTGTAGTAATCATTTTGCACTGGCTTTTTCAAAACATTTTGCCTAAATAAAATCAGCAGAAGCAGTTCAGTCCATAGTGCTTCACAGACTAGTTTGGTGTCTGTGAATAAGACAGGGACCATACAGTGCACAGAAGTTTAAGTAAATATAATTCTTTTTACTATAGACATTGTGCTACATAATATGTTTTCCTCTAAGGAATTGTTGTAAGTTAGGTGACAGTGAGGTGAAGCTGGCAAGCAAGTCAGCTTGCTAGCCATTCATCTCTAAAGACCTATGTTCAAATCACATCTACTGAAAGCTACATATGTCTACTGCTTTGTTGTCATCATAGCCTTGGCAAACATTTGTTACCAATCACAAAGCTCCTTCATGTTGGGCATATATGTCAATCTTTGCTTAATAAAGACACCTGGATTGAAACAGCCACTCCTGGTCAGGATCTCTGTACTCCAGTAAAGCCTGAAGTGGATACCTATTTCATTCAAATGATCCTTTCACTTTTTGGAGCACTGCTTGGGTTTTTTTTTCTTCTTTCGGTCCTACAATTAAGAATCCACATTTCTTCCTCTTCATTCTTCTTGACAGGTCAAGGAAATAATGCAATACTTACATTTTCAATATAGTGGTTAACACTAAATTCAAAAGAAAAAAATGAAAAATATCTATTGTCAACTGGAACTACCATAGTGTCCCTAAGTTAAATGCTTATTTCCATCTTATGCTAAAGTTTAGTTGACTAGCTACTGTTGAAGATCCTAAATTTTCCACACTCTCTGTTCATTCTCTTAATGCAGCTTTCCATGTGGCTGTACCCCTAACTCTGCTGTAGTGTCAGGGTGGAAGAACTTTAACTGTTCTTTTTTTAAAGTCAGTTACTGGTTTTACCCATCAGGCGCAAACTTAACTGCACTTTAAATATCGAAACCTCTTGAATCTATAAAACAATTTGAAAATACTGCAAGAGCATTTGGTACCTTGACATTTCAGGTACTTTTATCCAAAACTAGGAAGCTCAAGAATATACAAAACAGGGGGAAAAAAAATACAACAAAAGTATACGACTACTTTCAAAGCTTCAAAAAGGTTTAGTTTATATCTGATAAGGTTTTGGATAAATATTTGGTTTGGTATTTCTTTTATTCAAGTGAATTTGCCTATCCTTAGTTGTAATTCAGTGAGTAAAAGACTAATGTCTTTCCAGTGGCCTTTGTGAAATGTGTTGGTGTTTTTGGTTCAGTTCCCAATTTTTGTAGCACTAAAACCCCTGCCGCTATGCGTGCTTGTGCTCCTGCATTTGACAGAGATTGAGGTTTCATTTACTCTCTCACCCTTAGAGGTGGTCCTTCCAAGATTAGGACTGAAGCAGATTTGAGGACATTGGGGAAGCATATGTTCTTTCTGTGCATGCTTCACATATCCTTAAATTTCACAGTTTCTGGGCTCTGATTCAGTGTCTTTCAGTGATGCATTTATCAACAGATTTTTAAAAGAGGAAAAAAAAAGCTACAGAAAAGTTAACCTCTATCCTAGTTCCTCCTGCAGTTGCTACTTGTGAGGAACAACAAGGAACAAAAAGCAAGACAGTGATGTTGTGAAATTTTTGATGTTCTGAACATGAAGAATTGCTGATCTAGATACTAATGCTTAAGGACTGATTTGAAAATTTTCATTAAAAATAGAATTTTAAACCTCCCCTTTTGTATCCCACTGTAAATCCATTGTCTTCATTGGAGACATTCTTCACTTGGCCCTGTAAGGTGGTTAAGCATATGAAGTCATGCTTACCACATGTGCTTAAATAAGTAAATGTGCACACTTAAGTGTTTCCCTAAATCATAGCCTTAAGCCTAGAAGAAATTCTTAAGTAAATTTGCGTGTTACATTGACTTAAAGCTAAGCATGGAGTTTAAATGCTTAGATGAGTTCAGCCTAACTGCAGTCAGAAAAGAATTGGGACACCTGGCACATGTATGTGTCACAGGCGTAAATAAGCACAGTTTCGGTGATGTAGAGCATAATGGTATTTCAGGATCAGAAGGAACTCTGATTTATGCTAACAGCCAGTGTGACAGTGAGATTTATTTTAAAGGGCTAGCAAAGTAGGGCAGAAAAGAGTATTAGTGGATTCAGTATATTTAGCCTTTCAAGGTTTTTACAGTGCTGTGTAAGGACCTCAGAAGGAATCTTAATAATTTCAGGGTAAATCCTGGTTTGAGTTTAACACCTGCTAAAAAAGAGGAAACTATTTAGCCTTTCAAGGATCCTTGGCCTTCCTTGCATCCTTCACCTTCCTCTCCTCCCCTACACCTCCTACTACTTTCTACTGTCTGTGGGAGCTGATGTGATATGCTGACCATACTAAATTATTTTGGCTAATCAGTGTTGTGTAACATTTTGAGGAATTCCAAGGCTAATCAGACTGTCTACTTGGCAAATATAACATAAGGTTATACAATGAAATTCAGATTCTCGGGCATGTTTTTACGTTTTGAATTAGCATTAACGTAAGAGTCAATGAAGTCAGTTCAATTAAGATGGCTGCTCTGTAGAACAGTGCTAGTTGTCAGTCAAAGAAATAGAATACAATGTGAAGGTGGTCAAAGAGGATAAATCATAAAGAAGAAAATATTTTAATGCCACCATATAAATCAATGGCATGTCCTTACCTTGAAAATCACAGTCACTTTTGGTCACCTTATCTCAAAGACATAACAGAAATAGAAATGGTCCAGAGAAGGGCAAAGAAAATGAGTTGAGCCATCTGAGAGCCTTTCATATAAGGCTACGTTAAAAAGGGCAGGATTATTATTTAGTTTGGAAAGAAGATCAGGAGGAAACGTGGCAGAGGCATATAAAATAATGAAGGGCATAGATCAGGCCAGTCTGCTGCTTCTCATTACGTTTGTCTGTAACCAAAGAAAAAGAGAGAACTCAAAATAGAACAACAACAGGCCAAAGAGTGATTCATTAAAGTGATTGAAAAAGTACAGTACCAAGTGTATTTAACTTGTGGAACTCAGAGCTGCAGGATTAAATGAAACCCAAACAATTTACGTTAATAAAGCCCAACACAAATTTACTTTTAATATTTGAATGGTAGCTTATAGTCCTTCCAAGCAGGATTGAAAGAAGAGCTGTCATTACTCCTCATACAGGCATAAGATACTTAGCAGCTGGGGTGGAAGAATACATTATTTTCCCTGTTGTACTGTATTGTACAATTTAGGGCAGAGGAGGGATTATGCCTTTCCTTGCTGTGTTCTGTATTGGTTGCTATCAGAGGCAGGATGCTCTATTGCAGGAAATATGCAAGGACAACTTAGAAGTTACTGCCCACTGGCAATTTATTAGCTAAGAAATCTCTGTGCAAAGAAGTGCCGCTTCTCTTTGGGGTCTGGGGTTTACTTCCAGTTTGTGCTCTTTGTTTTCTGTCTTTGATCTTGCCAGAGTTTGGTAACTGGGTTGGGGCAGTTAGCCAGAACTGTTTCTAATATTTTCCTAATGTAATAGTTGCCTCTAGTCTCTTGGTGACTGTAGAATAAGAATCAATGTACTACATGAGCTTTTAACAGCCTGATCATTATAAGGTGAGCATGATCATTAAATGATCCTCACTTTATTAATGCACTTTAAGTATCTTTTCCTGTATGTCTGGCAGTCACACTTGAAATAAGTTAGGAACAATTACAACACAAAATAATATAGGTAAGTAACAGTAAAATGTTAGTTAGGATATCCAGGACCCTCCGGAAGATACTGTATTGCAACTTAACTTCATGATTAGTCATTGGACTTCCTGTTCTCTACTTTTCATTTGTAAATAAGGCAAAAATTTACCAGGCTACCTTGCTGCAAATAGAGACTTCTAGTTGAACTCAGCATTTAGTTTCTCTTAAATTCCTTCTTAGATGAATTAAAATAATAGAATCTTGTGAACAGACTGAAAATCTTTCTTTAACCTCTTATTTGGGTAGTCAAGTTACTCATAAGCTTTCTGAGATGTTTTTCAGAGAAAAAGTAGAATGTCTTTGTTAGCAATGTATTTCTGATTTGTAAAATACAATTGCGTTTAAGGATATTTGAGTACACAGGCTTAGCTTCTGCTTAAATAGACCATAAGCACTTTCCTAAGTGAATTTGAGCTGAAGTGGTCTGAGCAAAGTATGGAAAAAATACTCACAAATGTTTCTCATATTAAAATAAAAAGAACTGCAACCAAAATATGCAGTGACCTTGTCGTGTTTGCTTTTCCTGAACAATGAGAGGTCAAATCACATTAGCACAGATACTTGCAAATACTGAATTTTATGCTTGTTTTTCTGAATATTCGCAGTGAACGGAATTCCTCATTGTGCTGAGGGCTAGCAGCATTCAGATATCACCCATTACCCTTGCTAGTCCTATCCTGTGATTATACAGCAGGTTTGTGCTGTATGTATTTCACCCTATATGACCTTACACAATCCCCACCCCAAAGTGAAATTTTTCCTTTTCCTGAAAGCTATCTCCTTCTTGCCTGTGGCTTGCAAAGGATGTTCCATTGTTCACAGTACTGGTGTTTGGCTCTTGTCTAGACCAATGTTCACTCATCACAATACCCCTGTCAACACCATGCTACGTGTGTGTTAGCTGCACTATATTACTGTTGTCAAATGGCTCTGCTGTCATGTAGTGTTTAAATGTAAAAGATATAGGTGACGATGTGAAGCTGGAGATTTGTGCTGAAAATCTGGATTTTAAGTTGTCTGCGGCACAGAAGTTGAAAAGCTGAGACAGTTTTACAATAAATGTAAGCAGTTTAAGCAAGCTTGTAGCTATCAAGATGTGGATGTATGTTTTCCCCTCTGAAATGTGCTGCCTTTCAAGAACACAAGTGTGGCATTTAGGTGACACCGTACTGCTCATCCGTGTGCCCTTTCTGGGGATGACTCTCCTTCTGTCTCCTCCTGTCTGCACACACTGCAACTCTAAGGGTCTTCAGTGACCCTGCCACAGGCTACAAGACCAGTGAGCTGAGCTGCAGAGGAGTCTAAACTTCCAGTCATATAGGAAAAGATGACAATGAATAAAATGCAGTGCTCTCTTTCACTTCTATCAGTTTTTTCAGATCTGTTCATTCTTTTTTTTCTTATGTGCTAGGAAAGCTTTATTTTTTTTCTGATATTTCCCTGGTGTTACGTGCTTGCCTGTTTCTATTTTTTTTTTTCTGTTTTGGTCCAATACTCATAGATGTTTCTCATTTTCCCCCAAACTGGGTTGTGGGTGAACTTCCTAAAATCCAGTGTCTGCTGAGAATAATTCTGAGTTTCTGACTTAACCTTAAACAACAACAACAAAAAAAAATCAGAAATAAGAGGAAAAAGACCGCTTTCCTTCCTCTTTATCTGTTACACTGAAGCAAGGGAGACAACACAACCTACAGTAGTCCTCAGAGGGACTGGGTGTCAAAAGATGACTGCTTTTTTGTTACCTTAAATTGGAGCATAGACCCTAGCCGTATTCAAAGAAGAAACTAAATGTCTCTTGGTCCACGACCTGTAGTTCCTGGAAGATTTAACTGGCAACTCAACTTGATTAAAAACCTGGTAAAATTCCTTGTGTGGACTGGCCAGTCTGTCAATGGGCATGTATCAATATGCTTCATGGCAGTCCATGGGCCTCTGCAGACTGGTTTCAGCTAGCTCAAAGTTTTAGGGAGCTCTAACCGCTAGGAGCGGTCAATCCTAAAGCAATCCTGAACCAAGGAAGGGCTCAGCTGATCAAGAGCAGCCCATAGGGTATAAACTGTAACCTGAGTACAGATGCTGTTATTTATCAGTAACATTTAGACAAAAAAGGCAAGTTTCTTTATTGTTACCTCTTTCATTTTATCCCACTCTCTATATTCCTTCAGAAGAGATTACCTTTCCTTAAAAAAAAAAACCAAACCAAAACCCTGACACTTGCAATTAGTCATTACCTACTGTTGCTTGCAATTTGTTGGCAGATCAAGCTACAATCTGTTGCACTATGACAGATCAATTTCTGCAACTCACAAATTCATTACAGAACTGAGCCAAAACAAAACAACTTTCTCTCTCCTTCCTTCCTCCCCCTGGAAAGAAAACACCCTCCCTTCTCCTACTCTTAATGCTACAGCCTCTGGTTAGCAGAGATTCTTAGACTTTTGTGGAAAGGAGCAGATGGGAGGCAAGAGAAGGATGGGGAAAAAAATGAGCCTTTCTCAATGTAATGCCCTTAATCTGAGTACATGTGCATGCTAATGTGAGATCAGTCCCCATCCCTGGAGCAAGCTACTATGCAGTCCTAAAATAGCATTTCAGTTACTGGATACTGTACAAAATACATTTTTGCCCAAACTTGTCCTTGCATTGTAACCGTTACATCCTGCCAAAGATTTGGTTGAGGATGGGTGGGATGTTTTGTATCAGATTATTGGTTACAAGATTAGATGTGAACATGTGCTTCCTTTCAGAAAACAGTGACCAATTGCTATTTTGTGGGAGCTGCCCTTCTTTCCTTTGCATAAGAGGATGTCAGGGACCTGTCGGTTGAGTTGCAACATGTTATTCTTTTAGACAACTATAGTCATCTTTGCATTACCTCCAAGAATGCTTAATTAAATAGCACTAATGGGTAGAACACGAGAAGTCAGATAGAAGGATCTTTTCTTTTTCTACTACCTTTTGTAGCTTTTGTCACCTGACTTGGTAAGCCCACCTTCAGTGAAAAAATAGCACAGTGACATTTTCAAAACATGCAGTCCCTTGAGCCTGGAACCTAACACAGACAAGAAAGCTCAGCTTGATTCCAATACTGCTTTGTGATGTGTACTCCTCTTTTTCAAGAGCTGGGCTGCAACAGCTGCTAAATACAGAGAAAGGGGGGAAAAGGTTGCTATTATACAGAGTTTAGTTGTACAAAAACCAGATGCTTTTATATGGATTTTATAAGTGAACATGCTCAGCATTCCAAGGCATCCTGGGCTTGTTGCTCATGCTACCTTCACTAATTTTGCATAGTGATGAGCAGCCACTAAATTGTTTGCTCTCCCTCTTTCTAATTTTCCCAAATGGCTCAATCCTGTGTAACATGTAGTGCCATCAGATCCTGCTGGGGTCAGTGAGCACTGATATTGGACAGCTTCGTGTAGGAAGCCCTTAACTTTTCAAAGAAGGGCGAGAAGACTAGCAAATCTTCTCACTGTTATAAAAATGCATCCTTGTATGAGGCCAAATTTGTAGAAGTGCTCACATTTTAGCACCTGAATGGAGTGTCCAGCTTTTTTGACAAGTGCTGGGAGCTGCTATGACTGAGGACCACAAATTCTCCTAGGTTTATTGTCATGGATGGTGATGGCAAGAGATTTTACTAACTCAATGCATGTGGCACATTAATGACATATTAGTGATAGGGAGGGTCACTATAGCAATATATATCTTTGCACTAGATGTTTCTTACCAGAGTGTTCTCCCACTTGTTACATGCTGTGCAATATGTGTAAGGCCAGCCCCACTGCTCTCCTCCGTGGCGCAGTTTAGTTTACACAGTTGTTTATTACAGGAAAAGCAGAATGCCTGAGCTGAACATTTTGGAGTGAGGAGAAAGCAGCTATTCTAGTGTTTCCTTCCTTCTGCGAGTATTTTTTTAAGCTGTCTGCCAGCTTCCCTCCCTCCCAAAAAATGAAGTTTTGCTTTTTCAAACTAGTTCACACTCTGAACAAAATGACACACGGGTAGAGATGCTGACCCAGAACACAGAGAAGAGTCTCTTCTCTCAACAGTTTAGAAATCCCCCTTATCTTACCTGGATTTTTCACTTCATGCATGCATGGCGCACATTAACGTGCCTAGCAAGTTATACAGAAAACTTCAGAATGCTTTAAAGCCCACTTTTATTGCTAATGTCTTTAGCTCTTTCTAAGGCAAAAAAAATTAAGCTGATGTTTGTGGCAAATAACATTAAGATTCTGACTGTAATCTCCAATGCAGAAATTAAGAGAATGACAGATTGTTTTTAAACACCTTTAATCACTGCTGAGAAAGGGACTTTCTTATATTTTTTAAGGATAATATAAGACACTGTAGTTGTGCTCTTGCTCTTTAAGAAAGATGTACTCAAAAAGGGCATTTGCGTATTGAAGAGTTATATGTAGTTCAACATATTAATTTGTTTATCATCATTTAATAGTGCTGTTCTGATAATGAAGCTAAACTTCCAAAATTGAAATGAAAATTTTAAAATCTGAAATGCACTCCATAGAAATTATGTCTTAGATATGTGCAGAAATACAGAGATACAGATGGAAATTGAGGCTTTATCAAATTATTTGGCTTTCATTAGAGCTGAATAAATAGTAACACATGAAACCTAATTCTATCCAATTTCTTTGTTCTGGTAAATTACTACCTATGCCTCTAGCTTTTCTAGTTCCTGTGTTCCTAGAGAGGCAAATGCTTTTTCCCCTCAGAGCATTGTGTTTAAGCATTTAACCCTTCTCCCCCATCTTCCCTCCCCTTAACGTTATATAGACATTTCAAAAGTAGTACATTTGGAGACAAGTATTTCTTGAAACAGCTTTGAGTACAACTCCTGCACAAGTTGTCTTTTGGGGTTTTTGGTGCTTTTGGTGCTTTCTGCATCCTTCACTTTCTGTATCATACTGGTAAAAGGAGGGTATGTCTTTATTTGAACAGAACGGTTGTACTATGGTATAGGATATTCATTTTAATTTCCATTACATGCCAGATCTTAATATTTTCACATTGGTTGCCGATGTGCAGGTGAATCACGGGCCTTGTGTATCTCTTCTGAAGAGAATCAATTCCTTGCACTAAAATGCTGGCACTGCTCTGTAAAGATGAGCTACGGACACAGACAAACAATTGCAGAAAATATCCCTAATGTTAAATACAGTATAAAGAATCTGTTTTTCCCCTTCTTATTATTCCTATTGTTTTATTTCCAGCCCTCTTGCTAGTGGCTGCCTTTGTGGCACTTCAGCTGTGATTAGATGGGCGGGCAAGCAGCTTCCTCCAGAGCTGAAGCCAGCTGGGTGAAAAGACTGGCAAACCCTCAACTCCTCGTCTACCCACTGCCTTCACGGCTGAGTTTATTATCTCCATAGCTCTGTGACATGCCCAGTCTGCGTGAGCGAGGGGTCTCAGAGCACAAGTCAATATTCGGTAGTCAGAGCTCCCTTATTACCGCTGTGTTGCTATGCTTATTTTGATATAGTTGTAACCTAAAAAACTGCCTAATAGCCAAGATGCTGGGGGGAAGGGAGGAGGAGAGGCAGAGAGAGAGAGGGTCATCCACTTCTAATGCTGGAAACCCTGTGATAATCTGTTCCATGCATTCAAATGAAAATATGACTTCTTGGCAGAGAATAGCATTATAATGTAAAATCCCATATGCTGTTATACAGTATGTTGCAATCTGTTTTACTGCTGCCTCTATTCTAACGAGTGAATACTGCCAATAAAGCAATTGAAGATAACACTAATTGCTTATTTCTGTGATCCATAATTTTTATGGCTGCCTTATAGCTCTTTAGTCAAATAGATGTGTTTTGGCCTCTCGGATCTAGAACTCATGTACTGTAGCGATTGAGGCTGAAAATCTGCATGCTGGCCTGAGAGATTTTTCTAAGCTGATGAATAGTGTGTGTGTGAGGGGGAAATAATTGAAAAGTGTTAAAGAAAATAGAAGTCTTAAATCAGTCATAACAGGTCATAACACTGGATTTCATCAATATTTTTTAATATAAATTGGGCTCTTTCTCTATCCCTCTTGCTTCTTCAGAATTGTCTTTGCTGTGGAGTAATCAGACACTGGTTTTCAAAAATAAAACTCCCTTGAGCTTTTTAGAGCAGCGGTGGCTGACTATGTGCTGTTCCAGGCACCTTTGTGTCTCCAAGAGACACAAATTACACCATTGGCATACAAAGCTGGTCAAGTCCTAGTCTTGCACCTTCAAATCAGGGCTAGTCTCGTGAATGATGAGTTCTTTCATTTACAGGGTAGCAGGTCCTGTGTCATTTGAGTCATTGCCCAAGATTGCAAATCAAAGGTGCAACACCAAGCGTAAAGTTTTGAAGGCCAGCGAAGAGAATGGGCCAGAGTCATAACCCATTTAGGGTTCCCTCATGTTCTTGGGGTGGTCCACAAAGGCCAGCAGAGCCACCTCTCTGGGCATTTTCACACCATGCTGGGATAGAGCAGCAGCATTTAAAGCAGCACCTTGCAGACCAAGGGAAATGCTTTGATGGGTCCCAAAAAGATGTGTCTCACAGTCACTATCAGGAAACTGAACTCCCTGTTAATGGGAAGGTCAGAAATTTCTCCTGAATAGCCACAGAACCTTGCCTTATTGAAGGTAAATATGCTTCATATTTCTGGTATGAAAGAGTAGGTGAATACAGCATCACTTGTTGTATAGTAAACATCTCCTTGCTCATTTAGTAACCTACTTCGTGTGTCGTGTAGGAGCAGGGGGCCTGGATGTTGTTTTGGGGGCTAGTTTCTGTTGTAGCCATGAGGCATTTTTCACATTTTATTGTATTACAGGTTATTGCTCGTGTGCTTGCAGAACATGCCTGGCCATGTTCCTAGAGGACAGTTAGTGTTCTTGTGGTTCAGCCTGACAGCAGGGATAGACTCTAAGGCTATTCACAGCTTTGGGAAGGAAGGAAGGTATCTGTGAGTCCTCTCTAGCATCTGGAAGGAAAGGCACCAGTCTTGCCCTGTTGGGGAACAGTGGGGCAGGTACAGGCAGCCAGCTTTCTGCCTGTGCTGGCTGGCTGTGAAGGGGAGGCTGCAGCAGGGCACAGAAAACAGGCTGAGGCGGCTCCAGCTCAGCAGTTACCTTCCCCCTGCCACCGACCTCTCAGCAGTGGCGCTGATCGGCTCCACAGGATGCTGCAGCTGGGGCTTTCTACCCCACAAGATCCTCCCAACACCCTGCCAGCCCTTGGCATGGCGCGGCACAGGGGGCAGCAGTCCCATGGGGAGAGGGAAAGAGCCATGCCAGGACCAGGTTCCGCAGGATTTCTAGTTCTTGGGGGTGTCGTAGTATTGCTGTGGCTTGCCTTTCCCTAAAATCTCCAGGTGTAGTTACTTCATTGCCACCAGGAGGTCCAAATTATGCTCCAGCCCTGCATAAACAGTACAGTGAGGGGTGACTTGCTGTATGTCAGAGTCGGGTTGCCTTTAAAATAGGGAGCAATACAGTCACTGAAGCACGGATTCGAAAACAGACTTAATGTTGTTCCTCGCATTCCATGTAAAGCACATTCTGGGTAATATTTGTGATTTCTCTGAAGCTATTCATTACCAGTGTATCA
>VXBL01006551.1:1244202-1276702 GCA_013400195.1 Aramus guarauna | reverse complement strand
TGGACTACAGCTGCCTTCTCCCAGGATAAAGACTTTCATATATGCTAAGTTTATGGTGGGGGCGCTCCTCAGGGTATTAACATCTGTGATGTGTATGCTTGCCCTCATTCAGTGAGTGCAGCTTCATTCCTAATTAAGAATTACAGTAATCAGCCAAGAGGCTTATTGTGTGAAGCTGAGGAGCCAAAATTATTTGTGAATTCAATTCAGATTCGATGAATTTTTTTTTTCACCCACCCTAGAAATGTTTCATTTCTACATTTTGTAACAAAGCACTTTCATTTTGTAACAAATATAATTTCCTTCTATAGAGTGTGAAACAGTAGTTTTATTTTGCTGTTCTCCTGGTTTTGACTGGGATAGTTAACTTTCTTCTTAGTAGCTGGTATGGTGCTGTGTTTTGGACTTAGTATGAGAATAATATTGATAACACACTGATGTTTTAGTTGTTGCTAAGTAGTGCATACACTAAGTCAAGGACTTTTCAGCTTCTCATGCCCTGCCAGCATGAAGGCTGGAGATGCACAAGAAGCTGGGAGGGGGCACAGTCAGGGCAGCTGACCCAAACTGGCCAAAGGGATATTCCATATCTTATGATGTCATGATCAGCATATAACTGGGGGGTAGTTGGCTGGGTGGGGGATTGCTGTTTGGGAACAGGCTGGGCATCAGTCAGAAGGTGGTGAGCAACTGCACTGTGCATCATCTATTTTGGGTATTCTATTATTATTATTACGTCTTCCTTCTCTGTCCTATTAAACTGTCTTTATATCAGCCCATGAGTTTTGCTTTTTATTGGCCTCGATTCTCTCCCCCATTCTACTTGGTGGGGAGGGTGTTAGCAACCAACTGTATGGTGTTTAGCTGCCGGGTTAAACTGTAACAGCTGTAAAGACTATTCTTGGGTTGATTCAAGCCACTAGTATTGTTGTGAGGTTTTTCTGAAGTTCGGCTGTCAGCTTGAAAAAATTAACTATTTGCATAGTTGGTTACATGAAACAGATCAACAGCTCTGGGGCCATATCTGACATCAGGATCTCTGCCAAGAAACAGGATCAACTGAGGAGACTGGACAGTCTCCCTGCATTTATTTTGCCGTGGGCAAAATGATGTATCCAATATGTTCCTTACAAAGCTTTGTCTTTGCTGGGTATGGGGTAAGAGAGGGTACGTGTCAGGTGATGATTTGCTCCTTTGCTTAGAACCAGTTTAGAATTTACTTTTATAACTCTTATAAGTACTTCTTCCATAACTTTTTACAGCTACTTCATTCCACTTGTTTTTTTATGGGTCAACAAATGTACCAAATTTCAGCACAATGGTTTCTTTTGTGTCTGGGGCCTCAGAGAAATCTCTGATCCAGTACCCCTAAGTAACATGTTGCTGGAGGATTAGATGTTGTGTACAAACCTAGAAATGACAGAAATTGTGTCCTATTTAGGAGATATTAACCCATCAGGAATCCCATTCCAAACAAATATGACTTTATAAAGTGTTACTACGTTGCTGCTACATGGTCATCCGGAAACTCAGATACGATCACTCAAGGTCATAGTTTTCCTTGAACCGAAATAAAAATGCACCAATCTTAGATCCAAAACCAGAGGAATGTGATGTGATTCCAGTGTGTGTGTTGTTGTATTTACACCACTGCATTTCATACCTGAAGAGAAGTCTTCACTGTAGTTCAGCCATTTGCTTTACACTAGAGTTTGGATTTAACCCTTGACCTTCTGTGGCATCATTCAATCTGACTAAAATAAAATACCTTAGGCTGGTTTTTTGCTTTTCTCAATACCCAAATGGGCATTGTGGATTATACCTAAGGTTTCTGCCCTCCTTCTGTGGACTATTATGGTATGGTCATCTTTGTGCAGGAACCCTTTGTATGTAGCATTTTCATCTTCGTCTCAATACGCACATGCGCGCGTGTGTGTATGCATATATATCTATATATATGTTCTTAGAGGTGCTTCAGCTTTTTTCTTTAGTCATCTGGAATTACTCACTTAAGCTTTCTGTAAGGTTGAGTCACTTTGTGCTTCTCAAATTTTGTTATAGAAATAGATAGTACTTGGCCAGTTTTACACTCCTCCTCTTTCAGCTTTGTTTCTATAACTTTCGAAGCGCTTTCAAATGCATGCCCACTAAAAGAAGGTTTTTCCTAGTTTAGATGTCTTGATTAGTGTCTTGCAATTTCATGATAATTTCTGAAGCCTGGGCAATGCTGTACACAATAGTGTTTTTTCTTAAGTTTCCTACATGGATTCTACAGTCTGTCAATG
The DNA here is from genome assembly GCA_013400195.1 of Aramus guarauna. NCBI lineage: Eukaryota > Metazoa > Chordata > Aves > Gruiformes > Aramidae > Aramus > Aramus guarauna. The sequence continues at coordinate 1,274,417 of VXBL01006551.1, read as the reverse complement.
AGTGCTGACCCAGAGCTGCAGCTGCAAAACGGTTTGCAAGTATAACAATTATAAGTATTTCCTTTTCATTCTTAACATTCTGTGCTATGTGAGCCCTGACAGTGATGGTTTCAGCTACGCGAGGGCTCCACGAGCATGTAATAGTAGATGCTAGCATAGAAGATCACTGGTACTTTTTGCATTTTAGGTCCTTTATGCATTTTGGGGTTAATGATACCTAACTGTGTAGCAATGTTATCTTTCCCGTGGGCTTTTTTTTATACTGGCAATGTGGAGGGAGGAGATTTTTCCAAAGGTCATCATGCGAGCTAATAGACTATTTTAAATGAGATGACGTTGAATTTTTCTGTTAAAATTCACTTATCCGTACATTTTTTGTCTCAAACTAAATCATTGTATAATATTCCTATTCATAGATGCCTCCAAACAGATAGGTCCTGTCCTATTCACATTTTTGTTTTTCTCTATATGTGTCTGTATATATTTGTACCAAAAATTACACATCTATTCAAGATGGAAGCTTATTTTACCTGCCTGACACCTTGCCCTTCATACTGGTTATCTATATATCATTCCACACTTGCCTTTTCATGTATTGCACACAAATATGGTCTCTGCCATTTGCTTACCCTTGTATTCTCTTGCATGCCTTGGTATGCCTTTTAATTAGATGCACTTCTGTTCTTTCATTGCTTGTTAACCCTTTCTTTTGAGAAGCAGTTTGCCTTAGCCCTGCAAATACCCTCTGTTTTTTTTTTTTTTCCAAAGTCAAGTCCATTTCCCTCAGTAACCTTGATTTCACCAGCTATCAGTTATACCACAAATAATTCAGCCTCTAATTAGTCCATCTGTTAACTATTCAAGTACACATGACTTATCTTTATTATGTAACATAATGGTCAGTCTTCTTACCTGTTAGTGGTATTTTGGTATGAAAAATACATTTTTCTACTTACGACATTCCCATGTTGCCAATGTGCTCCCTGTGGAATATATTGCAGATTACATGGGTTTATAGTCTGTGCCAAGGAAAGTGATAAGGATTTCACCCTCTCTGATTTTTTTTTTTTCCCCTGCAATTATTGTTGCTTCCAAGGAAGTGCAGAGGCTTTGTAGTTACCCCCTCCCTTTCTTTGCCAGATTTTCTTCATATTAGCGAGGTTGATAAGTTTGGTTTTTTTGTGGGAGAAAAAAAATTTACTTCTGATTAAAAAAGGCAGACTAATTTTGACCTTAACTTCCCAATGCCAGTTGCATGTGACAAGGTTAGATTTCTGAGATGAGAGTTGGTTTTAATCAACCACATGAAATAACTAACCTATATTTTCTGATACGGCACAGAGTTGAGAACTTTACATCCATTCGAGACTGTCACAATCTAGAGGACTAAACTTTATTGGTCATCAACAGTGCTGTGGCAAATGTTTAAGTTTCTAAATTTTCATAACTTTTGTTTCTGTTTTTTCTACAATACTTGTCATTATTTGGGAAAAAAAAAAGCATGTTGTGGAAGATTGCATTTGAGATTTGGCTTTCTTGGAACACAAGAGTGAGCGTGGATAACTGCAAACCATAGCAGCATTACTAGCCTGTAGCTATTATACATATGCTTATAAGGGTTTATAAGAATTCAGCTTATTTTGACCCAGAATTACCATATGCTTGATAGTTCTTTATTATTACACTCTCCCCACAAAATGGGGAAACTGTCTTGAGAGACAGAAGAAACTTCTCCTTTTGCATTTTGTTAAAGACTGCAGTCCTGAAAAGGCGTCCTGGACAGTTTTATTTTCACTGGCTCAGAATTGCGCTAAGTCATGTGTCAGTGAAGGTCTCGTGTTTTCTCAACTCATGGAGAGATTTCAAGCAACTCAGTAGTAATAGGTTTCTTAGAAACTGGACAAGAATCTTTTGAATTTTACTTATGTAAAACCTCCATTGTGAGTGTAATTTGTTACAAGTCTGTTGTGTACCTTGAAAACTGTAAGATTATAACCTTCATGCAGAATTTCACACGGCTATTTTTAATGTTGTCTTCCAGGTTCCATGTAGCCTTCTTACAAACTAGCCAACAATTATGGCAACATGTTGTTCAATGTTATTTCTTAATCTCCTTTATTTCTTCCACAATTTAGTGAGTCCCAAAAGTTCTTTGATGGGACAGAGAAGAATTAATGCCAAAGTTGAATGAGTTACAGCCGCTACCACCTAATTAAAATGATTTTGTGCCAGTTGCTTTTGTTGGGTAGGATCCACACATAATATAATTTTAATCCTGTTTATATACACTCCTGGGACAGATTTGAGATCAGCGTTGCCATTTAAGTGAGGTTAATCAAGCATACTGTATGCAGCTTTTGTTTCTCTATTGTGTGTGAAAGGTGACTACAGCTGATGGGATCCTGACTGGCCGTTTGCTGTGAAAACCACTACTTTCTTGTTAACAGAGTGTCTGATCATTAACCTAACCCCAGCTCTGGTGACTCTTTCTGCCAGGTCCTTGGAACTGTACAGCTGTTGTTATTCACAGAGGAGCTTATAGTTATGAACTGGGTCGTACTGGCAGCGGATACGTGACTGTACCGAGGGTAGAAAACAAGTGAAAAATAATTACATCTTCCCTAAAAACAAACACTATTTTTTGTATTCTTGGTGCGTTTTATGTATATAGAAAGGACATTATGGCAAAATGAAAAAGACCCTCATAAAAATCCTTCTTGAAAAGTATTGTTGCTGACAGCCGTGACCTCTGTGAGTCTGCATGTTTACCCATAATTCATAATTAACAAAGACATTAGAACTGCCACTAGAGGATTCTGGGCTTTATTTCTTTCTAACTGGGCAGTACTAATGCTGGAAGTGCTCCCAATTCAGTGATTTAACATTTCAGGAAATCTTGGAGAGGCAGCAGAAGCCTCCTTATATAGTTCATACTCTGGGACTGTGGTTATACAGATATGGCTGAGATAATTATTCAGCTCTTGTTATTGCTGTAGTTCTGCACCTGATCCCTGAGCCATTAGAGCACTCTGCAGGTTATTACAACTATCAAACATCAAGGTCTCTTTTCTAGTCTCTCGACTATGTGGTTATCATTTTACTTCTTTTAAATCCTCCATCTGCAGAGAAAGCTTCTATGCTCTAACTTGGAGATCTGCTAAGGCTTTTTTTTTTTATGACTTCCCAAATGAGGCCCTTTTCTTACCAGCACATTAACATAAAAATATAAACTTAGAGTTTCTCTACTTGTGTTGTTTTTATGTCCTTCCTCTTGTTGATTTCTTCTTTGAGACACTGTGCACCTACACTTTAATCTCTGTAGAGAATGAGCATATAGAGTGGTGAGGGTCTTCAGAACCATGAAAACCCACGAAATCTCTCCAGGATGATAGATATTGTTTCTGATGGTGGGTTAAGAAAGTGTTGATTTTTAGCTGATACACTTCTTTGCTTTACATACATTTCTACCTCATTGCTGCTTTTCAAGATGGATAAAAATTGAATGAAAATGGAATGGTACCTTTAAATGAGGCTTTAACTCATTGTACTTAAAGATTCATTACTTTGTGCACTGTAGGTGGATAGTCCTCAGTTACCATTTAAGATGGGAAGCTTGTTGGAAAAAAAAAAATCTTTGCTGAATGTGATAGCAGTCTATCGTCACCTGGCTTTCACCAATTACCTCAAAACAAAAAATATGATCAAAATCAATATCCTGCTCCTTTTAGGTATTCAGGGTGCAGGCACTCATTCAAATGATGATATTTAAGATAATTTTGTAATGTAAGAGCCCAGAGCAGGCCTCTCTGGGCTGCATCATAAGAGAAAACAAGGAGCTAATGCTGGTTTATGCACTAGGGAGCTCAGCTTTTTGAAATCTGTGTTTTGCATTATATCAACAAAACACCTGCAAAAGGCATTCCATCAGCACCAGGCAAACTGATGAGGGATCTAATCCACCAAGAGTCAGGGGCAGTCACAAACAGTATGGCAAAAAGAGGAAACATATGGTTGCCTTAATATTGCTGTACTGTCGTCCCACAACATATTCCCCTAAATGGGCATTAGCTTTATTGGTAGATCAGAAGGATGTGGAACGCAGGAGAAAATAAAAACATCGTATATGTGAGGTTTTGTATTTTTTTAAACACAATGTGTAATTTAACAGATACATAATTTATGTTAGAGGATTAAATGTATAATGCATATTATGCTATTTTTAAAATCATAGATATTAGCGAGTGTCTCAGGAAAGCTGTGGGTTTATGTAATGAAAGCAAAGGGTAATTATGCTTTGACTTGTGCTTTACTTGTTCCCCAGTTATTCTTCTGTGTTTTTACTGTCTCCTCTGCATGGCCTTGCATGACAATAGCACTTTTACACCAACTCTTTGTTAAAGTCTCTCAGCAGCAAAATTTAATATTTTGGCTTAAAAAACCCCCGCAGTTTTCCAGTTGTGTTTTATATTCTATAAGTGTGACATTAAAATAAATGGAATTTACCCATTAATTGTTGGGACTTGAATATTCCTCTTATATTGGGATAAGTCTTTGAAATAGAGAGGTATGTAAAGTAAGGATGTATCTGACCAGTGGAACTGGTTAAAAATGGTAAAAATATGTGGGTTTTAAGATTTGAATCACCCATTAATATTTTCTCTATGCTTTTGGAAGCTACAAGAAAAGGCAACTTTTAAACATTTTTTTAATTACTGTGACTGATTAATTGCAAGAGCGCATTATTTGTGCATGTAACTCCAACAGGCTACATTACAGGCTGCGAATAGGCTTTCAACTTAGTAATGTAAAAAAAAAATAAAATAATTGTAAACATTCTTATCTTTCAGGTGGCTAAAGCACTCTCTTGTGTTGATCCTAGGACCTACATGTGCGTATACAAAATACTTTTTTTACATTCTCCTGTTGTAAATATACAACACTGATCGCAGAATTCCCCGCTAACATTGTTGATGAAAGCACACAGCTAAGGAAATAAAGGTAATGTACTTAGCTGAATATTACTGGCTTTCTTTAAGATAGATTAATTAGGAAGTTGTATCAGAACAATTTAGAGCAAAAAGAAAAGGAGTTGGGAACAGCACTGAGATAAGTGGTGTCACCCTTAATACAGAGTCCTCTTGTTCTACGTGGCTTTTTCTTGTTCAAAACCAATGTGTGCTTGCCACTTTAAAGCCATCTTACAATTTCATGCTTACATGCAAAAACTTGTACTTGCATCCTGTTGGATTTAGGACAGATATAAGAATTGACTTTGGCCTTTAGGATGAAATATCAGCACCTAGTTTTCATTAATCCCTGTCTTTAAATAATAATAACCAGAATTATGATATTTTTAAGCTTGTAACTTGCTTTGGAATGCCAGACCACATCAATCAGAAAATGGGTCATGAACTAATTTTCAGGTATTTAATATTATACTTTAAGTAGAGCCTTGTTATGATGGTTCTCATAAGAGGTGAATAATGGGAAATTAATAGAAATGGTTAATTATGCATTTTTACTTTATTTTAGGACCACTGCAGTAAAATATATTGGGATGTCAGAGCTATGCTTGCGTTGACCTGACATAAGGCTTCTTGCTTCCCTGTGCCATTGTCGCTTCATCGTGTGCGGAAGCGCGTGCTGCTGCGAATGACACCCTGTGGCGCTCTGGTACCTTTGCAACAAAGGTGACTTCACTTTAATGGTTTTTCTTTTAAAGACAGAACTGCATTCTGAGTTTATTCTGTGCCAGGGAGCATCAATGGTGTGCTGCCTCAGGGAAGCCAGGAGCTGAGGGTGACGGCACGGCTGGTAGGGGCAGTGGTCTCACAGATAAAGGGGCACAATCCCGCAGCACCAGAGCAAGCCAAGGCCAAGTCCAGTCTGGTGATATGAAAAGGCCAAGTCTAGCGATGGTAAGCAGGGTTAACAACAGATCACCAGGCAAATCCACAGCAAAGCGGCCAGTCTGAGGTCAAACCAGCAAAACAAGTTAGTTCAGGATCATGGAGGTACGTGGCCAGGCAGAGGCACGCCTGTGGCGTGGCTGAGGTGAGGACTGAGGCCAAGATCCAGACCTCCTGACCACAAATGCCGTTCCTATAAATATGGCAAAGAGAGGCCCTAACAAGGCCTCACACAGCTCCCTTTAGCAGTCTGATCCAAGGTTACATAGCTGCAGTATATCAGAGATGGCCTTGAACACAGGCAGCCAAATTTGAGGCTTGGGGGCGGCATGTGCATGAAAGTATGGCATTGCGTGATTAGTCTTTTGGATAAATGAGACAGTTTAAAGAATAAATTCTTGATTTCCTGGTTTGTAGTCTCTAAGCATAACACCGAACTGCTGAACTTCAAATTAAGGTAAATTGCATTTCTTAAGTTTCAGAGTGTTTTTGTGGACTTGGCAACACTGGCCTCTAGAGCCAGTGGGAAATAAGCAACTACATCCTTATGAATGGTTTAGAAATATACTGCATTGAAAAGTTGCTGACTAGCATGTTGTCCAGTACTCATTACTGCTTAGATACCATACACTGAAAGGAAAAATACACATGTACTTTTCATGGATGTTTTATAGAACTATATTCTGTGCTATTCAGAACTCCCATCAGCTTTCCTTTGAGTTGTACAGATGTTCTTGACTACCAGATTAAGCCTGTTATTTATCATTTTAAGACAGGTAACAAATTTTTAAAAAACTACTAGTAGAAGATATTTACCTGACTGGAAACTTAGACACACCTGTCTTGCTAGTAATTTTTACCCATGGACAAGTGTGTGAACCCTAGCAAAATCAGACTGCAGGGAAATGCTTCAGGCTATCAAGCAAAAGTTAAGAGAACATGTAAAAAAACAATGCTTATGTGTATTTATCCTTCCATTTATATTGACCAGAGTTCTGAGGTTTGACCCGTATTTTATATAGGACTGCACTCAGCAATGTTCTGCATTATCTTCTGCTATGGAAGAACTGGCAGCAGGGGGATCCTTCCAAATTGGGAAGGATGCAGTGGCAAAGGATGGGGCTGGGAAAGAGATCAGGAGTCGATGAATGTTTCCTGGGGAGCTGAAAATGCAAACTGTGTCTACCTGTTCTGCCAAAATAATGTTGCCTTGGGATTGAGCACCCTGCTGTGGTTCATTTCTCCTTGGTGACAAAAGGGAGTATGACCTCTTTGATAAAGAGGTGAGTTGAGCATTCAACAAATTATTAACACACAAATACAATACTGGAAAAAAAGGTATAATTTTTAGGTAATGTGAAGCCACCACTACTGCAGGGAAGAGAAATCTCAGCTGAAATACACTGGCATGTACATCACAAAACCAAAATGAAAAACTTGGCTGCATCCTTAGCTTGCTCCACTGCAACTGTCATTGCAGGAAATATTTTATGTAAACTCACCCTCTGCTTGGAGACTTCTTGGGTAATTAGGTAATAAGAGATGGTAATTCAGTTCCTGTTGATTTCTACTGCGGTTATACCTTAATGTCCATTGCTTTTCTCACCTTTCTGACGGATTAGGAGCAAGACCTCTTTTTTTTTTTTTCCCCCACACAGAAAATATGTTTGAAAGTACCACCCTAAAATGAGGTTATATTTTACTTTGTATTGTTATATAGTAGTCGTTTGGTAATGTTAAAAGTCTCTATTCCGTTCTCTGTTTTTAATGCATGCATGTCACCAGTGGTTAGGTGTGAAATGATATATCCTTTTCCATTTCAAAAGCATTGATCTAAGTCTCCTTCACTGAGAGGGAGTTCTTTTTTCTTTTTTTCCTTTTCCTAAATAAATCTTAGTGAAACAATATAACATTTCAGGTCAGTCCTGTAGGACCACTCCGGTCTCAGTGTAACCGCTGCTGCTGAGCATGGAAACTTGCTGGCACAGTATTGCAAAGTGACTCTGCAGGGGCTGGATGACTTCCAGCCAGCAATGAACCACAGCCAAGAAATGCCAATATGGATAATGCAAACAAGAGAGATTTGGGGCACATTTCGATTTAACCATCTGATTTAATTGACAGAATAAATGCACCTGTCATCGGGTAATATTCTTGTGATTAGTTTTGGCTGTGCTGATGAAACGATGTTAAAAGAATGTCAGAACAACCTGTCCTGGGACTCCTACAGGCAGTTTCAAGCTAAGGAAGGTCAGTTTTCAACTAGATAAAAGATTCAGAATTACCTGTCTTTCTTTCCTCCTTTGTGATTGCAGGCATCTTTTACTGAGACACAGAACATCTTCTCTTGCATATTTTCCCTCTGCAGCAATTCTTATGTGTCCAGGGGTCTAAACAAACACACTTAAGTGAAACCATAGCCTGTTCTTATACAGGCTTTAAGGCCATTCTGTATTTGGAAGGAGATGTATTCACAAGGTCGGTGGTTGCCCATTTGTACATTGTCATTCAGAATTGGTGTCCTTTGTGAAAATGGCAGCTCGTTTAAGAGCCAAGGTGTGGTGTGCACCAGAGGCCTTTGCCTCTGTAAGTAGCAGGTTAGTAAGAACAAGAGATTGGCCTCACAGCCCTGGGGCCATACCCACCCTAATTTAATCTGCTATACGGGGAGGCAGGAGTTGGTTCTGAGCAACAGTGTGCAAGGATCTCCTTTTGGCTAGGACAGGTGCTGTTTATTGAGCCATTTCAGTGGACGTAAAGGTAAGAGATGGGTTAATCAAAGTTGTGTTTATTGTTACTGCATGTGATGGGGTGCCTGTGCGTCCGAACTCATTGAGCGGATAAACCTCATTCTGCTGGACCATGATGAGGAAAAACTCTTGGTCTGAAATGGTAAACTGGTAAGCTGGACAAAGGTTTGGAGAAAAGACATACGAGGATCTCCATTTTATGGGGGGAACTGTTCTACTGGAGGGGAAAGGGTTCTCAGGAGGAATTACATCTCCTGCATGAAGTGTAGTAGGAATTACACTTCCTCCATCGTACCTGCTGCACTGACTTACGTTGCCATGTTGCATGAAGTGGTTGTGGCCACATGGCTGCACAGCCCTCAGTACAGATGGAGCTACATCTGTCCCTGTTTCAAAGGGGGAAATTGAGGACAAGGCAATCTAATGACTTGCCAGAGGTCACAGCAAAGGTCTGTGACAGCACAGGGAATGAATCTAAATTCCTTCAGGCCCAGGGCCTTATCCAGAAGACAACACTTCTGTTAATAAAAAAGAAATAATAGTAATATTTTTTTCAGCACCACACTTCTAGTGGTGTTTAATCTTCATTTTGGCATACTTAAAAGCTTCACTTTGATATTTATTGGTTTTAAGCAGGGATGTTAATACACTGAGAAAGGAACCTGAATGACAAACCTCCTTGTTGAAAACCTGAATGTACAGTTCGGACAGCCTCCCTAGAAGCAGTTAGCACAGGCCACCCAAAACTGCTTCAGTGAAGTCAGGCACTGGGACACCTACTTCTGGGGAAAGGTTAGTTCAAACTCCTGCATCTGCTTCACTGAAGTAGCGGTGCCAGACAGGGATTTTGACTAGATAAATAAATTCAACATTTGAATATGTTTATGTGCTGAAATATAATTTGTGAAAGAAAAAAAAATTGTTTGACAGTTTACAAATGTAGAGGGGGGAAACGCAAGCTAACTTTCTAATGAACTGGATTGCAAAGTGGAACAAAATGTAAAATATCTTTCTTTTGAGTACAGTAAATTTTTTTTTACAAAGCCCACATGAATGGGATTGGAGAGAAAGTGGTGAAACTTGTCCCATGTAGAGATACTGCAAAGATTTTGATGCCATCAAATTCCATTTCAGTTCCATGTTGCATGGGGTTTGAGGCTGCACTGGTTTATTGCACAAGAGTGAATTTAATCTTGAGAGTAGAATTGCCGTACAAGTACTTTTGAAGGTGTTTTTGTCAATTTTCTAAGCGTAAACATATGTCAGATAGCACTGAAGTACTGCTTAAGTTACACACAGTTAACCGTAAATTTGGGGTTGCGCACAGTTTCACTCTCACCTTAAGGTTTTGATTTCAACCCATTTACACACTACATAATGAAACAAATCAGTTAATGTCCAGACACTAGAGAGTGCTCTTTCTGCTCATACCAGTGGGAATGCTGTGTGGGGTACGTGTGCTGGATTAGTAATATCACGAAAATTGTTTTTTGTGATGAGAGCGTTGTTAAAAGTAATTTCTAAATTCCATTTGTTAAGCCTCTGTTAAAGGAATCTCTCTGTGTTCCTTATTACATGTCTAAAACCACTACACTGATGTAACAAATGTTAAAGCAATGTGTGTTTCTATCTTTGATAATGCTTAGTCCAAACAGACATGCAGTGGCTCCTGCATGCTCATAGCATCTTATTCAGCAATGGGTCTGGACCGCAGGGCAAGTCCTAGCTTAGATTAGATGTATTTGTGCTCTTCTCCACAGTTTTATTCCCATTGGTGCCAACATGAAAACTCCTTTTATTACGTATCACCATTTTTTCAGGAATAATTTTTAATTTTGGTCTATCTTAGTGGTCCATCAAATATATACAGAGTTCTCCTTTTAGCACTTAGGAAGTTTGTTTTATTTCTTAATTCTCCGTGACACTGCTTCCCATTGTATGCCCACTTATAGAGGATTGTAAATATTCAACTTGAGAGATATTTTCTTCTAATTTACACAAGGAGAATATTTATCAGGTATAATTGTATTGGTTTCAGGGAGACTGTGTAAGGCAGGGGATCTGAGACTTCAAAACAGCTCAGAAAAATGGGTCTGTGCATATTTTAGATTTAAATTTGTCAGATTAAACACATTAAAATTCTATGAGAGAAGAAACACTAAAATATCCCTGTAAAATGAATTCAGCAGATTGTGCCATGGACAAGGCTTACAGGAAGAGAGGGGGAGAAACAAAAAACAAGTTTGAAGCTTCTATGTGGTTGGAAGCATGGCCACTAGTCCTTCATCTTGAACTTAAAAAAGAAAATTCTAGGTTACAATGAAAAATGAGGAGATTGAGGAATATATGCTATCATTTAGAACTATTTTGTAGCTTGTAAATATGGGAAGTTCTTTCCCAGTAGTTTTGGAGGGACTTGGCATTGAAGAATATCTTAATTTGGTTTTGAAAGTAAAACTGTTCAGCAAATAAAATGCAAATTATTTTTCCAGTTTCTCTCTGTCTAGTTTTTGACATTCTACAAATAATAAACTGAACCTTTCATGACAAAGTTCTAGTTCTGCTACTGTCTTGGCTTTAAGTTTCAGGTAACTCTCTTGAGTAGATGTGCCCAGTTGCTTTCCTAAAGCTTTTAGGCACTCTTGAGGCAAGTGTTACAAGCATTATTAGAGCAAAATGTTTCTGGGTGATGGATGTGGGGCAGGGTAACTCCCCTAGGTTGGTTTCCTTTGCTTCCCCTAATTCTGCTTCAACTTCCCTATTGGTGTGAAGAACTCGCTTTTGCTACTACTAGTGCAGTGCAGCTCATGAGTCGGTGGAAAAGAGGAAATTGGCTCTGAGGGTGTGTGGATGTGGTGTTGAGTTGGTGTGGGAGGGTGAAATAATGGTGTTGCTACTGGTTCACACATAGAAGAGCATCACCTTTCTGTTGCTGGTGGCAGGGGAGGGCTCTGAGGCAACCCAGGAAGCTCGAAGATCCTTTAGCTTCTAGGGAGAAAAATGGAGCATTTAGAGAAGGAAAAGAGGAGTTGAAGCAATACTCATTTTATTCGATTTGGTGTCTACATAGGGTATTGGAAAAACAAAGTGACTTTTGATCCCAAGAACCAAAGTATAGCATAGAGTAAATGGGTTCAAATTCTATTAAGTTAATGAGCAATTCGCCTGCTGTCCTGGGGGTGGCTTTGGCACTAAGTCTTAATATTAATTCCCAGTTTCCATACAGCTATCCCACCGCATCATTAAATCTCGCAGGAAATGCAAATACAAGTTGCCTGTCATTTATCAATGAAAATATTGTTTAACATTTGCAGTGTATACACAACCCATTATAAAACTCAGTGGTGCATGCTCAGAAGCAAAATGTATTACTGTAGATATCAGTAGATAACTATTTATAATTAATCCTGTAGGAATAGCAGTTCTAACAGTAAGAAACATCTGAACTAAATGGAGGGTGAAAATGCCTTAAGTTATTTCCATGGCTGTTTAGGCTACTGGTTTGGTCATTTCAGGGTCAGCCTTCATTCAGACAGCAATAGAAGTGAGCCAGAATTCATTGCCCAGCAAACAGTACTCAGCGAGGGGATGAGTCTTATTCCATGATCTAGTTTTTGGTATGCTGAATAAAAAAATGTTTTGTTTAGGTTTGTACAGATACAGCAGCTTTTGTGGCAGTATACCCTGTGGTTGATGGAGCCTAGGTGAGCTCCTCTTTAAAGCTAAGCCAGCCCTGCAGAGATGCCTGTCATGGGTGTTTCAATCCATTCTTCCAAAGAAAGAATTTTTAATTCTCTTTAATATTCACATCATCAATTGGGGAGAACCCTCATTTCCGTCTATTAGCATGGCTTCCACCTGTAGGACATGAAAAATTATCTGAATTGAGTTCCTAAGCGATCTTCCTGAGAAATGACTGCATAATCGATTTTTAGCTGGAGAATACCTTACATTAATGACATTACTGGTCATTCTGCCTCTAATACTTACACTGTCACCTCTACTTCTGTCTCTTCCGATGGTCTGTAAGACAGCCCATTTTCTCCCTTTCTCAGCATACATATGTAAAGACATGGGCCTTTTGCACCCGCTTCCTGATGACTGAGAATTTCCCAGACAGAGCTAAGTGACCTTTCTTAAAAGTATGGGATGTTTCTTAGAAGTAAAATGTGTCAAATGGAAATTATTAAACCCAAAATACAGTCATCTATTACTGCATTGTGAGACTGGGGCAAGATCTGTTCTTGTAGCCCTGGGGCTGGGGGGGTTCTGAGGGGTGCTGCAGTCATGCTGTCTCTAAGTTGATCTGAGCCCTGGCAGCCAGTCCTTCCCCCCCACCCCCCCGAGGGGCGACACACTCAGGGATATAGCACATTGTGTGTATATATATATAACATTTATTATATATATGGTTGAGGTTTTTTGTTTGGTTTTGTTTTTTGAAAAGGGGTCTTATTTCTAAGTTAATTTGCTTCCTGACCATTTGTGGTTGATTAGTCACACTTAACGTTTATCTCTGCCTCTCTTTCTCTTTTAATGTAAATGATAGTTCTTTGACTTAAACTTGAAAGGTATCATGTATGTGACCACCCTTTGCTGTCAGTCTCTGGCATGTTAAGACAGAACTCCAGGTTTAGCCTATAAACCTTTCAGACAGAGGAAAAACCACAAACGAAAAGTGAATTAAACTCTTATGCATCTCTACAGATGCACTGGCAAACATTAGAATAGCAGTAAACTTACAAAGATAGCAAGATGACTTGTGTTTGCAGCATTCTAAAGATCTGTCTTGTTGCTGACCTGTATTGGACAGCTTCTGAAAGGCTGTTTTTCCATCTAGCGTTTTGGAGTTGTGCAGAAGTGGTCACTGCATTGAGTGCATGTACGGCCTCTGACACTCCGTTCTTCGCTAGCAGAGAGCACTTGCGAGCCAAGCTGAAGTTCACATAGTCTTAGGATATTACTAGAAACCCCTCAGTATCTCGGTACTTCAGAGTAGACACAAGGTGAATTGGTAACCCTTAAGTTGTCTATGGGTGACCTACCCTTGGCAACTTGTGTCGGACCAGACCTGCTAGGGGGTCCAAAATGAGCCCAGATGTTGTGTTGGGGACCTAAACCCTGCATAGCATGTTGATTACATGGAAGTTTATCTTGAATATGTCCTAACAACTCAAAGCTGTACTCAAAATTCAATACTGTATTGATGAAGTAGACTTATGTGAGTTAACCACCTAAGTTAATGTTAGGTGGTTTAGGATTTAAAAATACAGAATCCCAATAATTATTAATATACTACTGTAAGAACTCATATTTCAGGCTGAATACTCCAAATGACAGTAGAACTATGGGCAGAAAAGTAGCTTAGTGCATATTTGGAGAAAGATGGACTGCATCCAGTAGACGTTTGTCCTTGATGGAAGCTTACAATTTGAAAAAAAGGTGTGAAGAAATTATTTAAAGAAGAAAATAATTTGGGATGAGGAGTGATTCTGTGAAAGATATTGTCTAAATCTTTTTTTACGATGGCAAGTTTAAAAAAAAAAGTGAACTGTAGCTCAGCAAAACCAGAATTGGGTCTCTGGCATACTTAACAGGACAAATTATCACCCCTTTGATGTTTCTAAAAATAGCACTTATGAAAAATACCACAAAATGTGTTTTTTAAATAGCACTTTGGAAATTTTATCATACAAAACCCAACCATGGAACAAAAAAAATCTAAATGTCTACATTGTTTTCTAATCAGAACAGTGTATTTTCCTTAAGCTCCTTATTGTTCGTACGTGTTGAGAAGGAAAACGATCAGGCAATATAGGATTTCTTGTTAACGTGAACCACTTATTCTCAGCTGTTTGTGGCTCATGATGCTGCTATTTGCAGAGGCAAGATCCAACTCCTGCACTTACAGAGATCGTCTTTGGGTAGGACTGAGGACCAGGGGCTGAAAGAACTGGTCTGTACGTTAGTGTTTCACCCTTTTCTTCGTTTACTGAAGACTAACAAGACCTCTAGTTTTAGTTCATAAGGGATCTTTCCCTCTAACACATATGTTTAAGACAGATTCATCATTAGGGATGCCAGGCATGGCTAAATGTAAGGCAAAAGAGACTTTCTTTTCATAGATGTTTTCAGCCATCTGCCATGTTCTTAACACATGGAAGATTTAATATTTCAGGAAGCACTACTGTTACATGTTTTAGGAGTTAGGTTTGGATTCAGGAAATCTATTAGCTCAATGAACGCATTTAAATTAGCTGTTGTGTGTGAAAGAGTATTACAACAGTTTTATTGTATTAACCTTTATAACAGGCTTTTAGTTGGACTATTCCTACATAAATAGATGTCCAAGACAATTTTGTGTTGCAGTTACCTGTTGCACTAACTCAGAATTTTAGGTATAAAATCCTTTGCACATCTGTGTTACATTTCTATCTTGGAAATCCCTAAGAATTCACCAGCTGACTTTTCTTTCAGTGTGCACCATCATTCCCACTCTCCTCTAAAGAACCTTGTCAAAACCTTAAAATCTGTCCAAATCGCATACAGCAACCTAGGAAAAATTCCTTCCTGTTTTACTTCTGAACTGACAAACTTTTCTAGAAAATTATAAAATCTGAATGCACAAATACCGTCTATATGTGCTCAGTAATAATGCAACACCTTCATTTAAAGCAGATTGTCCTACTTCTGAGGCACCAATAGCTAAATGCAGGAATTTGAGCTGAGAGAGGGGGAAAATACCTGTGCAAGATTTTTATTTTGGCAAAAATAATAATAAAAATAGAAGTCTTTCCAATCCTTAAAGCTGTATTGAAAGAAAAATGTTTTCTAATAACAGAAACAGTTTTGCAGAAGCTATACCTGATGTGATCCTGGAAAATATAACAAGCAGAAGTCATGATTCCCCCCGCCCAACAGCAATCAACCAACTGATCCCACTCAACCTAAAACACACATTAAACCTATTTGTCTCCACTGCTCAGAAACAGCAACAAGGACGATTTATACGACTGAGTTAATATATATGATTCCATTACAGTTTTGGTGCCCTGAAAGATGGCACACAGGGGCTTTCTATGACCTTTCCTTTAATGTTTTAGTAGTTTTGAAGTACCATTAAGAGGTGATCAGTGATAATTGTCTTAAGGATGCCACCCACCCTTCTAATAAGGATGTTCAGTGAGACCTGACCTTAAGGTCTGATTTGATTTCTAAAAAGGTGTTGCTAGATAAGCAAAGTGTGTAAGTTATCTGCTTTACAAAAAAACCCTAAACAACAACAATAAAAAAAACTAAGTCCACCCTCCCCCCCCGCCCCCCCCAAAAAAAGTAATTGATTCTGTCGTAATTCAGATCTCATAATATCAAATGTAATACTAGAAAACAATATCACATTTTAGAATCAGCTTCCATGCTTACAAACGCTCTAAACTGATATTGAGGATAGACCAAATATGTAGTTAATGTTATAGCCATCATCATACGATTAACATTTTCCTGATATTATTAGTATAACTCGTAGATATTTTTTTCCTGTTTCTGTCATTCATATTAAATTATGTTCTCACTTCCCTGCCTTCAGTATCTAACTTTGTACTGTGAAAACAATTCATTATGCGAACAGACCAAAGCTGATGGATCCGTGTGTGGGACAGACTCTGTAGCATTCATGTCAATTATATTATATTAGGGCTTTCCATTAATTTTTTCTTCCAACTTCATGAAACACTAGAAGGCAGATTCATCTTTCCCCTGATGTAATTGTATTGATTTCAGTGGTGCTATTACCAAGGGAAACAGCAATAAATGGCAGGAGATTCTGGCCCCAGAGTTTTGCCAGCCTGAACTTTGTTCCGGAAGAGTTGCTGAATGTGATTGTTATTAAGTTGTTTGCTATTTATAGACCTTTTCTTCCTGTGATCACAGTATTCTGTGACTTTCATACCTGTGATCATCAGGCCAATTGCATAATCCTGTTTGATGTTAGTTTTCAGTAATTCAGCGTTTGGTTCTAGAATGACTATCTAATTTTGTCAGAAAATCTTTGTTATATTGCACAAGCCATTTATATTCCAAGGTTTTCTCTTATTAGACTATCTCAGATGTGACATGCCTTCCTCTTTCATATAATCCTGTTATGAACATTCTCTACATTTAACCTACTTTCTCATACAAGTTATTTGGATCCCAAGAAGAAATTTGTTATGAGGGAGACGAGCTGTACTGGCATCTCATTGTTCAGTTTCATCTATAATTTACATTATTTTTAATAAAAATAGCAGAATCCTGTATTATCAGTAACTAGTTTATTTCTTTTAGAATAACTGCATAATTATGAAAGAAGTGCTCTGATAATACAATTTTTTTCTGTTTGGTGTTGTGTTAGAGTTGGTGAAGTATGATTTCTGCTCAGGTTTCTCTGGTACAGGATCAATGTCTCCAGCTGCAATTACTAGTCTACAGATACATTTACTAATATCGTAACTGGCAAGTAAGGTTGACTTGCAGTATCCATTTAGTCAAGAAATACAATAACAAATATTGTTATATTGGAAAAAGTGGCCTGCAAGTGTGCAGGTGGAGTGATTAGTGATTAGAATAAGGAGGAATAATGATTATTTTTATGGGCTTATAGCTCTAGGCATTTTATAAATACAGAAACTAGACATCTCTAAAGACTGTAGGCTGCTGCCCTCTTGTTTGCACTTTCTGGTCATTCTACATAGGTAGCATCAGGCCAGTGTTCCTGTGCTCCATCTGCAGACATGTTTGTAGGTGGAATCTGTAATAACCCAGGTGTTTGGTGCACCAGTGTCAAACCTTTCTTTTTTTTTTTCTGGACCTGTTTTTTTGTTCCCCCACTGCTGTTCAGTGAAATAAGTGACTTTTGTAGCATTGAGAAATCTCCTTGTATTAAAGTGCATGGAAAATACAGTGTTGTAAAATACACACGTACAGAATTGCTAGTGAAATTACGCTCATTGGTTTGCTGCTTCTACAAACTTACACTCATTTAAAACACAAGTAATCCTTTGAATACTGAGAACTCTTACAAGCATGCTGAGGAACTGTGAGAAGGTGTCAGCAATTGGAAGGTGTGGGCAGGTTCCTGTTTTCTATTTGTGCAGACCACTATAAATTGAGCTATTAAGACACAAACAAACACAACCCCCCAAAACTGATCAAGTAGATTTCAGGGAATGCTGGCATGGAAAAATGGTGCCAGTATCAAGCATTTCGTTCCAAAATGTAGCCTTTGCAGTGCAAATGGGGAAAAAAAATAAAACTAACAAAAAGCCCTGCAACCATCTAATAAAAGTGAAGATGGAAAAAATCACTTGAAAGTAGAGTCAAAACACCAGGTAGGAGGCAGAACCACGAAGAGACAAAAATGCTACAAATTCCATACAACATTTGAGATGAGATTACAGTGTCAGGATGATGGAATCATACATTGAAAATGGTGTTTAAACTGCATTCTAGAAACATTATTACTACATTGTAATCATATTTAACAGGAAAGTTATTTTATTCTTGCATGTGTCCTAAGAGTGAGATGAATGCATGTATCAAAAAAAAAGACTGTATCTAAAAATTTGCTTTAAAAAAAGATTACAATGGCGCATATTTAAAAAAAAAATAAATCACTGGTTACTATTTTTTGAAAAATTGAATATTTAGTGTATGATAAATGCTAATACGACTTTTCATTTTTGCTAGCCCAGCTATATACTAACTGAAGAATTCATATAAATAGTTGAGGTGGATGGCCTGTGGATATTGTACACAAATAAGCTTTCTTAAAATATCTCTTTGCTGCCATCAGTGACGCCTACTTAGAATAAACTGACCTCCAGGCTTCTAGCACTGCAACTGAAATGGAATTTTTTTTATTTACTTTTAAGAAAAAAAAAATCAAATTTCAGTCTTCAGATTGTTGTTATTACATGAGGAATGTTTGCTGCATGAAATATATTCACAGATGGTCCCTAAACATAAGCAGCACATACCGTGTATACAAGATAAGTCATTATTTAGTTTCTCTGGGTTTTCACATTTAACCTGTTAGGAGGGAGGGGGGGGGAAATGCCAGAAAAGAAATCCCTCTCAAGGTTCAGGTGCTACAGCCCAAATGATCCTTTGTGCAGCTGCGACTCTAGTGCTGCTGTCTGACTCCTCAGCTCCCAAGGCTTTGGAAAGAAATGTATCTGGCTTAATAAAAGCTTTGTGGCAAGTTTACACTTATGCATGACTGTAGAACTTCTTTTATGAGGAAGTTCGCTTTATCTTGTCCAGGCCCACATGATATCTGCCAGAGGTCAGAGACCTTGTGCAGCTCACCACTCAGGATTGACGGCCAGAAGGCATAATTCTGCTAATTGTCTTTCCAGCAGCTCTTCTAATTTTATGCCAATCAGATGCCTTTAAATAATTGCACTAATTTCTTGGAGATACTTAGGAAGTACTCTTCAGACTCTGCCCCAGTCAGGCATAGATGGTGACAGGGAAATGCAGAGCAAGTTAGCCTTTTATAAGCAGTAGTAAATGTGACTATTTTGTCTGGAGTCTCTGTGTTCCGGGGGTACCTTTCCCACAAGTGCATAACTTTGTGAATGCTAAAAGTTTACGGAAGTTCACAAAGCAATCAGAAAGTGTGGTGGGAGCTGTTAAGCACAGACATCACCTTTCCCTCGGGAAATTCCAGAGCAGCAAATTCCTGGAGGCTTGGAGAAGATTTTTGGGAAATAACCCCATACATCTGCCGCCTTCTCGTGCTCTTCCCAAAGTTAACTCTATTTAGCAACTGGCTATTTATGAGACTTGTGTGGATATACAAGCACCATGTCTGGGAGGACTCAAAAAACATATAGCAGATGCAGACGTGTTATTCTTTGCTTAAACTATAGCCGTAACCATAGCTGGTCCCTTTTTCCCCATAGGCATTAGTCTTCTATTCAGTTTGCATCACGGGAGGTAATGGATGCAGTGATGGAGAACAGAGCTTTTACACAAAAGACACTGACTCATAGTCTTATCTCTGAGCTCTCTTTTCAGGTTTCTTTTGGATTCTGTGAAGTTTATTAGCTATTAATTTCTATTTTACATAATTTTATTTCTTCTTATAGCTGCTTAAAGGTTTAAAGGTGGGAATATTTTTCATTTAGTGCATTAAACTCAAGTTCTACATAACCACTTCAAAGGAGAAATTGAACAAGGTTGTATTACAAAGCAAGAAATCAAATTTAGATAGACATAAATCTAGAGGGGGAAAAAATTAACCAGCAAACCTAAATGGATTTGTTCTTTATGTGAGTTTACTAGGAATCAAATGTGTAACCCTTTATACAAGTTCTGTGAGAGGGGGAGGAGAGGATCAGCTCCCAAAACTTTATACTGGCACCTGTGGGTGATCTGCACTCAATCAGTAATGATGAATTAACCATTTGTGTAGTGACTGTTTACCTTGACCTACAGCTAAAACTGGATCTAATCCTTAAATAGAGCTTTTAAAAAGTAGGGAAAAAAGCACTTTGTTTTTAAAATATTTTTTGTAGTTCTTCACCTTCTGATTTCAAAGAGGAGTGGAGACAGGAATGCTGAAAGTACAGCAAGAAATACTAACTTTATACCTAGGAAATACATTCTGGAATGTGTTAAGTCCTTTTCTTTCTGAATTTTCAGCCCAGATTTGCAGGCACCCAAAAGTTTCCAACTCTGTAGAGAAATACTCGTGTTTGTGAGCAGTACTTAGTGTTTTCCTGGTTAGAATTAACTGTGGAGCTTTCTCCTTGCTATACACCTCGTTGTGATATGGATCTCCAAATTTGTGATACAGATCTCTATGGCTTTATTAAATATTGTATTTTAAACAAAGATTTCTGTTTTGCATCTCTTATGGAGTTCACTCTTCCTCTGCTCCAGGAAACCACTAAAGCACATGTATAATTGACTACATTCAGCTGGATTAATCTCCTCTTTAAACGTGAAGAATACGTGTTACTGGGTCAGAGCCTTGAAGAGTCTGAGGCAACTGGGTCAGCAAGTGCTACAGAGAGTGAAAGGATATAACATAAGGTCTTCAATTTTGGATTTGAAAGTTGAAGGTGCTAGCATTTATATTAATTAAAATGTATTAATGTAAGTCAATATATACTGGGGAAGAAAAAGGGTGGAGATGGGTGGTTTGGTTTGCTTTAATTAGCGTAAGGTTAATGTTTGGCTTTGGGGTAGATGCGATGCATGATGGTGAAAACAAAACATAGGACCTTGCTTAATGCTTGTGAAACAACATGATCTAGCAAAATTTATAAGGATGCTAGAAGGAAGCTTTAACAAAAAAGGCTGTTCCTGGTCTGATGTGTCATACTAATACTCTTTTCTTTTGTGGTTCTTGATGATTTGAGTATATGGCTCTCAGAACAACCATATTTTCCCTAAGAAAATTAAAATAACTTTACAATTTACTGTTGCGAAGTGGGAGGCACCGAATCTCTAGAAGAGGTAGGCACTTGCAATTCCACAGCCAACACGAGAAAGAAATGTTTGCTGGTGGTGTTATGGTATAGAAAATACAACTCAATATCGAATTCTGATCAATCTGTGCAATGCTTAGAATGTCCCAATTTATGTTAAGTCAAATAAAATCTCTCTATGCTAACATTTTTTCTTACTTCCTTGCACGCCGGTTTGCTCTATTGTGCATTCAGACTGAGGGAAGGTAACCTCCTTTTCACAGACTAAGTATGCTCTGCTGTTTCAGTTTGCATGATGTAAATCAATATATGTGTTCAGAACCTTTCCAGTTAAGGGTTTGGCTTTCTTTCTGGTGTATATTTTGCAGTATGGAATTAGAAAATTCCTTTTCCCTTCACATTTATTGCATGTATTCTTCTGTAGAGTGGTCGTTCTGTTCCACGTTTCCAGAGGAATTTGGGTCATTGTTTATTTGTGGCTTCATTAAAGAATGTCCAGTAGCTAACAATTTCCATCGTCAACCTTTGAATATCAAGCACGCTATTATAATACTCTTTGAAAGCACTGCATGTAGCACAGAAACCTGAGAGACGCCAGAGCAGCTCTAGTCAAGTTATAAAAAGAGCACTACCATCGCTGCCTGAACAGAAGGAACGTGTGGGGAGATCGAGGGCATTGCCATGACAATTCCGACCGACGGATCTTTGTTCTTGTTGCGTTCTGACATAGACTTTCTTGTTCCAGCATCAGGTGCAAATGATGATTATGAGAAGCCGTGCTTGTTGTGGAGAATACATGGCCAAACACCTCTTCTTCTGTTTGTTGGAGCTACAAAATACATGGTCAATGGAGTCTAATTTGAATGAAATTTTATGGGCACACAGAGGTTGGTGTGAAGTAAGGAATGTTCTACTTTGACCTCTGTAGCCTCTCTACAGAAAGCTTAATAGAGAAATGTTTTAAATTACAGTATGTTCCAATTATTGTACATTTATGGGACGGTGTGAGCTCCCTCTACGGGCTAATTTAACGTCTGCAAATTCCAATAATTCTTTTTTGTAACAAAGCCTCTGTGTAGCCTAGTGGATAAGGTGCCTGCCTAAGGTTTCTAAGGTTGTGCTCTTTTGAGCGTGTGCAAGATGGCTGCCACAAAAGTGTTTGAAGCTGCCGCGTTTGAAGCTGCCAGGTTTGAAGCTGCCGCGTGTGTTTGAAGCCGGCGCGTTTGATGTTGCTGAGTACGTTTGTAAATTTGAGGCAGACTTTAATATTGTTAGACGGTAGGGGAGTCCTTTTCAACCTTTTTTCATTTTTCACTTGAACTTTTAAAAAGTTTTATTTTAACTTTTTTTTAAACTATTTTAACTACTTATGTCAGCTGAGGAATGCTGTGATTCACAGCCATTATTGTAAGGAGGCTGTTATGTATTTTTAGTGCTGCTGGGACCATAGGAATTTTTGAGTGACTTTGACTGCAGACAACAATGTGGAGAATAATCCTGACTGTGAAAAGTGCTGTTGGGGCTGCAGAAAAGTACGGAATAATTTTGACCAAGGGCAATCATGGCTGCTTTTAGAAGAAATAAGAGTATGCCCAGGTGTTGAATTTGTGAGTTGCTGGGACTGGGAGGAAAAAAAATTGCTGGAAAGAGAAGTTGGAGTTTTGTAGAGAACTGACAGTGTGTTCAGTTAGCCAGGAGCCGAGAGTTTAAAAAAAATTCTGATGGGACTGTAGAAGAGCCTCCAATGATGCTTGGAGTGAAGAACTTAAGCTGTTTGGACAGTAGGGAAAAAGCATAAATGGTGACATTTGTTGAAAGCTATGAACTACCAAAAATGTTAGGATGTAAATGCTGAATGTATCTGTTGAGAGTTGTAAGGTATAGTTTGTTTCTTCTGAAGGAGAAATGTTCTGTAATGTTATATTATTTAGGAATGCAATTTTTGGAGTCTAAAAACTGACCAAGACTTGATATGTGACTGGAAAGTCATTAGCCGTTGGATGGAAGAGGGAGGTTCTTTTAAACTATCTGAACAGTGGGTTTTGCATGAACAAGCAATATCTCACTATACATGTGAAAGTGAATTTAGGTTGAAAGTTAGAGGTTCATACAATTTAACTAACCGGATGTTCTTCAAATGTAACCGATTAGCTACCAGTGAACCACAGGTGGATGACTTCTACTATTGTTCATCATTCAACTGTGATTTGGGAGCATTGTGCTCCACTGAAATGGTTTTGTAATTCTGTGTCTCTGGAGGTCTCCTCCCTGTTGTTCTCATCCAGACCTGGAGCATCCCTTGCTGTTGAGGTTTGTTCACTGTCTTGCAGACCCTCTGGAAAACCCATTGGCTCTGGTAACCTTTTAAGCATTGGAAGGTAGATCTGGTAGTTGCTTTATTAACATGTGTGCTCTTTTACCGTATCCATCCATCATTTCTCAGATTGAATTCCTGGCACAAGTTTGGGATCTGTGCGTCTATACTTCAGTTAATCTGTAACAAGATGTTGAGATCGCATATTATTTTCTTTATAGTGTTGAATCTCCCTCAGATTGAATCATCACCTTTTAATTTTTCTAGACCTGACTCCTCTGTTCTGGTGATTCTTTGTTCAGATGTGCTTTGTTTTATCATCTGAGCTGCTAAAGCTAAACGTTGTTTTGTATGGAATTACACAAGTGATGAAATGATGAAAAAATTGTGTGGTACGTTACAAAGAGTTGGTAACTATTCATGATTTGGCTTCCCTGTGAAGGTTTGCACTTAGAGATTTTTAATTTCTGTACAATAACAGGCGCTGAATGGATCTGATTGATACTGCTTATGATAAATTACTAGGATTGTACTTTTTTTTTCCTCCAGGCATTACTCTTTCATATTTTAGAATATTTGTTATATTTGTTTGACTTATAACGTTGTTCTTTCTTTCTTTAGTTTATCAACCACATCATGAAATTAACTTCAATGTTTTCTTTGCTGATTACACAGACTTTTCATTAACTTGAAGCATTTTTTTTTTAGCTAAACCAAAGTAGTCTCTGTGCCCCATCTGGTAAAATTCCAGAGGAGCTAAGCGGATTGCTGGTCCTAGAGCCTGGCCCCAATTATTGGCTTTTACATGGATTTGGAGCAATATTTTGTCCTGGCTCAACGCATAAACTTCCTCTCATAATTTCAGTCATATATATGGTGTGTTGTGATCTTATTTACTATTTCAGATATGATGTTTTTCTTGATCTTGAGTAATCTCATTTTACTGTTAATGAAGTTTTTATTTAATATCATCAACCTTAATATCATATAATTCGATCATTTTTTAAAAATAATTTTGTATTACACTATGACGTGGTTGCTGCTTTATTTCCGTTTGTATTCCAAGCTTGGTAAATCAGATGACTGTTTACTTTCTGTATCATCTTGTTAACAGAAAATTTATTTGTATTCATTCTAAATTATAAATACCTTTCTTGTTAGCATTTTGGGATTTTCTTCTGTGAGTTTCTTGCTTCATCCTTTCCAATGTGTAGCATTCCCTTTGTTTTACTGTGGTCCTTGTTAATTTTACATGGAATACCCCATTAACTTGTGTATCAGTGGATCCTGCTATGTAGTTCAGTGTAGTACTCATAACGCTTAGTCTTCAATTTATGTTCTTGCCCTTCACACAGAAAAGTTATTACTGATGGTGATAGCGCTGGAACATCCGAGTAGCTTCTTTATCTAAGAGCTTGCTACTGGTGTAAATTAATCGGAAAGTTATCCAAAGAAAGAGCATTGCATAAGCTTTAGATAAAACGTCTTGACTTTTCTAGAACAAAAGAGTGAAAATCTCAGGCAAGTCTTCAGCTATTTAATAAAATTAACAATGTAAGCACTGGTAACTTACCCCCTCATTTCTTAAAGTTGGTATTTTTTTTTTTATCCTTTTGCCAAGTAGGTTTTGAGGAATCTAAAGCTATTTGAAACAGGAATGTTTCATTTTCATTTGTGATCCTGAAATTTCTGTTAGATGAAGTTGGTGATACTATGCTGGTTTATAAAACAGCACTGATAATCAATCTTACAAATCTCATTTTATATTACAATTCTACAATAGTTAGTCATTTTGTTGAAAATATTAGTTGAAACAGTTATATAAAAACTAGCAGTTCACTGTGCACAATGCCATGTATTTTTTCCAACTATTATAAATTCTGTGCACAGTACTTCTTCCTTTTTCCTCACAGATTTTTAGCAATTTGTGATATTACTACTACATAGTTGTACTTAATAACTAGTATACTAGTGATACTTAATTATATGTAATTATATTCTGCTCTCAGTCACATATGAATGATTACCAACAAGTAAGAATATATGAAGGGTTTAGCTTATTGTTTCTTCGACTCTATTGTATGGTTAATGCACAAATGGGATTATAAGGAATGATGACATGAGGTTAGCTTCTCACATATTCTCCCTTACTTTAGCTGAATTAATATGTTGCATATCTTGATCTAATAGTTTTTTTTTCAGGAAAATTGTCATTGGGCAGTAGCTGTATTGCTGTAGTTGAAAATTATTTATGTTACTGTTTCTCAAATTCTTGGCTTCCATTTGTTTTGGAAAAATATCATGTTCCCAGTTAGATGGGCTTCCAGCTAGTTAAACATGGTCCAGCTCTGTTTCAAACTGTGATGCCTAAAATTTAACTGGAAAGTCCATATTAGATGGAGCGGCCTGACTTTAAAAATGCTGAACTTTGAAATGCAGATGATTAGTACTTCTAAGTGACACCAAATGTGTAAATTTTTGAATACAACCTTTTGAGCTGTACTTTAGGCACCTTGATTTGAAAACATTAACCTTTGTCTCTTTCTAAATAAGCACAGACTATGTTTGGCATTGCACATTCCTTTCCCCCCAAGAGCTTTTAACTGGAGCAAAACAGTCAAAGCGTAGCTAGGATATAGTGTGACATCTGGGAAATGGAATTAATGTGATATTTATTTTTCTTGTATTTGTTTAGCTATGAAAATTCATACCAGGCTTATGTCCATCCATACTCTGTTTTTTAATTTTGTGACTATGAAATTTGGATCTTTGAAAAGGGAAATGGAAAGATTTTTGTTTAGCCGCAGCGCAAATACATGTAGTTGCAGAACAAGATTTCTCTTGATGTACACTTTATCTATTAGTATACCTGACCTACCGAGTGAGGCAATCATTTGGCTTACTTAGCCTTAGTAACATACCTAAAAAGGTGCAGTAGTGGATTTTGGATTATTGGTAACATAAAGGCACTCGGTTACAGTGGTAACCGCTTTTTTTTTTTTTTGCACAATCAGCCTACTTTGGGGTTGGACTGGTGGCACAGTGATGAGGTTATTTGCTATGGTTGGTTGGATGATCTATCCATTTTCACTCACTTGATTTGATCCAAACTAGGGGATCATTTATTTTGTTCCCTTGCCAGAGAACAGAGAAGTGCCATTTCTGTTGACATGGTAAGAGACGTTAATGAACAGAGTTGATCTAATAATGCGAAAACTCTCTAAATCTGTTTTTGTTTCTTCATATTCTTTGCTTGGTAACTTCTGCTTCCGAAAGATATATTTCTCTTATTCACACATGTATGGGTTTGTTAACCAAGATATTTACATTCAAACAAAACATTTTCTACTGCATGGTCATGATTATTTTTTAATAATTCATTATGCCCTGCTGAGTAATTCCATCCAAGAGAGAAAACAGTGACACATGATTTTTGCGTGTGGTCAAATACACTTGAAAACTGACTTGCAGAATTAGATTCGTGTCACACAAATAGTGGAAAAGGTTTGCTTTATGAAAAGTGTAGGAAAAGCAAGGAAGTGTTAATCAATTGGATAAGTTATTTGCAACAAATAATTCTACCTGCTCTTTTGTTATATGGTTAAGACAGAACTGAAATGAGTGGTGCAGATGATAGAGGAGTCTTTTGTCAGTTGAAATCCTTGACTCAGGCTCTGTGGAATTCCCCTTGCTCTCTAAAATGTTGGCTAAACAGCAGCTTTTTTGGCATCATGCATAGGTGTGTTTTTGCTCTGCCACCTGAAAATCCAGCAAAGAGAAAGCAGCCAAGAAGCAATGTACTGAAGGTGTGGGGTGTTAGATTTACCTTTCCGCACTTTTGCTAATCTTCAGGTCTACTTCAGTATACAAAACTGAAGCAACTGGCATGTGTGGAATCGCACAGCACACTAGGGTTGAAGGTGATCCATAAAGGAGTGGCCAGGGTTATGTTTTCCATGGATTGCAGTGTTTTCCTGCCACAGCAAGTTAAAACATACATTGCAGTGTTTTCCATCGCAATTTCCAGTACCAAGATACCTGCATTTTGCTTGTGAGCTTTTCTGTACTTGCCAGATATTGATCTCTGAGAACAGGTAGTCTCTTTAACATCTGTATTTTGCAGTTGTAAAAGGGTGGGTTCTGTGATTGTGAAGTGTTGGTGTTTTCCACCCAGAAATACCTCGATTCACATATGAATGAAATGGAATGTGACTATACATAAAATTCCTTCCACTGTTGCAGGACTTAAGTAGCTTTAATCCCTTAACTGTGCATGGGAAA
This sequence comes from Aramus guarauna, assembly GCA_013400195.1. Classification (NCBI taxonomy): domain Eukaryota; kingdom Metazoa; phylum Chordata; class Aves; order Gruiformes; family Aramidae; genus Aramus; species Aramus guarauna. Next base: position 1,246,687 of record VXBL01006551.1, on the reverse strand, counting down.
GCAAGAATAGGTGTTGTTGTTTATGGTCTGTGAACAGACACAGGAGTGAGATTGGTACTGGCAACACTTTTCCCCTGTGAATAATAAAGTTCTACACATGAAGGGAAATCAGAGCATTAATATAGAACCTTTTCTTTAAGTTTCAGGACTACATTATGCATCCATATCTTGGGCCCAATAAAATGAATGAATCCTTTCAGTTTTCCTACTGTTATGGCTTTAAAACAGGCAAAGTCTTTTAGTTTTTTCCACTGCAATTTAATCTAATTCTAATATTCCCCAGATAATAGAGAAATAACCGATTCTGTCCAATTCTGCCTTAGATAAAAGCATCAGCATGTTTGGAACATAAACCTTATTTTACCTTTTGTTGAGCTGCCCAATTTAGTAAGAGCGATTCAGTGCTACATCTTAAACGTAGTATGACTTAGAACACTGGAATCTGCCTGGAATGTGAAAAAAGGGAATAATTTATATTTAATTGGTCTAAACCTACCTTTCCTAGGTCAATAAGAGGAGGAAAATCAGCAGCATTAATCAAGATAAAATTATCAGCTGATTAATCAGTGTTCTAATTACTGCATAGTTCTTTCCCTTTTCAGTTTTAATTACTAAACTTCATTGTCTTTTCCATATGGCCATCATGCGTTCACGGTACACTTTTTCTCCTGGTGAGATCATTAATATAAAAAATGTACATTCAAGACATTACTGAAGATATAAGAAATTGCTACTGCCTACTAAGAAATTACCAAGGAAGCTGCAAATCAGCCATAGGTTATACAGAAAAAGTCTAATAAATCTACTAACACTTAAGAAAATAGATACAGTAGAAATGCAATTATGATTATCAAATCAACCTTTGTCCTAAAGTGAGTTTTACCAGTCTTATTTCATCAAATCTATCTCTGGGTTGGGTCAGAAACCAATCACAATCTGATTTAAATTGGCAAAATACATGGGAGACCTCTTAAATTCATAGGGCTAATGAAGACCACAAAAATATTCTCTTAGCATGCTCTTTAGCAGAATATTCCTTTTCACTAAGGCCCAGATCCTCAAAGGTGTTTAGGCACTTCACTACCAATGGAGTAGCTGATTTCAGTAGATATTAGATATCTAAATATCTTCTGAGGATTTAAGCCCAAATGAATAAATCTGCCACGTATTATATTAACAGAAGTATCTTGACTTATTTAGTCTCTGTGGAAGTCGTAAGGAGAATGAACAATTGGGCATTGGCCTTTAACATTGTTTTTGAGTAAGGAAGAAGGTTAAAAAAGTCCGCAGTAGAACCAAGTTTCTAATGAAATCTTAACATCTTACAACCCTGTTGGTCTAATTTATGTTACAGATGCCTCTCTGTAAAAGTCTGAAGCTTAAAAGACAGCTAACAGGATGTCTTTATACACGCACGCTAGGATTTATGGAAGAATAAAGTGTATCTGGGATATACTAGTTTGTAAGTCAGCACCTAACTGAAGTGAGAAACACTGTTCCCTAGTAAAAGCTGGTGCTTCATTAGTGAGAGCATCCAGTTCTGTACTTTTAGGAAATACATGTGATCTTGCATCATTTTAATTTTTTGATTAGTGCTTTAAAGCATTTCCACTGCCTGTGATTTCTCTACCCCTTATCACTAAATGAGGGAAGGCAGTGACCCTCGTACATGAGCTGCCATTGAGTTTTTGAGGTTTGTGTGGTGGGCCCGTGTTGTGCTGGAGCTGTATAGGCTGCCTGAACACCTTCTGCCTCTGTCTTTAGCTCCCAATAGCAGCATCTCAAAGACCTACTTTTCTAGAAAATGTGATGTGTCTAATTGCACCCTGATTTCTTAAATATTTGTTGTATTCCTGATCAGAATGTGTTAAGTGAGCACACGTACAATATAATTAGAGTTTCTCAGTTGTGTTTTAGCCCACGGATAACTCATGAGACTAAACAAGATGATCTTGCCCTAAGAAATACAACTATGTAATTGAGTAGCATATCGCGAGAGGGGTGGATGTGTGGGAAGAGCCATTCCCAGCGCTTGTTGCTGTGTGTGCCGTTAGCAGGGCTGCTGGACAGGACGGACACAAAGCCTGGTCCAGCACAACAACCTTGGCTTCTGCCCGCGCAGCAGGTTCTCTATCAGGTCTGCAAGGTATCTGGACTTGGGACCGTCACATCCTTCAATATGCTCTGCTCTCCCTTTCTTTGCATCCATAATTTAACTGGTGGATTTCTACCATCCTGCTTCCAACAATGCCTTCTAATTTTTAAAATATTTCTATGTGCTTGTCTGTTTCATTTAAAAATCAGTTTTCCTTGAGAAGTAGTCCTACTGGTTATTTAGTTAACTGATTAGTAATTGAAGGCCTAGTTTGGAAATTGTACAAGTTTCCTATGAATATTCATAAAAAATAATTAACTTGGCTTCTGATTTAGAGCCCAACAACAGTTCACAATTTGGTTGTGTGTGTTTGGGGGTTTTTATGGTTTG
>VXBL01006551.1:1193024-1244148 GCA_013400195.1 Aramus guarauna | reverse complement strand
TTTTTTTTTTTAATAGATGAGTTAATTATATGCCAAGGTCTACTTGCTGGGGTTTCTTTCCTAAGTGGTGATTGACTAACTGCTGCTGGTGACAATAATCCTGGTTTGGGCGGCTTTTTGTGTGTTTTACTTTGGGTTGGCTTTTTCGTGTATGCACGTGGCTTTCACGATGCTGCTCTGCAGCTGGAGGGTGGCACATCGCCGCCCCCCTGCAAGGAATGTGGGTGCCCTGATGCAAAGTCCGTTCCCCGTTGCACAGGAGGACCCGCTCTGGCTTGTTTTCTTCCCCAAAAGCAGGAGCACCCTTTGGAATGAGAATTGCTCCAGTCCCCACAGGATTTAAATTTAAAATTTATGCTGTAGTGAAATCTCTGCTGCCCCAAAGTAACTCGCAGGCTTTTACAAGAAGACCAAGGAGGCTGCTGCTCTTAACCAAAGCCTGGATGGGGCAGCTGGTCCTGCTTGGCCTCCTGTAGGGGAAAGCAGCGGGAAGGCAAAGCCCATTTTAGACTTTCCGAGTCGCTCACCCGCTCGTCTACGAAAAGGGCAGCCAGACCGGCTGTCCCCCCAGGTACTCGTGCCCTGGGAGGAGAAGTCCGTGCGGAAGGCAGAGGGCAGGGAGGGGAGCGCCCAGCCCTCCCGGAGCGCTTCAGCCCGGCGTGGAAGGCAGAGCCTCCCGCAGCGCTGCCGCAGCCCCGGCCGCTGCCGCGCCGCAGCCCCAGCCGGCAGAGCAACGCTGCCATCTAGTGCCACCCGCGCCCTCCCCGTTCGCCTTTTTATTCCTCTCTTTCTTTCTTTCTCTCCTCCTTTTTTTTTTTTTTTTTTTTCTAAAAGGTTTTTATCCCGTCAAGGAAAAACTAGCTCTTGGAAAACAACCAACTCAGTTGGAACTCGGAGATAATAATCAGTTTCTCTGGGCTTGTGAAATTGGCTCATTAAGCGTGCTTTTTAACAGAAAATATTGGAAGCGATTAAGTCTGCTTTACTGAGTGGGCATGAAATGGCTAACCTTCGGCCACCCACAGCTCCTAGGTGCCTGGCGTCGTTTTATGCATGCAGCGTAATGTCTTTACTTGAAGTGCTGTTTATTCATCACCTGCTTATTTATCTCTTTGCATTTGGCAGGCACATCGATCAATGTTAAACTGTCACACAAGGTTATTTTTCTTTTACATAACAGTAGAGGCCTAAGGTAGTGGCATATTAAAAGTAATAACTTTCTAACTTGTAGCTCAAGATGACAGCACCACTTGTACCTGAATATATTACAGCCAGAAATTCAAAAAAAAAAAAAAGGGGAAAAAAAAAAGAAGAAATTAAAGTAAAAAGAAGAGGTTATATCTGTTAAGAATTAATGTTCTTCCAAGGTCAAAGGCTGGAAGACACCATTCCCTGTGTTGCTATAATGGTGTGCCTGCATGTGTTGTGAATGTGTCTAGTGAATGGCTTGCCACCACAAATCTGCTGACCCATTGGAGCTAACTTTAGGCTTTAACCAGGGAGACTACTTTATATGTGCTGTTGAACACGCAACCTGATTTATCCTATGGCGATCAGGTAGCTTTGCTTAGAAATGGCTTGATTCATCCTAATGTTTGGATATAAATACAGACACTCGTGCCCACATCCTCGTCGGAAGCAGTGCTGCTGTGGTTGTGCAACAGTCACCTGAAGTCAGGCCACGCACATGGAGAACTCGTGGCTTGAGCTGAATAAACAGGGAGTGGTATAGCTATCAACAACTGCACGCAGCCATCTGAAAAACAGCAAAAAAGTCAATGTAGAAGTAAGTCTTTTCATTCTAGTTTCTCTGGCCCCCACACCCCCCTTTTCTTTTTTTGGTTCTAGTATTCTGTTGCTTTCAAACACTGCCCAGCTTTGATAGACTTCCTGTCTTGGCATAGGGCCAGGGAAGCTTTCTCTGTACAAACAGGTTTTCTTTTTATTTTCAGTCCAGCCTAAAAATGCCTACAGATAGAAGAATGTCAGATCTTTTTAGTGTTGAATTTCAAAGCGGTCCTTAGAATTCTTTCCTTCCCTTGATCTCGTCTTTGGATTGCAGCTTGGACTCGCGCTCTGTTTCTAAATATAAGCCGTGGACAGTGGCTTTCTAATAAAATGCTTTGATAGGCTTGTGTACATGGGAATTAAGCATCGGGCCGTGGCGGACATTGTGTCAGCAGCACCGTTCATGCTGACATGAGGCACTACTTCTCTCCCACCACTATATATGTTGTCTGCCAAAGTACCCTTACGAGAAAGTGTGAATGAAGAAATGGAAACGCTGAAGAAAGCAAGGCCACGAAATGCACTTGCGCTTCATGCAGATGGCATCTTGCTTTCTGGGTTTAACAGAATTTATCGTTGAGGCTGGTCTATCTTTGGATCTGTTAATTCATGTATTCATTCCTGCTCTTGGGCAGACAGTTCTATTTTATCTCATGAAGTGCAAACCTGGGAGGGAGGGAGGGGGGGAAGCTTGTCCATTAAAAAAAGCAGCACCTCCACATGTCTATGCTCTTTGGATCAATATTTGCATCAAAGTGGTTTAAATGTATGTGGCTCTAGGGCTGTCCATTCTTTCAACCTGACCTGCAGCATTGATTAGGGCTAGTATAAGGAAGGGGAAATAGCAAATCCGGTAAGATAAAATTAAAAAAAGAGAAGAATGTCACTGTGACTCCTGAGAAAGAAGCACTTAAAGTGCTCACATCATTTGTATGAACTCAGCAATTCCCTTAGTTAGAGACTGCCCTTCTTTGCCACCCACATATGGCAGTTGTGGTTCATTTGATTGTATTTCTGAGCCAAACAAAGAATATTTCAGATTTTATCTGAACAAAGGTAAAACCTCCTTGTTTGGGATCTGTGAGTTATCTCAGTTCTGCATAAAATACTTACATGGATTTTTTTAATTGCTACTTCACTTTCTGCTTGTATATCCTAATTCATGGAAGGCACAGAGACAGTTTATGATGTGGATAAAAATTAACTTCTACCTGTTTTCTTCCTCTATTAAGACTGCAAGCCCTTCCCTGAACTCCCTTGGACATTATACATGCAGGGAGTGCAAGGCAATTTACACCCGTAAGAGATTCTTATCTGAAGAGGAGCACAATTAAAGCAAAGCTGCAGGACTGACCCTTGAATTTTCCTGATTACAAGCTTTTGCTAGCATTCTGGGTGAAGGAAACGTTTTGTTTCCTTCCCTCTTTTGCTCCTTCTGTTGTTTTTCCTAAAGTATTTTTCCAATTCGTTTTGAAGTGATAGAGATTGAAATCGGTGAGAGAGAGGTCACTTGGTGAAATCTTGGCTTTATTTAAATTAACTTTACCTGGTCCAGGATTTCCCAGGAAGTCTTTGACTGCCTTTCTGTGCCTGCTAGGATTGGATGGTGTCTTATGGCAAGACAAAGGCTTACTTTTTTAGAATTCTTTTCTTTTTTAAAATATACGTAGTAGTTTGTTTTCAATTTCTGTTGCAATGGATAAATTTGAAAAGGCAAGTTACTGTCTTGGATCTGCATTGCTTTCTCTTTGGTCTGAAATGGACTTTTGGTGCTGAATTCTCTGGATGTAGGATCAGCCTTTAAACTTTGACCTGCATGTGTGATTGCTTAGGCAACAGCTAATTTTGAAGCAGAAAAGATTTAAGATCAGCTTTTTTGAAACTACTTCAATTTTTGATAAAGAGAAACAGAAAAACAAAATGACAGAACATAGTATAATACATAAAACTGGGAGAGGAAAAAAATGACAGCTAAGAAATTTATCATGTAAACAAAGAAGCCCAGCCTATTGAATAGAATAAAATCGAATAAATAGAATGATCTCTCCTCCACTCTCTGCAACAACTCTGCTGGCAAAGCACTTAGCACCTACTCAGACTAGGCTGCATGAATACAACAGTATTAAGTTAGCCTCACAAAAGAGGACTTCCAGTATTAAGAGTGATCAAAGGATTTTAGCAAGGCAGGCTTGCCCACAACCCTAAAGGTCTCCTAATAAAGTAGAACTGAGCAATTAATTTACTTGACAGAATGTCTGTGAGCAGTTTGCAATTTCCTTGTATTTACTTGTTATTCAGTGTTACTTGGCATTTTTGTGAACATGTTTACCTGCAGAACTGATCACGAACAGGGCTCTATAAGGATTCCATACCTGATATTTTGAATTTGAGCTGAGTTGGTTACATCTAATTGGACATTTCAGTCAGAGGGAGAAATAGAAAATTAGCATGTCTAAGACATTTGCCCAAATGTTAAACCACTGTTGGCCCCATAAACCTTGCCTGCGGCACTTGGCATTTATTGTCCGTTCCACTTGTCTCACTTCATGTGTCTCCCAGACATAATTTAGGGCGCTAGCTGCCAGTAGCCCTGTCCTAAAACTAATATACAGCTACCCATAAAACAGTTCTTTTCTGACCTGGCATTGGTACCTCCTATGTTTGTTGTCTTACAGAATTTTATTATCCCTAAGGATAATGGCTCCTGCAAAATGGCTTGGGATTTCATGGCTGTCATGGTAAACATGGGCTTGTAGCATGTGCTTTATATATAAGGCAGATGGGTGTGCGTGCTGTAGTTTGGGGGCTAGTGTGGAGAAATTATGGCCCTAGGCCATTTATTCCTCCAAACACCGGGCCTGGATTGTATTGTTCTTAGTCTTTAGAGGCTGGTGATTCTAGCCAGGTTTCAGGTGTACCTTGGAGTTAAAACTTTTTTTTCCCTGGTTGCATTATAATATCAGCAGCCTGGAGAGACGCGGAGATTAGGACCACTGGAGATACCGAGGTGTTAATAGCCAACCAGTTCTGAGGTATTTTCATCTGAAACCAAACTTCGTCACTGTGCAGCATTTTTAATTCATGTTATTTGGCCATGCACAGCGGGTGTGAGCACTTCTGTGGAAGAAGGCACAGCAAGGAGGCTACAAACATAATAACCTCTATAATTTTATACAGTCTAGTTCACCAAAGTGCTCTTCTGAGGCAAAGTACCAGCTTTCCTTAAAGCAGTGGTTAGCTCTTACGAACTTAGCTTTTAAAGGAAGTCTTGCTAATATCCCCCCATGTCCTTCCTATTTTCTCTCCCTGCTCCGCCTTGAATTCCTTCCTCTTTGATAGCCACATGGCAAGTGTAATATTCAGTTTTGCCCACCAGGCAAAAAGTTTGGGATTTGCTGCTGTAGTTTGTCCTGTGGAGTAAGTTTTAGGGTAAATGCTTCTGTGTTTGAATGGTGATTATGGAGAGTAAAGAGAAAGTAAGGGTAGAACGATTGCAATGAATTCATGCTTGATTTTTCAAGAGGCTGTGTTTTCAGTCACCTACCTTATAACACCTCTTATAATTAGGTCACTTATGTAAAAATGGCTGTAAGTTTCCAACGTTAGACGGGCAAGTTTGTAATTTTGGCTCTGCTCCATTCCTGTGTAAAGGTGAGATTGCTTCGTGCATTGTGTTCTTCAGTGCTATGTTCTAACGAGTCTGTGTGTCTTAAGCAATGGGTCTGTCCCACTTGCAGTGCTAATTCAGCTCCCTACATGTGTGCTGAAGGATCCCAAAGCTCTCATTTACATTTCCTTAAAGTATGTCTAATTTTTAATTAAACACTAAAAGAGGAAACATTTTCAGCTTCCTAAGAAATCTTGCCCCTACTTTTGGTGTAAGCACATAACAAAGTCAATGCTCAGCAATAATGATGTTTAAGAAATATGAGAAGAAAAAGGAAATTACATTATATAGCTTCATTATAAAGAATATCCAATAGAAGTATCAGGTTTAGAGAGTCTCTATTTCTGAGTCAACATGGACCTGTGGACTTTCAAAGATCAGATTAGTGGGCAGAAACCTGGTATCTATCTTGTGCAACCATCTGAGATTCTGCTGGGCAAATATGGCAAGATATAGAAACTCAAGTTACAATTGGCTAAAACCTGCTCTCTTGAAATCTGCAGTATTATGTGGGCCAAACTGATCTTTAGTTTAACACTGAAAATAATACTGGAATAGATTGCCCAAGGGATGTGAAGCATTCTCTAACCCTTTGAGCCCTTTAATCAGCACTGAATGCTTTCTGAAAGCAATGCTCTAAGCTCAAAACTACACACTTTGATACAAGAATTTTTGTGCAAAATCCCTGACTTCCGTTGTAGAAAAGGTTACACTGGCCAGTCAGTGGGTCCTTCTGTCTCTGAAGCCTGTGGCTCCAAGAGCATGTACCGCAGAAGATGCTAGGAGTAGGATCCCGGGTCTGCCTGAGTGGCAGCTGCAAGTGGGGGCCTGCATTTGCAAGAATGCAGGAACTTGCCAAATACTTGTATCCCATGGGGTACAATACAACCTAAAGGTTGTCAAAGGGTTGACAACCCTTTTTTCTGCGTACCAACTAAAGCAATAAGAAAGCTAAACTTTTCTGGCTGCGTGCTATGTTCTGTGCCTCTGCTGGCCCTGCATATACAACGGTACGTAAACTCCCTCTGTCTCCAGAGCCCTGCTGCCCATGCCAAAATCTTCCAGGCACTATTTAACCCTTCATCAGCAAGTTGTCTCTTAATCAAAGATGATGTTAGCAAGTAGGCTGGTATCCAAGAAAGCCAAATCCTGTCGAAAGAATATCCTGCAGCTGTGTGCAGAGCACACCATTACCAATTGGGATAACAGAGCTTTTTGGAAAGTTTTTGTCTATGTAGACTAATTGTCCCTACAATCAGTAATGACCAAATACGAATTCTACTTTGTACTGAATGGACACATGAACAAATTAAAGTTGGCTAATGTAACTTTGTGACATAAATAAGAAGGGAAAAACCATCAACTATTAGGAGAGAACTATCTCCATGCGTGTGCCTGTTATCCCTTTATTGCAAAGAAGTACTGATCTCTTTATTACACAGCTTGCCTTTATGTACTTCCAATCCATCTAAATAACTAAGAGATTTAAATATTTTCTTGATGTTGGTAAGGGTTCAGTTCTACAGGTAATTTTTCCAGTACCCTCAATTAAATCTAAAGCAGCCTTGTGCTGTATTCTCTGGAGCCCTGGACATGCTGATTTTTCTCATGGGACTCCTTCATCAGCACTGGAGATGTGGCTAATGCCCAGTCTAAGACCTTGAAAAGGGGCAGAATGGCCTAGTACTTCCCACTTGAGATTTTTAAGACTGTTGAGACTTTAATTTGGCAGCAGGATGAGAAACTCCATATACATCTTCACTTTTGGGAAAACTGTTACCTGTAGATTAGGTGTGGCACTTCAGTTCTTGCACAGTAGCTAAAAACGTACTTAAATGTTAGCTTTTTAACTTCAGTGGATACGTGTTAATGCAGAACTTTAGGCAAAAACAGTCAAGCACATAAGTAATTCAGGGTTTGTTTTTTGCTCCTATTTAAATAGTTTTGACTGAAGCTGAGAATAACAAGTTCAGAATCTGACACGTTTCTTCATCTGTTGTCTAAAGTGCTTTTTTCACCTCTGCTTCCGCTAAACTGATACTACTATTGGATGTTCTTTGTAACGGAGCAATATAAGGCAATTTCCTTTCTCTTTTTGTATTTGCTAAACATAATTCTTGTTGATTGTGTTTCAGTTATATACTTGTATTGAAAGTAGGGGCAAGCGTTCTTAAGAAGCTAAAAACAGTCCACATAATGATCTCAATAGGAGGGAGATTACCAAATTGAGGAGGAAAAAATATAGCGTGCGCACGCGTGTGTGTGTATATATAGTATAAGTATAGGGAATTAAGATGTCAAATACTTATAATACAAATGTAAGGCCATGTTAATAGTCACTGCATGTACTCTGGAAAACCAAATATCCTAAATTCTCTGAAAAAAACCAACATGTACCTCAGCAAGGACTCACTCAGCTGTTCTTGTCTAACTTCCTTACAGTTGAATTCAACCCTTCTCTAACATAGAAAATTTTACTTTAAATCAATTTAGGGAGGAACATAGAGAAATAATATTTAAAACTGGAATTTTCAAAAGCATGTGTAAGAACTTGGGAACCTTAATTCTTCTGGGAACAGATGCATATCATCATCTTCACATGTCTAAATTATATGCCCTTAGGCTTTGAATTTAAACTACACCTTTATCTTCCAGCACTCTGGTATACAAATAAAGATGTTTCTGTAGCAATGCTAATTTCGGGAAAAGGACAAAATGCTAACTGAATATGATCAGAGTGTTATAGATATTAAGGTGATGCATGTTATCTAAGAGGGTGCTAGGATGTAGTATTAGCTAGTTTCTCTCCAGCTTTTCAATAAAAAAATATATGGAGGAAAACGCATGCCCATGTAACAAGTCTTCATTGACCTTACCAATGCTTTTGATGCTATTAGACTTCAAGCTCTGTGAAAACTGTTGGCAATATTTCAGAACTCCTGGATGTCCAGAAAAGTTTGTGAAATTATCCGTCATCTGCGCAATGGTGTGCTGGATAGAGGCTGTGGCTGGCACTCTGTTGGATCCATTTGTAATAGCAAAAGGAGTCAAGCAAAGGTATATTTTGGCACAGACTGTTCTTTGGACTGTTCTTTGTAGTAATGATTGATGAAGCCACTAGAGACATGATGCCAGGAATATTTATTAAATTTTGAACATCTGGCAAGCTCTTTAACCTGAGCAGATTGAAGGCCTCCACAACGCTGAAGGAGAAGGTTATATGTGAACTTCCTTGCGCAGGTGGTTGTGCTTTTGTTGCACACACTATAGAAGACCTCTAGTTCACGACCAACAAATTTGCTGTGGCAGCTAAAGTCTACAGATTTATCGTCAGTCGGAAGAAAAGCAAGGTTATGCACTAGTCCATAGCTGGAAAAGCATGTGCAAGATATAGCCTCAGAATCAAGGTATTAGTGTGGGTAATGGATTTAATTTATTTTCAAGAGACTATCATATGTCTAAGAAATCATATGCTGCATGAAATATACATGTTTTGCATGTAAGATTGCATCATAAATTGACACCTGCATGGTATCCCACAGAATACCAGAGTTAGTGTTTATTTTGCTGTAGTAATTTCCACATTAGTCTGTGGCTGTGAAACATGGACAAGTCATTGCTGGCACATCAAAGAGCTGGAAAAATTCCATCACCAGCACCTTCAAGCTATTATGCATATCAAGTTATAGGATAAGAATCACAAATAACAAGATTTTGCAAAGAGATTGCACAAACAGTATTGAAGCAATCATTATAAAAGCATTATTTTACTGGACTGGACATGTCCTCTGTATTTAGGACATAAAGCTCCCACAGTATATGTTGCATAGTAAACTTACGACAGGCAGCAGATCAGAAGTCAGAGAAAAGGAGAGGCATTTGTCCAGAAAAAATCGCTCCCTGGTTGCTACACAGATGCCATCATTTGGGAAACTCAGCATCAGCTATTAATATAGAGTACTGCAGTGTAAAGGGAGACATGTTGGTCAATGGAGCCGAAAAATAATTCGCAACTGAAAACTTGTGAATAATTTTGCCCTTGTTGAACATCTGTGATTAAATTGCAGTATTGTCATATGTGCTTGTACTAAATTAAGTTTTGAAAGAAACCAAATCATAGCTGAGGAACATTTAGGCATTGTTCTCTCCGTGTCCAACGGATGATGAAGTTCTGCTTTAGGAAACCGTCACAGAGAGTAATGTTAGAGACAGCACTAGTTACCGGTGATGCTACTCTCTGTCCAGCCTGTGGGATTACATACACTCTAGGTTTCAGGCAGGCGTAGCTCTGCTAATGGAGTGGAAATCAGCTGAGAGGGAATTGGGCTGAAAGAGAAGAAACCGATACGTGGGTGCTAAACAAGCTCTACAGCAGCCAAAAAGAAAGAGAAGGCACAAGCTTAGCTTCCGTTCTGGAAACGCTGCCAGTGATTAAGCCTGGCTCCAGGAAAATGCATTTTTCTTTCCACACCTCTCTGAGAAGGCATGGCTTCCTAGGGAATGGAGAGCTGCAGTCAGTGACTCCTGGGATCCCGGAGCAAAGCACATAGGGGAGTGGGCTGGAGGCTTTGTGACGTGGAAGTTCCCTGCGGATCAGGATTTCTTCTCATTTCCCCTGTTTCAGAGATCCCTGCAAGAGACACACTTGCTTACAGGCCTCCTCCCCAGTAAACAAAGGGACAAATGTTCAGGGGTGTTGTTCCCTCCTGCTTCCTTAATATGCAAGCTTATAATAAAAAGGAGATTGGAGGGAAGGAAATAATCAGATCAACTGCTGTCATTTACATTTAATTGCTGTGTTTGCCATTTCAGCACTAAGCATTGAAATGTGCTAGGACCGTCTGAGAAACACAGCATTTGGTTCTGTAGTTGTTCTTTAAACAAGAGTTATTCAAATAACAACCTAAGATGGCAGGTGCTCTGGAGTAGTTACCGTGCTAAACAGGTCAAAGGAAGAGCACAAAGCACATCTCAGATTTTAGGACATGTCTGTAATAAATGTAAACAAGCCAATTAGAATATACTGTTTGCTGAAATGAAACTTCAAAACCAGGGATTGTTGTACGCAACCTATAGGAAATTAAGTGAAAGCAGTTCAGTGTGTGTAAAATTGATAGGCAGTTTTTATCTTGCTATCCTTTTTATCTAGAGCATCTGAAATTCAGTAAATATATTCACTTGCCCTACTTTTGAGAGTAATTTTTCATCAGACTTTCAGTAATTGGATATCACGTATTTTATAGTCTTACTCTGTGTTGGAATAGCCAAAAAGGAGTAAAATTATAAATTGAATTGCTTTAGTTTGGGCAGTTTTTATGGTAAAGTAAGATAGACTGGATGCCTTAGGACTAATCCTGTAGACCATGTTTGAAAACTTCTAGGGTGGTAAAAAGCCCAATCATTGGCATGCAGTATTTCATCTCTGAAACAAGATATTGTTTACTGAAAAGAAAAAAAAAATTCCAACAGTGTTTTAGTGTAAAACCTGTCTAGATTTTTAATGAAATATTGGAAGGAGGAAATACTTTTGTCCTGGCAAGACCTCAAGGGTGTTATTCTTAATTTCTCAGTTCATTTTATTCTCTTATCTAAAACATGTAAAAGGGATTCTGTATTTCAGTTATGAAGATGTGCATATTTTACACCACAAAAGCGAACNCCCCCCCCCCCCCCCCTTTGGTAAATATTCTTTCAGAAGAAACACAATCGATGTAGTCAGAGCTAACAAGCAGATGGATGTATTTGAATGCCATTATCTTATGTACAATGATATTATCTCTTTCATGAAAAATTCAGCAGTTTGGGCTGCTTTAGTCAAGGAGAAGGAGGAAGTAGGAAAGAAAAAATAGTGAGAAAAACATGATCAGACTTGGAATCCCTGAGGGGGTCACATTGCATCATTTAGCAGGAGAATAAGCAATGCAGAAGGAGCAAAGTTGGTGGAGTTGCTGTCTGCTCTCCTTATGGCGTTCTTGGCTCTGAGCTCTCTTCAAGCCCTGCAGCTGTAGGTGGGCAGCTCTTGGGCCTGCTAAAGCATCACACCATGACATTTTTATCATCAGTCTAGGAGAAGAAAATAAATTTGCTAACAGAATATAGTTGGCAGGCTAATACTGCCTTGTCACATTCCAGACATCTCCAGGTCTGGCCTGAGCCAGAGGAAACAAGAATGAGGGCCAAGAAGTTCATGATGGACATGTTATATAAAGAACAGAAATGCATTAAAAAACGAGGGAGGCTTTGCTGTGGTAGAAATCAGGTATTCCTCGTGATTTCAGAAATGGGAGTACTTGAGCGTATGAAATACTTAGCACCCGGGACATGGAAGGCTCTATTTCTGTAAAAGTTAACCGTAATCCTCTCTGATGTCTATGAAATATTTTATTTCCTTTTATTGAAAAAATAACCCACAACTTAAACTTATACTATCAAGGTATAGGGTCTTACCCTGTTCTCAGGTATCCTGCCGTATCAAGTAAACTCCAGAAGCTGATCGCAACCATGTACCTTGTATGCAAAAGATTAGGTTTTGTGCTCTCTGGGAATGGTGTGTCAGAATGATTCCCACTGCTGGTATTTGGTGCTTGTGGCATTTTCTGCTACACAAAGGCTTATCTCGGTGACTTCCTCCGTGGTGGTTAAACTTAGAGAGAGAGAGAGTAGAGAAGCTATGCCACTGAATAGTTTTCAGGGGAAAACTGGCTAGAAAATTTTGAGAGTTCTTGCCAGGCAGCTCTAGAGTTGAACTATGTTAAGAATGGACATTTCATACCACAAGTTACAGCAGGAAAGCCTATGATATAATCACTCAGCTGGGCAGCCGAACTATGTCAAATGTTTGGCAGAACAGAAGAATAAAGACTGCGATGGGGAATTTCATATGGGCAAATTGATGCGTGATAGAAGAGTTGCTATTCTCTTTGAAGCTGTGCTCAGCAGCTATGCTCCTGTAATCTTACAGTATGAGATGATTTGCATCAGAAGGCAGACTGGTAAATTAAATTTATTTTTACTTGCCTACCCAGTAGAGAGCTTCTTGTGTCTAGGTGAAAAGATGGTGTTCCTGAATCGTGGGGTCTGCGCTCCAGAAGCATTGTCTTCCAGAGGGTCGCTGTTCTGTAGGGCATCCATCCTGTTTGACTCAACAACATCTGGAGGGCAGTGTTGAATTTAGCTTTGTTTACACTAAAGAAAAGAAAATTTCAGATAAATAATTGAAAAAAGACATTATGCAAACAGTGCAACTTCTTTGGCGTTCTGGATGTGTCACAGAATGTCTTAATGATGAATGTTTATGAAAATAATTTTCATAAATGACCAGATAGATTGACTGCAGCTTTCCATAGCTCAGGTTCTGGGAAGAAACATGCAAACCCAAATCAGACCTTCAAAAGTCCTTGCCCAATATATGATGTTTGTACCCAGTTGTGTTGCCTTTTTCACTGTCATTTGTCCAGGATCAGACCATATAAAAGTAAGATTCACTTTGGTGTAGGGTCTTGAATGTCATTGATATGTTGTGCTTATCTTTGTTTGAATTTCATTTAAAACAGTACATCAGCCTTAAGTATAATGGTTTTCTTAGACAACTTTAAAATTATTATGTCCAACTGGGACATTATGTCCCATCTGTGTCCGTCCCTCTGTCCGCCCCCTTCCCCCCCCCAAAAAAAAAAAAAGTTGCTTAAGTCCTGTGTCACATTCCTTTAGAAAAATAAAATTGTTAGTTAGGAAAATAGTCAGGTCATTTCTATAAAAATAACCACCATTTTTTATTTTTGATGAAATGAAGTTTATTGAAAGTGCTGGCATTTGGTGGCCTGAAAGAAAAAGTAGGACTGAAAAAATATTTAATCTAAGTTGTAAAGGAGCTTGGAATCACACCACAAGCATCATAATTAACTTTAATAATTATAAATGTAAATGCAGACAAGCCACAAGGTTTTAATGGTGTGCCACATGCTTCTGCTAATTATTTTAGAGTTTGGACACATTCAGTGCCAGCTAATTATAAACCCTGCTATGGAAATCATCTGTTTATATTAGACTTATTGATCTCTAGTGTTTAAGCAATATGAAAAGGGAAATCTACAATGCTGTACCATCTGCTTTGTATTCCTAATTGCTTTTAAAGAATCAAATATATAAATAGTCAGCTTTTTATATGTTGGGCTTCAAACTCATTCAAGAAACATGTTTTGCAAATCTAAGCGAACAAGAAAAAGATGGAGCATTAATAATTTCACTCTTCCCCTTCAACTTTTTCCATCCTTGGGTCTCTGCAGTTCACTGACCTCAACATGGGAGAACAAAACATGCGTGTCCCAGAAGTCCCACATATTGGTCAAGCCAGCTGAGAAGTTATGCGGTTTATCATTTACATCTTTTAATTGCACATTTTCTTTTACTCCTTGCCATCAAACGCACCTTATGGCCATGAACATTTCTTGTTATTCCACTTAATGGATACACAAGAAGAGGGGAAGGGAAATTAATGTTCAAACTAACGATCGCCTCCTCTGGGAAGTATTTGGCTTTATGGCAGATTAAGCCTATTGGGCTGCATGATGGGCATTTGGTTGGGGGGAAGGATTCAGACTTAGATCCCCCTCCCTCTTTTTTTTTTGTTAGAAGTATCACTATTATGTATTTCTGCTATTTCACAGTAATTTCTTCATAAAATTGCTGATTTTCATGCTGTATAAAATAACAGTTTTCAGTGCTTCGGCTGCTTGCAGTGTCACTTTTACTGGGATAGTCTCTTTTGTTAGATGTTTACTATTCTTTGATCCTTCAAAATTGCATTAATAAAAAGATGGCACATTCAGAGTGCTGCTCAATGCTTGCAGCACTCCTAGGAAGTGAGCGTTCCCTAGACCCATTTCACAGATGGAGGAAGCAGGAACAGAGCCTGCATGAAAACTGTACGTATTCCCAACTCTCCGGCCCTTTCTGATGTCTTGCCCTCTAGAATATTGTTCTGCTTTTGCAAGGTTTGCATACAGAGCACTGGAGAAATTATCTTTTTCTAAAGTTAGAAATTCTAACTTAGCCTAATTGTTTTGTTGCCCCAAAAGAAGGTATCTTATTACGGGGTTTGGCACTCAGGATACATAATGACATTACTTCTGGAGGAATCCTGCAGTGGACGTAAGAGGGGGAGAGTAAAGATGCAGAATGTGTCTGGTGTGAATTGTCACAATTCTGTAACTTTTAAAGTCTGCGATGTTCCAACAATTTGCATAGGACAGGAGTGTGCCCTAAGAATTGCCGTCTTTTTGACAAATTGAGAAACTGGGCCAGATCCCTAGCTAGTGTCAGTTGTAGTAGCTCTACTGAAATCCATGGAGCTGTGCCAGGCTGCACCAGCTGGGAGTCTGGCAATAGCCGTTTAAAATTAAACAAGTTAATGCACTTGACTGCTGCAGTTAAGAGGTCCTGAACCTCTGCTGCTTTGCCTATTGAGAAGTTGCTTACACCTGCTTAGACAACTCACTGCCCTCACATCCCAGTTACACAGCCTTGCTTCGCACGAGGTGCAAATGTTCATGGCGGGGCATGGTGGAAGAGAGTTGGTCCTTAAAAACACACTAAGAGCTGGGTTTATGGGTGTGGATCGTTCTTTTGCTTTTTTGAAATTATATTGTTTTGTTCTCTGTGTTCGTTAAATTGCTCTGCTTAGCCTGGCGCTTTGGAAGAGAAGTCTGCCACATATAGCTCTATGCTTATCCTTTTCTAGTGCGCATGCACACCCTTATTTTAATCTCTTTGCGTGTGCATTAGTAGTGTAGGCTCCTGTCGTTATCTGAGTTTGTTATAATTAGGGCTCCTGGTTTTCTGCAATTCAGCAGGGAAAGAAGTGCAGCTTCAGTTTTCTGTTGCTTTAAAATTCAGGCTTCTTCCCAAAAGTGAGGTACCAAGCACAGAAACAACACTGGAATAGGCTTTTGAATGACCTTTCTAGTAAGTCTCACATTTACAGTGAACAATGCAATCTGGAAGCTTTTAGAGGGCTAGCCAAAGTCCTGATCTATTTTTGAGATAATTATCCACTTTCATTTTAATCCATCAGCATAAGCAGTAACACTGAGAAGAACCACTGACCACGTAGCATCATCTGTTCTCCTGCTGTTGGGGAGCAAGTAACATGAGTGTGGAAGGTTGGGTTCTTCTTGGTGACACTTGGTACGGGGCATGCCGTGACAGCATGGGATTTAGTTTGGCAGCTTGCAGTGGGCCAGAGCCTATGATGCTATGCGGAGAGAAAAATACATCAGTTGTCTAGAAGACTTTTATCTTGGGCTGCTACTCCTAGTGCATCTAGCATCACTGCATCTGCCCTAATGAAAAGCCAGGCCTCCAGAGGAAGCCACAGCAGGATGAAATAAGCACAAGCGTCTTCCTTTCTGAGGATGGATGTGGGAAGGATTACTGTTTTTGTTTTTTTTTTTCTACTCACAGACAACAAATAGAATCAATATGACCTCCTCTTGTTGAAGTCACCTCTTGGGAATCATCAGCTGAGTCCATGAAGATCTATCTACATGTACTGAAGTTATCATGGATGAAGCTTATTTTGTGAGCACAGGTCTGGTGTGGTCTAGATTACTTAAGGCTTTTCAAGATCATGGAAAGCATCTAACATTTCATCAAAAAGGGTCTGTGAGCAGAAAACAAACAGCAAGTTAATTACATGGTATTATGGGACAAGGAAAAAACCAATGATATCCTTTCGATAGGTTTGAGCTATAGCTCTATTTAACTGGGATGTTAAATAATTTAGTCTTAACTTGCCAGAGGTAGGGGTTATTGCTATTGCAGAGACAAAATTTGATGGAAAAGTTCTCTGGCTGCAATGGAGGTGGAAGTGGTTGGCTTTTGATGCTGCTCTTGTGTGGACAAAAGGAATTTGCTTGACAGATTTAGATGCCAACTGAACACTTTGACATTTTATAACTTGTAACTAATGCATCACTAAGATTGAGGCTGTCTGCCTCCATTTGTTTTCTACCACTTTGGTATTGCATCCTACCACATAAAGATTACTTGAGTCGTCACCCACTCAGCAAAAGCATAGGTGTCCAACGTATAATCTGGAATGTAAGATTACTGCCTAAAAGCTCTGCCAGAATTGTAGTGATACCGCAAACTGGGATCGCTTCAACCATGTTGTAACTACAAGGCTTTGTAACCTCCTAGGGTGAGAATACAGTAGTTTGGTACGGTGATGTATCAGTCTCGTTGCACCTGAATGTCATATTCTCTTCAGAGCGAGTAGATAGGCTTTTGTGTAGAGACTGTCATAAAAGCAGTAAAACCTCTTATTTTTGGCAAGCAGAAGCTGTTTAAGAACCAAACTAAACTGCGATAAAACAATAATTTGGAGGAGTAAAGCAGTGCTAACCTGCATGGCAAGTTTCAGCTGATACACTGTGAAATAGCAAAGATATTAAACTCCCCTAAGATAAGGGTTATAATAGGAACTCCAGTGACCCTCCAGTACAGTGGGGCTTCCGTGGTACTATAATTAGGGTTATTACGATGAAGTCAGGCATATAAATGTTAACATTCTGCTCATTAAAATAGTTCTTTTCTGAGAATTAAGGATTCTGCATTTTACATTCATAAAGTGAATAATATAAACTTAACTTGTGGTTTCTTTGATTATGTGCTGGAAAGAGTTAAAATTCTCTATGTAGATCACTGTAGTTTTATTATGTAAGATGACCTTAGGAACTGTCATCCCCCTTGAATTTATACAAAGAATTCAAAGTAAAGGTTTTCTAGGTTACACTTCTTTTTTCAACCCTTTGTCCTGTCAGCTCAGTCCTAGATATCTTCATCTGCCGACATGCCCAGATGTGCAATGAATGTTGATTTGAGCTGGCCCCTCAACCCCTCCCTGCTGGTGTCATTAAAACCAGGGAGGTAGCTGCTCCCCTGGCATCTTTGGCAAGGCTTGGCTTTACACTGCGGACTAAATTATTGATGAAGAGCACTTCTGTCGCAGTGTGTTTTACCCACCTTTAAATGAAACAGTGCGGATAGAGCTGTCATTGCCTCCTCACTCCCTGCAACTTCTACATGACATTTATGATGTGGTTCAGATTGCACTGAAGCAATTAATTTCCAGTAGAGCCTGCACTCAGAATGAAGTTCCCTGACAATTACCAAGGGCTGGTTTTTCAGTGAGCATACCACACAGTCATTGATACAGTATACAAAAGAAAACATCACAATATACCGCAAAGGTTTGTTGGTCTTTTTTTTTTTTCTGAATCTGATGCTTAGTGTCTGAATATCCTTTTCACACCAATACCTTTTCTTAACAATGTGGATGCAACCTGGTGTTCAGACCCGTGCTTTTGGCCTGATCCTGCTGTGCATTGAATGCCATCAGATTCTGCTACAATCAGTGGGACCCAAGTTTTGCCATCTGTTAAGAAAAGCCTTACCAAAAATGTCTGTCATTTTTGGTAAGAGACAGCCAATATCTTTCCATCAGACATCTGTCTGCACCTGGAAGCGAAACCTGTTTTATAATTCTGTATTCAGCCATTAAAATGGTGCTGGTGCTATAGGAGCTGCTATTTTATATCTCTTCTAGGTGCTATCTGAACATGAGGATAGACTTTTTTGTAAAGAAGGTGTGCTCCTTGCTTAGGATTTGTGTAGGATAGAGAACGGAATAGATTTAGTTTATATATGTTGTTTCTCTCATACTTTGACGGTCTCCCTAACACCTTGAGAGCGAGCTCGCCATGTGAGGCATCTGCCAATCTGCGGTGAGGAAGATTTTTGTCCAGGCCTGGGATTTATAACTTGTTTTATTGGAGAAGGGGACACTGATCTGAACACAAGATTATACCTGCTGCTCCTCTTGAAGTGGAGCCACCAGCTTCCACCTGAGTAGCTACCAGAGATGGATGAAAGTAGCCATGGTTTCCTATTTCAGTTGCAGCACAGTACAGCTCTGTCTTCCCTGATGACAGCGCTGTCAGACTAACATGGGGTGAGAATTCAAACTGGCACCTATGCATCAGGGTGATGGGCACTTTAGGAATGCATAGACAAAAATACAGACAGTATATTGATGGATAAACTAATGTGTGGACTTGTACTTACATGCTGAGGCTCAGAGGTGAATATTCTGACGACTGAAACATTTTGACACAAGTACTTATTAAGAAAATGTGTGAACTGGTTTGGATGAAATCGAATGTATCTTTACCCAGACCATGAAACAATCTGCTGGAGATTTGGAAAGACTAACGTAACTTGCCTTTCCCACAGTTCTGGCATTCCAACGGTGCTTCATGGGTTGGCAGTATCAGAAGGTGACCCTCTGAAATGTCACCTGAGGTAATCTGATGTGTTTTGGCTTAGGAGAAGCTTTGGTATGAGTGCTAGGCTCAGCAGAAATGTATGGATTTAGGAACATCTCTTTAAGCATTCCCTTTTAAAAATTGCAGCTGCACTGCAGTAGTCTGAATCCCCCCCCCAATAAATGAGATTTAAATTTCATTTGAGGAAGAGGCCCTGGAAATAAATCAAGCAGAGGGATTTTTTTTTTCCTATGGCATATTTAGCTAGAATGAAACGGGGAGTTCTTAAAAACACCCATCGCCTCTGTCCCCCAAACTTTATTTAGATTAGGGTTCAGGGTGGCAAAGTGCCTGAAATATTTTGAAGGAAGAGGTAGCCTCCTTCTCCTGTTTCATGGTAAGCTAAAGTGTGTGTGTGTGTAAATCACATGAGGTGCTCCAAGTTATTGGTGTGGCTACATTACTGCAAGCTGCCTTAAAATGTCTCATTAGAATCTGTCGGAGGTCAGAGGAACTAATGTTAGAATTGTTGGAGCCTGAATATGGTGCTATGAAAAGTGCGTAAGGAATCTGGTGTGTTCTTCATATTTTAGTGAAGTCTCACTTTTAATGATTTTACCATCATTCTTCAGTTAAGGTTAAAATGAAAGGCTTATGGGATTCATTGCAGGATTATGTTGGAGAATGAGGGATGTTTATACAAGGAATTTGTAGGATAGCAAGCAGCCTTTAATGAGCGTTTTAAAACTGTAGAAACAGGTCTCTTTGAGATATGAGGAAGGTCTTCTAACTAAACCATTCACCTTGAAGAATCTTGCTGCTTTTGTCCACTTTTGTCCAACATTTTGTTTGGTTAGGGGTGGAGCCCTTAAGCGTGAAGTGTCCTTTCTGCCCTGGATCTGATAGCACAAATGCCCAAATCTTCATTATGATGTTTCAAGTTTGCTATTTTAGCATCAAGATCTGCATCTCTGCCAGGAGTGTATTTTACTCTGGACAGCTGGAATAAGCTGTACTGGCACACTGTGTCTACCTTACAAATCATTTGCTGATTTATCCAGTAGTTTGTTGGTAAGTGTGTTGGTTTGCCTATTGTGGCTTTAGCAGCAGATACCAAGATAAGATAGTAGATGGAAAATTCAGTTTGGTGTCACTTTCATTTCTGTCTTCTCAGTGGGTAGGCACCAGTAACGTGCTAAATTTAAAATTGGCTTGGAATTTGGTTAACTGTAAAAAACCTGTGAATTCCTCAGTTGTTTCATAAGGCTGATGGGTTATTGGGCAGTCTCCCTCTGGCCATCAGGATGTCGATGGACCGCAGGTGAGGTCCGTACAGCTGAATGGCACTGCTCTGCAATGCTCACGTGCCTGCCCGTTTCCTTCGGTAGCTACCAGCCCTGACTCCAAACCACCTTAGATCTCTACACGACCCTTTCTTGAATTGTTTTAAGCAAAAGGAAAGAATCAATGATCTTGTCTCTGCTCCCAATTTTTGAGCAACTGAGTTTTTCTCCTGTTTCTTTTCTTTTTGGAGGGGGAATAAGGTGATAGACCTGTTCCCTACTGAGTCCCTCTTTGGAGGATTGTCTTTCAGGCTGTGTACTGCCAGGCCATTTCACTTTTTTCCAGCAGTAGATTGAGAAAGCCCCCGTCTTGATACTTGTTCTTTAAAACACCCTGGGGGTGAAATGCCTCAGAGAAGACTTGATTAGTTTGCTCTCTTTCCTTCCCCTCCCCCCCTTTTTTTATTTTTAAATAAACCAAGAATTTATCATCATGCCTACTTCTGCAAACTAGTGTTGTAATGTAGGCTTGATATATATTTTTTATGTAAAAACACAACCTATCTGTCAGCATTTTAAAACTCTAGTGTCTGTATTTAGCAATCTAAATAAAATTGCTTTAGTTTCAGAGGTTCAGAAACCTGTGAGGGATAAGATATAGAAGGAAGGGATCACCAAGTGATTGAAGGAATAACATTAGCAGCATGTGGCATAGGTGGAAGCTGAACTTGCCACAAGTGTGGAGTGCCAGAGCAACTGAAGCAGTGATGACATTGGGAGGCAAGTACAGGCTGGTGCCCAAGAGAAGAGGATATGGAGAGTTTGGTGGGTCGTGTATGGACAGCCACTGGCCATCGGGAACAGGTTTGTGGTGGTGAGCGGGAGAGAGGGTAGAGCTTTGTGGACGAGGGTTTGGTGTAGGAGGAAAGTGTTAGGAAGATGGTATAGATTTGGAAAAATCCCACATTTTACCATATTTGAAGTGAACCTTTTGTCCAGAGGCACAAATGTGAGGAGCTACTTTCCACTTCAGTGCTGAAATTCAGACGGGGTAGTGAGGAGAAGGCTGGGCGCTGCTGCAAAGGGAATGTACCGTCTTGAATGAGATGTTGATGATCTCTGCTGGAGCTGGAGAAAACTAATGATGAAAGAGAGATTAATTTATGTTAAAAAAAATCAAAAGGTCCATCTTTAAAAGATCTACAAAAATGCGTATGTGTGACTTAGGGTATGTGATTCCTTACTGCTATTAGCCAACACAACATGAGAGTCTGAGCTCCGGATTTTTTAATAGGACAGGTTAAAATTTCTTTTTGAGTGAAAGTTAATATATTTAAATATACGTGAAGAGATTCCCTTGTCTCCTGGAGAGTTAGGACATGACTCTCTGCTCTATTGTAGCACTTTTTTGCTGGTGCTGCAAATATGCTTTGTACAAGTGTTAAAAAATGCTGTTACAAAGCAGAGAATTAGACCTCAGTATGTAAAATAGGGAGATGATGCAGAGTAATTTGAGTAGGAAATCCTGGGACATTAGCGATGCTCCAAGTGCAAATTTTAATATGGATTTAACTGCAGAGCTGCTACTGAGGCCTCCATAATGTTGTTTTAAGGTTAATTTGGAAACCTCGTTCGGCATTTTGGCTGCCTAACAGCCACTGTCATTAGTGAGAGTCGCATGGTTGAGTTCCAGTGCTCTGCTCTGCAAATCTCCCTCTCTACAGTTGTTTATGTACATAGAAATAAATGAGCAAATAGACCATTCTTTGAAAAGATGATTTTGTGTATAATAACGTGTTAATGTTTTAATCCAGTCATCTGTACTCCCACAAGGCAGGCAAAGGAGCTTCAGATCTGAGTTCTGAACCTTTTCTTAATGACAGATTTCTTTGGTCAGAAGCAAGTCAAGCTCTCCCTTTGTCATCCTGGCTTATTTTTCAGTCTTGCTGTCTTTCCACAAGACAGCAGTGAGAGATTGCTATGAAACTAATTAATGTCTGACAGACAGATCGAACCAAATATCCAAAGGATTCAGAGTATAGTTCATTCCACTTTACAAAACAGAATACCACAAGGCAAGAAACATATAGATGACATTATTATACTAACAAATAGCTGAGGGAATTTTCTTGCTCATTTTATCCAAATTAGACAATTTAAGACAATTATGGTTAAACTCCCCTCCCAGACTGTGGCTCAGTTACCTTGATGTGTTGGTAGTTGTAAAGAGATACATATGAAATATTACCTAAGAGGGAAGCTGTGTGCTTTAGTGGACCTCTATTGTCTCTCAGAGTGCAACCACAAGGGAGAAATAAGGGTCATGTGTCATATATGCATAGCTAAAGTGTAGAAGATTTATGACTTAGTGAATATGTAGATATGCTAGTGTTCTTGACCAAGCTGTGGAAGCTGTCCTTGAGTGTGTCTGAGGTTTTACAGTTTAAAAAAAAAAAAAAAAAAAAACTAAAAAAAAAACTTCAAAGCGAGAAAGAGACAAACAATTATACACACGCAGTCTTGGAACACTTGGGCAGTGTTCTCTGCAATCGCAAAAATAATGACTGCTCATCCTAGTCTCTTGGGGGGAAATTTCCATATTTTTGCTTTCGAGGCACTTTCAAAGCCATTTACTGCCATAATTCATACACCGCTGGATTAAGAACCATATGCCTCTTAAAATCAGCAAGAGGCTATGTAGCGGATTTGCTGATTTAAGGAAAAGGAAAAAATAAAAATAAAATAGGCAGATTGAGACCTACTTTTACTTCAAAGGATATAATAATACCAGTTTGTAAGTCCACTCATTAAGAAACAGTTCCTAATTAATTGGATAGGGTGACAACGAAAAATATCAAACTCCAGTTTGTTGACCACTGCATTTGATTTCTCTGCTTATTGTAGTATCTTTTGGTCACCGGCTATCTGTAATTATTAACTGTACATTCAACGCGAGTTGTATCCGGAGGCTTAAGCAGTGCTCATGGATCAAGAGAGGAACATTTCAGCTGCAAAACAGGTATCATTCTGTCAGAAATAAGGGATGGTCCTGTGACATTAACTGTGAGTGATCACAGTTTGCTACATGAGATTACAGCATGATGCTAATTCACTTTGCTTTTCAGCAGAACATGCACCAGTTTCACTGTTTAGCAGTAAAACACCTTTCACTGGTGTTATCACTACCAGCATGTCTTCTGGATTATCTAGTCCGTTGTCTGGAAATTCATGTCTTTTTGGATCTGTGCTGACTTCTCTACAGTGCAGCTCGTGAGCATCCCCAGAATCCAGCATCTCACACATCTGTATACCAATACATACTCACAGTCTCTGTGATAAGAGAAAGCTTTGCAAATAACAGGCTCTTCATCTACAAGCGGCATGAGAATGATTGCAAAAGTGACTGCCTGAGTCTGCAGACAGCCTGGAAAAATAGCTTCAAAAGGGTTATGTAAAGGTCGCTGAGGAAACTTCAAAACACAGCCATAATCTTCTCATAGTTAATGGTTGCAGCAGATGTGTAGCCCAAATAGTCGTAATTCCTATACACGGCAAGGAAATGGGGAGAGGTGTATTGGCATAATTGGCAACTGCCAAAACCAGTAAAACATTTAGACTTTTCAACCAAAATTGAAATTATTCCTGATCTTTTCTGCAAAGGGACATGGAAAGAAAATGTACTCCCCCTTCATCATCTTTGATTGCTTTTTCTATTTAAAATCAACTGGCCCGATGATAACATTATTCCCAGCAGAAAACATGACATTAAAATAAAATCAGCATCGATGTAGAGAACAGGGATGCAGATACAGTATTTGTATCTTCTTGGCTAAATTGTAGTTATTAACTTTTCCTAAATTTGTTTCTGATTTTTCTGTAACAATTTGTTGTCGGACACAGTTTAGAGGAGAACAAGGGGGACAATCAGAACCCCAGAAAATGTGGCCCACAAAGATTAAAAGAAATGAGTTACTGAGCCTGAGGCACTGATGTCTGGAAGGGAGTATGATTGTTCTTTTCATATATGTAAAAGTCTGCTCTCCCTGTCTGTGGTGGACAAAGCAATGGGACCGAACTGAGACTAGCAAGATTCAGGCTGGGTTTTAAAAAAGCCTTCCTGGTCAGGGAGGTTATCGCACCACTGGAGTAGGTTGCTGGCATCCCTTTTACTGTGTCCTGCTTGGAACTGGGTAGATAAACATCTGGTAGAAAGGATGTAATTTGCTTTCAAAGGGAAAATGACCTTTATGTCTCAGGGTCCTTTCCCACCACATGATTCTGTAGATCTCCATGCAGTTCCTGAAACTACTGTTGTTACAGTGTATTATTTTATTCCTGCTAAGAGGCTATATGAATGAAGGAGAATTTCCTACTTCCACGCCTTTTCCTGGAAAGGTGCTATCAATAGGTGGAGAACCTTATTACGAAATACTTGGTTTGAGGAAAGGCTATTTGTTTCCTGGGAATTTTGTAGGGGCCAGCAAGTTCAAAAGCATCTAGAAATCTAGAAAGCATCCCTCCCAGGGATCTGGGAGGCAGGACTTGATGCTGTTAATATATATCATGACCCAACGCAGATTGTATCTGTCACATGAGGTTATAAGTGTTTACAGAGCAAACTCCATTTCCCTAGAACAAACTGCTCTGTTCCCTTTTCCCCCCCTTTTCCCCCCCTTCCTGGACCAACAGGAGATCATGGCCTAATTGTGTCCTAACCACTCTGTTTTCTTGTTTCAGCCTTTGAGAAGTGAATAGAAGAGGGTCAAAGTGTGTTGCATTTCAGTGTGTTTGAGGCTTCCTCTACAAATATATTTGCTGAGAGAATTTAGCTTAGAAAATTAAACCTTTTGGTTTTTTGAATGAAGAAGAGTGCTTTGAAGGGGTTTGTAAACCGCTACAGCTGCTCTAAGGGAGAGCTGCTTCTGTGTTAATCTGGGTGAATCCTGAATGGGACTGAAATGGGACTGGGGCCCAATGTTAGTCTTTTTTCACTATTTATTTCTTCTTTTGAGGTCTTAAATGCTTTCAGACAGAAACCTGATCTAAACCTCCAGTTGCCTCCCTTCCCTGCAACAGATGCATAGGAAGTCTGAGGATATTGATTAAGCCCCCCAAATACACGCCTTGGAATTCACTTTTTACTCCTGTTTGAAAGAGCAAATAATCACATGCCTGCAATAATGTAAATTATGACTGTACTCCCACAAGCTAATTACATTTCAGACACAAAGCCTGTCAACTTTCCTGCTCCGTGGTGATAAAGGAACCTGCTGGGTAAAATAGCCACCACTCATGTGTTATTTCAGGAAATATCTAGCTGACTGTGGGAGAAAGTTCTTGGGTTTGTATTGAAGTAAAGAAACAAAACAGGAAAACTCTAGTAGATTTATAGTAAATGTAAGTGGCTATAATGATCAATATGATTGGACAACATAGTTTAAAATTAATCACAGTCTTTGTTTAAGGAACCTGTCTGGTTTTGCCTTGCGTGTTCTTTTTCATATTTATTGAGAATACTGCCTGCAATTGAGACTGTTTCCACTGGGATTTAAGGTAGCATGTTTTCCTTTGCAGCCAGGGTGGGCTGGAGCTATTCCAGAGGAGTGCTGCAAAAGCGGCTTAATTTCCTCCCAACTATTTGTTACTACTGATGTCCTAGAGGTTATCACCCTAACCAGCTATCTGGGGAGAAGAAACATTCAATCAGTCCTTGTGCACTTTAGTGCTAGTGCAGCCGACTTAGTTAAAACAGATCTCAAAACTAAGCCATCTGATTTTTTTTTTCTTCTCTTTTTTTCAGTTAAGCAAATGAGAGCACTCACAGATTTGGATTTGCCAGTTGAAATGCGAAGGTGGCAACTTGCAGCAGAGGGGTGGTGAACAGCCAAACAAACCAGGGGTGAAGGCAGCATCTTTCACTGCATGGCCCTTTCCGTATTACGCTTCTGGGTGGAACATAAAGGCACTTCCAGAGGTAGGTTTAGAGGCCCAGCTGACAGGTGCTAACTTGTTTAGCTGCTGTGCCTTGATTGCATTTGATTGTGTGCCCGTAACCTGAGCGGATTCCAGAAAGGAGTCATATTCTACTTATGGCAAGTTCCTTGTGCAATACATCACGGTTTTGGCGTGTAGCTTGGCCTTGTTGCAGTACTCAGGGGAAGGAGTAAACCCAAATGAGTGTGAAAGAGGTTTTGAGAGGAACTGGTGCTTTCTAGCCTGACCTGGGCCATGTGACAGGACATACGGTTGTTTTGGTGGCTTTTAGTGTTGAGCTGTGATTTATAGGAGGTGCCCACCCCCCAAGGCATAGTATTATAGCTTCTGTCTCACTCTACATCTGGACGTGGGGCTGAGGACCTAGAGAGATATCTTGGCGTGATGTCTGAAAAGGGTGGAATAGCAGTGCTGTGTGGAAAGGCTGGGAGATGAGAGGGAATGGGAGGGGAAGGGTGATGAATTCTTATTTAACTGCCCCCAGTAAATGAACACCAGATACTTAGGAGGATGCCCTTTCTACTCAAGAAGAAGCTGATGTGAATCACCCTTTCTGAACAGCTGTCATACCGCTAGTTACTAAACATCACATCATTCTCATGCAGTATAGCAGTACTAAGCATGATATAAGATCAGGGAGGTTGAAGTTGGCTCTGATTGTTTAACATTAAACCTTTGTTGATAGTTTCAAATCTCTGCCAGATGTCATCATGCTGCTGATAACCTGATGTCCAATAACTTCAGCTTCATAAAGACTCTGTTGGTAGAATGAGAGTCCAAACGCACAAGGGCACAGCTCTTCAGTAACCTGGATACCTCAGTAAAATCAATAGGAACTGGTGTTTCAGTACCTATATGAACCTGGTTGATAATATATAGCAATGTATAGTATGTGTCCAGATGTTTAATAGACTCAGTAGGGGAGAATGGTACTCAGGCAATTGTCTGGAATTACTGCTGTATGAATTACTACTTCATGCTTTTGGTCTGTCACTAATGAAACTGTGATGCACATCCCCGTTCAGAGTCCTCAAAGCCTGTACACAACCTGTATCACCCATAAGACCTCAGAGCTGCATGAAAATGATACATTGACTTTCTGCAGGGCTTTTTTCCTGGGAAATGGTCGCCCTGAAAGCTCTCCATTGCAATGATATGAACATATTCGCGGCCATTTGTCTATCTCCTAACATTTACACTTTGAAATATCCACTGGAAAGTAATAGTGCATGATTTCTAGGACATGGTGATTCAGACCCTCTGCTTTGCTGATTAACATGCCACTATGTTCTTCAGTGAAGCAACATGCACCTATGCTAGTGAGAACTTGTCCCAAAGGACTAAGGAAGTCGGAGTGTAAAATAAAGTTTTATTCTAATGTTATTAAATAGCTCTGTCCTTGGAAAAGAGCACAAATACTCCCTTTATATATGAAATGAGTCTGAAAGTTTAGGTAAATGTATAAGTATCCTGTTAAGTAGTGCTCAGTGAAACACTTTTTTCATGAAATAGTTTTTCTTCTGAACATACTTACTTTGTATTTTGAGAGGAAATGGTGGAAGTGGTGAGGACATGGTGCCTTAAAAAAGCCCTAACAGTGCAAAGTCATTTTTCCATACATTTTCATGAGTATTTTTTATTATGCATTGCACACGTCCTAAATACATAATTACATGCTGTCTTGGCCAATTGAGTAAATAATACTTTTTTTTTTAAAAAAAAAAAGGGGGAAAAAGAATTAATATTTAACAAATGGAGTGCAATGGCTTCAATGTAGGGAACATAATACGAGTTTTACAAACCTGCCTAATTATGCACTTAACCAAGACATGAGGACAGTTCCTCTAGAGCCATTCTGGCCTGTCAAGTAAATAATATGCATTTTACAAAACCAACTAATTATGGATTTACCCACGGGACTGTAAAAGATCTGAAGATGCAGGTAAGTAATATGCATTTTATAGCTAACCATGCATGGGGAATTTAATTTAATTAAAAATGTGGTAGGTAAAAAAAGAAAGAGTAAATAATGCCTATAATCTCTCAAAAGCCAGGAAATTCAAGTTAAGTTATCTCCCGTGCCATCTTGAAAAAGTCAATATACCAGTGAGAAATATCTGAGAGTGGGATTCACGTGGGTGGAAGTGTTTTCGTTGAAGGAGATCTCATTGCTTTTCTGGAGCTCTCTGTGATTTGAAGTGTCTCCTCTGGCCATCAAGACTGCAAACTTGGGGCTCTTCTTTGAGATTACATTGCGGGTTCAGGGGTATGGCATGCCTTTGGTCACACTTGTGCATTTTTCCCAGAGATTGTTGTACTAGATTGGCTGCATGCCTGACTAGGAAAAAAAAAAAGAAAAGAATGGAAATCTGGATTCATATTTGGTTTTGTTAATATGCATTTGCCAAGGAGGAATTTTCGGATCTGCTTAGGGAATATGAAGATGACTTGCTGTAAGCTGACATTGTGCTCTTTCTGAACCACTAGAAAAGAAACACTAAGGCTTGAACACTCCATCATGTGTCTCTTTTTGAAATACGTTGTAGGGAAAAGAAGGCAAAAGGTGGCATTAAGACTTTTAAAGAGTCTCGAATGAGAAAAACATTCTGAGCTTAATCCTGCAAAGTACCAAGGACATTGTGCGTATTTCAGTGTGTCGCTAACTGTCTGTATACATGACTACACGGAAATTCGTGCCTGAGAAAGACTGACATTTCAGCAGACTACCTGGTAATTTATCAAATCAAGGAAATCCAGATCTCAGGTGAAAATATAATTAGGAGTGTTAACTAGAGTAAATGAGTAGTGCAAGTGTCTGTACGTACATACACATACTTAGATGTACTAAACCAGTGTTTTCTTCACTGAAGGCTTTAACAGGTGAATTTGAAAGACTGTAGACAGCACATTTCCTTAGGAAACAGTCACTCAACAATAAAGCAGTAAACAGTCAGTTAATGGTGACCCATCCTTTCCACTTCTCAAACAGTGGACAAAGCCTTTTTTTTTTTTTTTTTTGAGCCTTTCCCTTTTTTCCTACTCTGAAAAACAATGTTGGGATAGCTAAAATGCACCAGTCCCCTCTCAGATTGCTGGGTGATACACAAATACATTGTCTGACATTTTCCCCCAGTTTTATACACCAAAGTTGTGTTCTGAATATAAATTCCTGCAAGCTATTGAGATCACAAGTATGAAATCTGAAACTGCTGGTTCTATGATGATAAAGGGACATGCTCTTTAAAAGAACCCATTTTTGCTGCAAGCAATGAACATGCTATGTGGAAACAGACCTAGATTTGAAGTAGAGTTTGAAATGCTGCAGGGATTGCATTACATCCTTCTAACACTCTTCTTCCTTGGTCAGATAGAAGCTTTTTTCATTGTTTATGTGTTTACTTTGAGAATGTTAGATTGGAAAACTTCTATTAACCCTCTTCTTCTTGACTCCCTTTCTTCCACCGTCTTTCCCTGTCACCCACCTCCTCAGCATTTACTGAATATAGTGGTTCTGTTTGGGATCTGAAGAACTGTATTATTTAGCCACAAAAACATCTTCTCTAGCTTTTTCTCTTGCCTTAAAAATTCGCTATTCTTTTTAAAATGCAAAGTGGATTTGCGGTATTCGATTACTTACTGAAACCAGATACAGAAATTTATTATTAGGAAATCAAGTTTCATGCTAGGAGAGTTTGGAGAGCGGTCAAATTAACAACGCGGCTTGTGTTTTAACTGTATTATGGTCTCACCATTCTGCTTGTGTTTCTCACAAAAAACCCAACCCCAATAGCAGTGATCACTGAAAAAAACCCCCAAACCCACAATTGATGTTTATTGCTTAGAAATAGCTGCTTTTGCTTCAGATACTTTGGAAAGCAGAGGAGCAAAATGAGCTAGTGGCAAGCTGTGAGGGTTTCAGGACCAAATACTGCAAATAAAACTCACCTGGAGCTTTTGAGGAGTGAAAGATCAAGACTGCAGTGAACAATTTCTTGCCAGGAATTGCCTTGACCGTTAGGTCACCATTGGAAAAATAATATGATAATCTTTACATTAACTTCAGTAGTTTTCTTTGTGCCAATTGCTCCTATTGTTGCTATGCTCAGCTAAGCTGGCATGGCGGGAGGTGTATTACTGGACTGCTTAAGAGAAGACTTGCTTGAGTTCTCAAGCAAGGTGAATAGGACTTGGAGAATCTGACAAAAATGTTTTATCTGAGCTGTTCTCTTAATTAAATTAGTCCCATTCCAATAGCCAGCTGAATAGTGGTGTCAAGGAGGAGACAGCCACCTTACGAAACCTCTTCTGTAAAACTTACTGTATTTTTAGATTCTTGGATTCTTTCAGTGCCATCTGTAGCACACGCATCACATTCTTCACCGTGCCATTACCTTACAGAAGTAGATGAAGAATAAGAAATTATTTTATCTAGGTCAGAAAGGGAATATGCCGAGAAAACTCCTTTGTGAAGGGAGAAATCAAGCCATCGCACAACGTTAGGAAACACAAGACGCGTTAATTTGGATATTCTTTTAACAGTAACGATTTTAGTAGCAGCATGTCAGGATCATGTATCAACCAATGCTGATATTAGTGCTGGCTTGAAAAAATCCTTGCCTCAGCTTTAGGCAATTTAAGAAGCATTTTTGGTTCCTTGCTTCTCTGAAGCCTGATGGCCAAATCCTGCTCCTTCTGTCTGCTGGGGAGCTCTTCAAGAATTGTTACCGTTAAGGCCCACAGGATTTGTCCCTGGGAACCTTAGGATGTGTGTGGTGAAGGGTTCCTAGGTCTGAGCAAAGAAATTGTGGTGGTTTTTTTTTCTTTAGCTTTCTTCCTAAGTACACCAAGAATTCAGAGGGAATTAGAATAAAAATTCTGTGGAATTTTCTTGAAGCAGAGGGGAGAGTTGTGCTTGCACAGGGCTTGACAGCTCTTGACAGGGCTGCAGAAAATGCAAACATGCTGCAGAGCAACCCGGGCTGTGTACCATAGAGTGTGAGTGCCCTCTGCTGCTCCTGGACATGCTGTACATGCCAGGAAAGCTCGCTTTTGTTTTATTATTTTTAACAAAGGTAAAAGCATCAAAAAAAGGTGTTTATCCTTGTGATGCACAGTGAATGAGCACTGGTTGCTCCAGATCTTTTTAAGGAACGGGCCATATTCTAAGCTCGGTTACAATTAGTGGTGTCAGTAGTCAGTGGAGTTGACACCTACTGTAAATATCATAATATTTTTATGAACATTTACACTGGTGAGTAGTTTTCCAGAGCTGAAGTAACAAGCTCTGTGAATAATTCCGGTATCTATACATGAATAAAGTGAAATGCTTTGAAGTACTTAAAAGTAAATTTTAATATATTCCCTTAGTGCTCAGGTCATTTATGGTCATAGTTCCTAACTCATTTATTTATAACAGAATTTAAGGGGGAAAAAAATAAATTTTAACTTTCTGAAGTGGACCTTCTACAAAATCTAGCAAATCTATTTTAAACAAAGTATTTTAGCTATGAAGTATTCATATTATTTTGTGCTTCTCCATATAACGTAAACTGCCAGCAGCTTTTATGGAATACTAATATTCTCTCACACACATTACATATCTAAAGCTACTAATTACAAATTACATTTTACACAAGCTTTGAAAAGGAAGCTCCAACACTTTGTAGAATATTCTTTTAAATAGCCTAGTACAATATTAAATAATCATTAGACAAAGATTATTATAAAATCAGGCTGCCAAATTACTGACTTTGTGTTTTCTGCGGCCCTAATCTTTCATTTCTTCCTCAAGCAAAACTCCCACTGATTTGAAGAATGCAAGATTTAGGTCTATCGCAGCAAAGTGGAACATCCATATGAACTGTATTATAGCTGGATATAGTATTTCAGTATTATTGAGAAATCAGGTGTAGACTGTATATTGTGAACCTGCAACTGGGAAACTTCATGGCTCTTTGCCAAGTGGTCTGAGGATATTAATAAGATCTAAAGTGTCTTCACAGTTATACTTGTGACTGTCAGTTGGAAACAACTTTAAAGTGAATTCCCGGTTTACGATAAACATCATATTGAAATCTGCTGTAAAAGACAATTCTCCGGTTTTGGGGCAGCTGCTTCCATGGGACCCATGGAAAAAAATGTAGTCTGTACAGTACGCTGTACTGAACGGAAGCAGCTTACATGGTATCATGGTGTCCTCTTTTGATTCATTAAAAATTCCTCCATTCTTTTCTTGTCCCGAGTTCAGCACTATTCCAGATAGAGCCTTAAGCAGTTTAAAGCGTCACCATGAAATTAATGCTGTGAAAAATCAATACAATTGTAATTTAATGCCATACAAGTTAGCTCAAAGTGAATGTGCTGTAGAATTGACTGGAAGGAGCATCCCACAAGTAGTGCAGGTGGCACAATACATCTGCGCCTCCTGACACCTCAGTTCAAATATGTGTTTGTTTTGTTGGCTCAGATCAGTATTTTTTCATGCTCCCCACAATGATGTAAATCAGAACTAATTTAGTAGTCCCTGCGCAAGAAATGTGTATTGCAGAGGTCTGCAAATCAGGACTGAAGTGCCTTGACAAAGCCGTGTGTGGTAAATTCAGGCACAGACATATCTTCCCTGTATCTTCTTCTGCTCCGTGCTATTGTTCTTTTGCTTCCACGAGGATTGAAATTCACCTAAAATCTTGAAGATAAATCAAATTCATAACCTCAAGTGGGTATGCAGTTCCATAGAAAACAAACCTGACAAAGACAGTAAGGCTAATAGGATTGTAAGACAGCCGACTAAGCCGAGGGGTTTGCTTTAATGTTACTTCTACTGCCATCAGACATTAGCACAAATTCAGACCTGGTACAGGCAGGAGCTCTTGAGAACTACATGAGATCCTGGGATAATGAGACTGCTCTTAGCACTGCTGGCTAAGTTCATGGGGAATGTCAACACTTCCTGCCCTAGGAGGTTGCAAAGAAAGATGCAAATCTGTGGCCAAGTTGAAGGCCGGGATGAAACTTGAATGACTGACATTGAAGCAAGGTCTGTGCTGAGAACTGGCTGAAAACAGGAAATGCTGTGGTCTTGGATGTCGGCATTTCTATGCGCTGGCAGGTGAGTTGGAGTACAAGCATGGAAGAGAAATAGTATCTTATCTTATAACTACTGTGGTTTTTATTTTCAATAACATACTTGTTAACTGAGTCTTCTTCATAATGCAATTGTATTCTGCCTGTTTGGAGAGTAGATCCTTAGCCTAGAACTCTTCATCTCATCTCTTACACAGAATTTTAATAGCAAAACTTAAAAATGAAAATTTTTTGAGTGTTGGGATTTAGCCCTCCACCTGAAATAGATGTCTGGATCCAGGCACTATTTAATAAGCTTGGCCTTCTTATAAACACCATTTGTCTTTTCTGTTTAAAAAGCTCTCTACAGGGAGTCATGGGTGATCAGGGCTCCCAAGAGCTACCATAATATTATCCCATGAATCATCTAGTGAAGTGGCTATTGTTTAAACACGTTCCCCTTCAGTTCTGCCATCCTTCTTAGCACCTCATTTTTGGCTATGAGGGCTGGGGAGTAGCTTTCATGAGAGCTGCTGGGACTATGATTCTATGAAATATCAGAGGTAGTTTTTAAGAGTGCATCTCACTCAGTATCACAAGGTACTATAAACATCTCATATAGGATCTATCACATAATATGTTTGACATTGATTGACAAGCTGTTAATATATTGCTGCTCTGGAACTGGAGCGAGTAAAGCAAATAAACTAGCTTAAGCTGAGCCTTAAAATGAGAAATAGTTGTTGCCTCTACTGTTACCAACTTTGTTGCCTTTTTGATGGCTCACAAAACTAAGGAGGTGGCAGACTACTGTTTGCATTGTCCTTAATGTCAGAGTTTTGTCTTACACGTTTCCCTTTAGAATAATGGGTTTGGAGCAGTCGGAACATATGCTCTTGTAACTCTGCAAAACTGGAGCTTTATTAACTTACTGCAAATTTTTGCAAGAATAATTTAGGAAACTCAGAGTTCTGTGCAGATACTGCAATGAAATCTGTACTTCTGCAGGAACATCTATAACAATCTGAAGAAGTTAGCATGGCACAGGGCAAGTGTTTGCTAGAATGCTTTCAAAAAATAATGTCAAGCCAGAAGTGAAGTTCAAATTCTTATTCATAGGCTCTGTACCTTTCTTGTCTTCCACACAAACCTATGAGCTACAGCTTTAGTAAGTCCATCTGTATTACCCCTTTCTGCATTTCTTCCTGCCTCACTGGATTGCAAAAACCGAATTAAGAAAACTCATTTCACAACTCTTTGTCAGCTGGCTTGTTTCTCTCCATCGATTGGTTTCAGGTTATGTCCATATGGGATGGCCCCATCCAAACCCAACCATTATAAATGCTACCTTTTCCTAGTCGGAAAGTGTGTGTAGTCTTCTGTCTTCTTGACTCTCTTCTAGGGTAGGGAGATTGTTTGACATGATCTTCTCCATCTTGAGGTTCCTTCTGAAATCGTCCGTCTGGGTTGCTTGGCAGCTTTTGTCCTTTTATGTGGATAGCATGGATATTTTCAACAGCTATGACAGAGAAGATACTTCTGCTGTAGAGCTAGAAGCAATCGTGGTGACAGTGACACCCAAGAAACCAATAAGTCCTTATTTGGTCCAGTAGCCATATAGAATATTTTTGGCTGTTTTAAGCCCCCCCCCCAACTCTAGGCTAACAATGCAAATTTGTGAAGATAATTGTATATCGCTTTCATATGCAGGTCCCTTTATTGAGAGGAAATACCAGAAATTAAACCTTACAAGTATCCAGAAGCAATTATAAAATGAGTAGATTATAGTGGTAATACTGTAAATGGGAATTCACTGAAATGTCAAACTACTTGCCATAAAATGTAGCAATAATATGATACTAAACACAATACAGAGAGCTTTCAAATATTAATACCTTTATTATTTTCTCTATTAATACTGATAAAGTTCAAACGATCATCACCAAGCTGATCAGGGGAATAATAATATCATTACCATCATCTGCTGGAGGCAGCTATAATGGTGCTGTCATTCTGTCCTACCAGAAGATCACTTACAAACCGACTTGGATTCTGACATAAATCCCTGGAGGTAAATGACAGGACATTACAAGGCTCAGAGGATAATTGTAAACTCGCATGCTAATGACTCAGACTTGTAAAGATACCAATCATAACAAAAATGGTAACAAATAGTAAATTAATTTTTCAGCTTGCTTGGCACTGTCTGCTCAGGAAAAAAGTTCATTGTATTTGAAGGCTTAGTGAGCTTTGCTTGCTATATTTATTCTACTATTATTTCTTTTATAGTGATCTGTATGTAATGCCACCCCTCATGGCTGGTTTATTTAATGACCTAATCAGCAGGCAATTCCTAGAGTTTTAACGGAATGGGTATGCCTTTTACTGCAGGAATGCCTGCTTGCAGAGGAGGCTTCTGAGCTTCTCAGACCAAGAGACCTCTTGACAGATGCAGATTGGTGCATAACTTGAATGTGTTGTAAAATCTGTAGCCACTACTCTATCACACTGGGTCATGTTGAAGCTCTCCCAAAATCTGTGTGTATATCTACATATTGCTTTGCCATCTCAACCACGGTAAATCGTTTCAGCATCTAATGTGGAAATTCTGTGCCAAGTCCTGCCTCTGTTTATGTGTGTGGTACCTAATTTTTATCTTCTCTGTGTCCATATATTTTCATGTGGCTGAATTCCACTCTCACATTCACGGGCGTGAATCTGTCACATCTTACTGACTGCTGAGAGGACGTAACTTTGTCATCGACTGAGCACTCTGCTTTTCATCAGAATGTATACCCTGTGCTTCTCTTTAAAACTGCGTGTCACAAGAGACATTGAAGGCATATGCTTCATATTAAGCATGCATGCAAGTGCTCTCTTGGATTGGGAGCACAGCGTTTGCCTTCTTGTGGGAACAGAGCCATGCAGGTAAAAGGAGAAATTAGTCCTTCTATCTCTTGAGGCCACACAAAGAACACAATATGGCCTTCTTTGTTACTTATATAAACTATGTGTGTGTCCATGGGAGATTTTCTTACTATGTTTGTCTCCTTTCTCTTATCATGTTTTTGTAAGATGGTCCTAAAAATGTGGAGAAGGGAGTACAACTAGTTCTTTTTTTTCCCTCTTCAAAATAGATTTCAAAATTTTGCATTAAAATACACCAATTTTTTTTATTTTGTATAAGCTATCAAGATCTGCCAAAGCAAGTCACGTCAATGACTGAATCTGTTAAAAAGAACTATATCAAAATAAGATATTTACATTAAAGAGAGAATGAATATAT
The DNA here is from genome assembly GCA_013400195.1 of Aramus guarauna. Taxonomy (NCBI): domain Eukaryota; kingdom Metazoa; phylum Chordata; class Aves; order Gruiformes; family Aramidae; genus Aramus; species Aramus guarauna. The sequence continues at coordinate 1,207,743 of VXBL01006551.1, read as the reverse complement.
ATAAACTATTACCTTACTTAAAGGTATAGATACTCCTAAAGGAGCATATTTTGGGTATCAGGTTTAACATCAGGGGCATTGCTACCTGCTAAGGATGGGTTGAGCAGTAACAGGGCCTCAGGCAGAGCTGTGGGCCACGTTTGTTGTAAGCGATGGTGTACATTTCTGTTGCATTGTGGAGGAATCTGTTGCTGATCATGTACTTCACAGGTATGTTTTAAAAGTTATTTTTGTTTTAGAAACAACAACAACAAAAAAAAGAATTTGCAGAAGAGCAGCCTGTGCATTTAATTATAATACTGAATACCAATTAATAAAAAACATCAAAAATAAGTTGCTGGCTGCTGTATAATTAGGTATCTACACCCATCAGATCAAAGTATGTAAATGAACTACATTCTAATAAGCCCCACTGTTTAGCTCAAGAATGATAATGAATCTAATTTGCCTGCCTTAACTTAGCCAAAGCCACTAACTATGTGATTTTCTTTTCTTTGTACATTTTTTTGAGTCGGTACAAAAATGAGATAATCAATAATGGGGGGTAGTCTCCTGAGTGATTCCCACTAATGCTAATGGGAGTTAATTGCTTATATTTAGAGGAGACTGTGCAGTTCTGGCACCCCAGTGAATATAAATTACACAGCGGTGGAGATTGCACAATGGGCTAAATCATCCCCACCCACAGGAGAAGGAAAGTTATTTGGGGAAAACCGCTTTATTCCTTCTGTGGCGTCTCGTCTTGCTGCTCGCAGGAGGGTTTTGCTGGCCAAGCGAGAGCGGTCTCATAGGGCACATCACGAGGCTCCTCACTGGACCTGGGACCTGTGGGACAAGTCCTTGGTGCCCACGGCCCCTGGGAAAGAAGAGCCACCTCCGGGGGTTGGCGGTGCTGCTGTCCCCTGCCAGCACACTGCTGCTTTGTGTGGCTTTTGAGGTGGCAACGCAAGGCTCACTGTGCCAGGAGGAGCCAGCTCTGGGATTCTTCCTATTTTTCTGGCATCAGGTGGATTTGGCTGTTCCAGCTTCAGACTCCACTGTGTTTCTTTCAGGTCTCTGCTGAATAACCACAGAAGAGGGAACTGCGTCTTGTCTGTGCTCCCACACTTTCCCTGTCCCCGTGTTTCACTTGCATTTTGTCCTCCACTTACTTGCATCAGCTCCAGGGCACAAATGAAATCTCTGCCACAAACTGTTGGCACCAGAAAGTCCCTGAAATCACTGGCACAGGGCACAGCAGCTGTGGGGTTTCATCTACCCTTTGTTGTGTTGGCATCTGCTTGCCGTGGTTCATCATTGAAGGGCTTGGAAAGTACAGCTGGAAGGATAGCATCAGCTCAAGGCAGTTGCAGTTCCTGAGGCTTCAGGAGGTGGGGTCAGATAGCCACACGATGCTGCGCTCTTCCTTCATCATCTGGGCAATGTTGCCTGGAGGAAGGTCCTAGCCAGAAGGTCTGGAGGTTAGTCTGGCACCTTGGAGGTGTCCCATGGTGAAACCAGTCTCTGCTGGGTGACATCCAAGGAGCAGCCGAGTCTGCTGTTTCCCTCTGGGCTGGCACAGCCGTGGTACTAATGAGGGGAAACTGAGTTTTTAATGTGATTAGGAGTTTGTCAGAGCCTGTTTTGAAGGGCTGTGCAGGGATGCTGGATTGTTAATTCTGCTATTAACATTATGTAGGAGTGAAACTCTGTTGCTTCACTTCGTAGTCTCCGAACATCCTATTTAAATTAAATTGGCCCGACATGCCTTTATCCATTTTTAAACAAGAAACAAGACAAAACAAACAAAAGCTATCACAGTTTAGCTGAGTCTGTGAAAAGTGCTGTATTATCTTAGCTACAAAAAACCCCGTAGATTTATTTGAAGATGAAATTTTGCATATTGTTAGTCTATAATTTAGGCACTTCAGTATTTAAAAAATTATATGGCTGAGTTATTTACAGCAGAAGAGAGGGAGTTGTGCGTACAGATTAGCTTCTTGTCATCATGTTTTTAAATCTGTAATGGGCATAATGGAGTCAGCTGTACAATGGTAATTTGCAAAGCCCCATTGATTTCAATGAAAGTGCAATGAGGATGGTTAAAGGTATTGGGAGGGCTGATGCTTCCAAATGAAGAGAGATTAAAAAGGCCAATATTAGCAAAAGGAACAAATAGAAATGAATGGGATTAGATAGAAGGCTTACGATACAGAAGTCCAGGCATAGGTTAGCTGATCACTGTAGCAAAACTTTCTCCCCACATTTAAACAGAACTCCAAAGGGTTTGTGCTTCCATTTGAGGTATTTGACTTACAAAGGCGTGTTTTCATTTCTTACGAGCTGCATTTCAAACTGATGTTCACATCTGCCTACTGCTTTTTAGCTCGTTCATTACTCTTGGTTTTTATGAAATGAGCAGGAAAGGATGAGTGCTGTGAGCACCAGACGTGTGTGGATGATGCCTGCTTGAGCTGGGAACAGAAGTGCCAAAGAAGCAAATGTAGAAGTGACCTGTTTTCAGTTGCTCCCAGCTTTGCCAAACCTGAACTGCTTGAGCAGAAGTTGTCTGCTCCAGCTGTCTCCCTTAAGCTCGAACTTTTGGAAAGCTTTCGCTGAGGTGACCCAGCTGTTTGCAAAGATGAGGCTAGGAAGAAATATAGAGTAACCTCTTCATTGGATACCTCAGGAAGACACCCACACATACTGGTGGAGAGGCGGTTTGTGCGTTGGGGATGCCGCCAAGCAATTCTAGATTTGTCTGCCCTGACAACCAGCCTTGACCAAAGGAAATTTTTGAAGCTCATTTTGAGTCAAGAAGTGGATGAAGTTAAAAGTGTTTTCAAGGACTCTTGATTACTGGGCAGAGAGGAGCGGCAGGACAGCAGTTCATACTGCGAATTAGTGTCCTGCTGTCTGGTTGCTCCCTCAATGCCTGATGCGTCCCAGCTCAGCTCTTCACCTTCTGGCATGCTGCAACGGAGCTGCTTTGAGTTTCTGGTGGTGTGTGTTTATCAGTAAAACGTAGCTGACTTTTTTTACTCCTTCCCTGATCCAGTCAGCAGTAAAAGCTTGTCCTAGCCTTTCTCTGCCTTCTTAATATGTGTATTTGGCTTCTGCTGTGAGCTGCTTTGGTCATAGTTTGAACTCGACTCAACATGAGCTGAACTGAGAGACTCACCAGTCCCTTTTTCTTTTAAGTTTTTGGTTTTATGTAAACACTATCACATGAAGTCACATCACAAAGTCCTCTCGTTATTGCTTACTAAATCCTTCCTCAGAGGAATGTCCTGTTCCTGGGAAGGGAGGAGTCATGTTCTGCTGTGATAGCTTTGTGGCAGTATCTCAAGACTGTTCCAAACAGAAATGGTGTTTCGTTTTACTCTTGTGCAGGGATCTCCCTCAAATTTTACAAATGACAACTTTTGGGAACCAGTTGTTAAACGTTATCAAGGCATAAGTCAGTGAAAAGATGACTTCACTTATTTACAAACAGCAGGTTCATCATCAGAAATAAGAGGATCAGCAGTAAGGACCTGGAGTAGTCAGTTCTGTGCTACGTTGCCATTTAGCTATCTTCATTGGTATTCAATGTTTAATTTTTATAAGCGTCTAACATCTTAGAAGTTCTATAAAAAATAGTTCTCTGCGGTTGAACGATGTTCTGTGCTTACGTGAAAATTTTAAGTAGATGAAGACACTGTTTCTGGGTTGTTTTTTTTAAGGGCTGATGTATGGCAGGCACTTAATGCCAGTTTTATATCATGCTGAGGAAGAGTTCTTGGACATTTGCAGGACTGTTTTATTATTCTCCTTTAATTCCTCTCTTAAAACTCTGTTGTGATAGGACATTATACATGAACTTAACAGCAGCTAGGCAGCTGGTGTGTAGAGACGTCTGCTCATCAAGCTGACCAGTATTATCATAGTGGATTTTTTTTTTTTATAGCTCTTTCCTGTTTGTATGTAACCACATGCTGTGCCTTGCCCTACATTTCAGTTACATGCGCTCTTTAAAGTGTTGTGTGTTTGTGTGACACCCTGCATAATGAAGTTTTGACTGAGGATTGAAATGCTATGTAATTGTTACTAGCAAGTGTCATAAACATGCGTGTATGTGTAGGTATACACATATATTTGTATGTACATGCGTATGGGGAAGCATTTTCAAAACAGTTAGAGATACTGCAGGAGATCCCGTTCAAAAACTTCCTTTCACTTCAGTTTTTTCTTTGTAGGGCCATCTCATTCTTTAATGATAATAATGATTACACCTTCTTATTTGTAACATAAGCATAGCTCTCTTCCACTCACTATGGAGTCAAAAACCTGCTTTCTGACTGTAAATCATGAATTTGCTATATGCATGTTGTGACATTAAGCCACGTGAACTGTCCTGAAGTGCTAGAAACAATTTCTTTCTTATCAGCTTGTCATCATTTGTTACTGTTCTCATCAGCGACAGAGGTACAGGAAGTTTTATGTCTGGCATTGAACATGAAAAGATAGTAATCCTGCCAAGGAACAAAAAGAAATATCAAGATTCATTTCAAGGTGTTCCATGTCTCTGCGTTTTGAGGACTAAAACCATCGAAGCAGCTAAATAGTTATGTCAGCGCTACTTAAATTGAACGAGTTTTACATGACTGAACTATAGGCTTTTTGTATAGAAGGTCTGCATCACCACATATCTCATTTTTAGCAGTGATGTTAACAATAAAAATAATACTTCATTATCTTTGTAGATAGTCAAGTGTATCTAGATTGCTTTTAAATTCTAACTTCACTTTTGTAAATTGTGTTATGAATAAGGCATGCAGGAATGCATCCATTGAAATAATTGTATCCTCTGCTTTTAAGAAGCAGGGAGATATTTGGGGAAATATATTTGTATGCAAATTGCTTCTTTTGAGTTAGGAGGCATATTTATTTTTAAAAAGATTCTGAGCGTCCCGTAAGACTGCAGATGTTTTGTGGCCATCTTTTACATTTGATGTGCAGGGCATGCAGCAAACTCCACATCTCTGTGCGTCGAGACAACTGCCTTGTTTGCCAAGGTTGTAAAATAAATTTGAAAGATATTATATACCTATGCATATTAGTCAGGGGATATAAAGGGGATAAGAAAAGTACATTACTTAAGTCTTTCTTTCTCCGTCTTTATATACGTAAACATACCGAAGCCTCTGGGATGACACTTCCCTTTTATTGTGGTAAATCTATTGACTTAAATGGGGATAACTTGTGTAGAGAACTGACATTCAGATCAGAGATAGAGCATTAAGAAACTGATTTCTATGTGGTTGAGCCTGGACATAAGTGCAGTTTTTCAATCCAAAGTGTATTTTATTGTGAACTATGTTCTTATACTTGAAAGTAATGTGAGCTCTTTATCTGACATCAACAGTCCTAATGTAGGAATTCAGTGGAAGAACATCTCAATTGCATCAGTTAGACTGACACAAATGTCAGATTCATGATCTATCCTCACATTTACACATATCTTTCCTTTTTGGTTTGGTTTATCCAAGAAAAACGTGCCAGATCTTTAGAGGTGAGGCATAAGTTGCAGCAAATGGGCTTAGTTCCAGAGTACAGAAACTAGTTCTTCATTTTTGCATTTCAACTCATTCTCTATATTTTGAGCTATAGGCTGAGAATGTTTCCTACCTAAAAGGAAAAGAAGAAAGAAAAGTTGCATAAGAAATTTAAAGGTAACATATTTCCCCAAAACTTCCTCTGATTACTCGTTCTAATAATGCCAAAGCCTCAGATATTTTCTGTATATCTATGATGGTACACTGGGTGCAGCTCAGTTGCATGTCTCATGTTGTTTTGCAGTGAGGGGGCTTTTTTTTCTTCTTCTTTTTTTTTTTTTTTTTTTTTCAAAACCGCAGTTTAGTGTTGCACTGTATTAGGTGAGACTCTGGTATACCTATGGTGCTACAATTTTCTCAAAAATCACACCTTTGGGGCGTGATCTACAGCCTGACAGTTGATATCAAGCTCTTCATTGATATCAAAGAGCTTTCAGTAGGGACTTCTGGCTCATTCAAAATCTCAGCATCAGAGAGCTACGCCAGTGAGACCAACAGTGCAAATTATATTGCAGATGAGGCCCGTCCATTTTTATCAAGTGAAAAATTAAACAATGCAGCTAAAACCCTGAAACCGTCTCCCCGCTAGAGCTCCCATCATCAGCACAGTAAGCTACAGCTAGAAGGTCTGCTCATATAGCCCCTAGGAGAAGTGCAGTGTTTTTACAGACAGGCCTACAGTCGGCTGGGTGTCATATACCCATTCAGTTCTTCAGAGCATGTAAGAAAATGATCTGGGAAAGTGTGTCTTTAGTGAGCCAAGTCTTAAGCCGGCATTAGGCAACTTGCAGGATGAATGCAAGATGTGCCACAGCAGAGACATGGGAAGCTGACAGAATCCTATGGGGAGCTGGTTAAAATCTACTTCACTTGAGTGGCCAGCCTAAGTACAAAGAGGTCAATATATCCATAATTATTATTACAATTTTCTGTTTAAAATATGCCAAGTTCTTTAGGAAAAAAAAAAAAAGAAGAGTTTCTTTTAAAAAACCTTTTAAATTATAGCTTCAAAGCATTAACTTGTCTGGTAGCTTCCTAATTTCCCCAAGGATCTAAGAAATAGGCATTAGGATTCCTTGAGCAAGACAAAGACTTTTAAAATTCTAGTTTTTTAATATACAAGCATTTTATATATGTTCCAGAAATGGCACAGCTAATTTTGTGTGACTTCTACTAACTAGTTACTGGAGCCTATACAAAAGCACTTGTAGTTATAGGGAGAGTATGCTGTATTTTTATCTTCAGACTAGCCTTCAGCATTTGGAAGAAACAAACATATTTCCATTTTGCATGTGTCTCTGGAAAAAAAATGTTTTGCTTGTGGAGAAGAATGACTTCTATTTCTGAATTTGGGAAGTTGTACAGGTTGTAAATAATGCCTATCTTATTCTTTCAACGTATTTATTTTCTATGGCAAATGAATGAAGTATACTTCACAATGATGACAATGAGGAAAACATTACTGAACTGTTATGCAGCACTTCAGATAATTAATGTTAGCATAGCAAGTAAATAATTCTCCCAACAGCCTTATGAACTTGCTAGATCAGTATTATCTTTCCGAGGGTAAGTCACTGACAGCATCAGTATTAAAAGAATGGGATGCTGAGTTCTAATTTTCTTCCTCATTTAAGCAGGGCAAGTTGGGATATGTATGGGATAACTGTTCATAATGTCAGTCCAAGAAGTTTATTTTGCCAAATGACACATGATGTGCTAACCACATCATACTTGCCCCCAGTTCAAATTCATAAGAAGCAGTAAAATTAGGAGTGGTGCGGTACCTTCCCATTGGAGAATATTCAGTGGCACACAGGGATCATTTCGTTGTAGAGTAAAGGAAACAGTCTTTATTGGAAGAACTGTTGTATGTTGAAAGGCTAAACTAAAGACCTCTCACAAGAGTACCCTTTCTGAATTTATTGTATTTTTTTCCTCATTTTTATTGGCATGAACCAGATCAGAAATTGGATGCCATGACAAGAGATGGGTCTGTTAGTTGAATGGAAGCAAGCGCTATCAGGGATGGGTGTAATGAAAGTTGGCCAAGATGATCAGATCCATGAGTTTATAATCTACCAATGGGTCACCAGCTCCTTTTGCACCTAGCACGTGTGAACAAGAAGACAGCAAAATCACGAGGAGTTTAGTTTGCAGGAAAGAATGCAGTGCCATAAAGAACTGGATCCAGCATGGAGAATTCCATGCTAGACCTCATAATGACAGACAAAATGATCACAGAACTAAAAATTAGTGACTGGTTTGGTGTAGGCTATCATAACTTGATTACAGATGCCATGTGTAAACAGAGTAAAGTTGCAGCAGTAGTATTATCTTGTGTTTTAAAAGGCCTCTATTAATGAAGCTGAAAATATTTCTGAGCCAGTCATCCAAGCAGAAGAATTAAATCAGAAAAGACAATTGCAAAGAGCTAAAATTTCAGCGGGATCCCTCAAAAGCCACAAAGGCCCAGTGGACAGGAGTCTCTCCCATTTATAAAGCAGTCCAGCTTAGGCGATAAAAAGCAGATGCAAACAAATGGAAAAGGTAAATCAGTTAGCATACACTGTAGGAATTATAGAAAATGAAAAAGGGCAATGAGAACATAATGAGGAGCTTGGAACCATCAGGGATGAGATTATTAGGAAAAAGGAAAATTTAACAGGGTCACTGATTCATCACAGACGTTAAGTGGAAAAATTCTCAATATAGAATAAAGAGGCTGCTGTTTCCACTATGTGTTTCTGCTCTGTATTTTAGACAGGAGAAATGGCCACGTGGTCAGACGGTGGTAATGAAATACTTCCCTTTCCAACCATAAGTCAAGACAATGTTAATCAGGAGTTTCTGTGTGTGAAATGGGAGGATATAACATGCATCTCTGGGTTTGTTGTGGATGATCAGGCAGATGTGAGCTCTGCGGAGACACCATGGCCAAAAGGGCTAATGAGATTCTTGAATTAATATAAAGGGAAATTTCAAGAGAATGAGAGAGGTTCTGCTACCTCTGTTTTTGGCGCTAGTGTGAGTGCTGCTGGCACACTCCTTGTATGCGGTTCTCCTCTCCATAATTCAAGAGGATACTGACAGCTGGAGAGTGTTCAGAGAATAATGACAAGAGTGATTAAAGTATTGGAAATAATGCCTCGGCAAGGAGAGAGACGGGGACCCAAGGAGCTTGTCCTTGTGCGTACAGACTTTCCGCCTCCTCAGAGCACCCTCCTTCTCATCTTGTACGCGGTAGTAGAATTACAGGCACTGATAATGACTCTGTTCCACCGGGGTATTGTCTTGGTTTGGCACTGAGAAGGGGAAGTCTTACTGTTTCTCTGCTATAAAGGTCAATGCAATCCCTGCCTATAGAGCTTCCCTCCGTACCGCGAGGAAGTGTCAAAATGAACCCAGTAGAGCTGGAGTTAGTCGGCATGAAATCACTCCTGTATTTTCTCTCAAGGCATTTCATTTTCAGAATTGAATCTGCTGAAGTACATAGGAAACAATGGTTACTGTCCTTACGATGCGTTATCTGTGTGGCTACAGGGACAGTACCTCAACTTCGCGCTGTATTGGACTTGCGTTAATTTGCACCATGTTAGGTTTGGTTCCCAGTGTAAAGGCATTGTTCTTTGGACATTTAATTTAAAATGGCTTGTTTGAAAGGACATTGTTTCCAAGGCCACTGTTTTAGGCCTTTATGTAAATGCTGAATAACTTTTATCAAAATAAGAAAAAGAAGAAAATAATTATAGCCATATTATTATATGTAATTTAAATGTTGGCCTTAATGGAGTATGCTGTAATAGAACTTTTCAAGGTAAAATGTGTCCTGATTAAAAGGCATTATGAACTCTCCATCTTTTTTTTTTTTTAAGAACGCTGTATTAAACCCTACATACAGTGTGGTACTTTTGTGCTCTTACACCATTTATATTAAAAGCTTTAGTTAAATGCTTATCCTAATGGGAAGATCAAAATTTTATCTCTAGAGATGTTGCAACAACTCAAAGAATAAGGTTTGCCGATGTCCTTGTTTTGGGGTGGTTTGGGCAAGAGTTTGTTTGCATCTATTCCTGTACAATCAGATATGAAGTGTAAAAAAGAAAAAAAGGTAAGGCTATACAAGTTACTCATTTGAAAGGTTAAAGGCTAATACTATAGTGAAATCTATACAGTTATGTGGGAAATATTTGCTTTATATCTACGGTGCTACTTGGAAGTTTGTATCTATTCTTTTTCTTTGAAAATATGGAAACATTTAAAGAATATTGATCTAATAGGTTTTAATAGTCTGATGTACTTTTGATACAGCTTATCTTTCCATGACAATGAATTTGAGATCATTTTATTACCTCCTATTTCAAGAAGTATCCTTGGGACCCATAGATTTCAAAACTGTGTTGTAAAGAAATGTACGTAACAATAATTACTTTAGGAAAAAAATATCAGTTCTTTTCAAGCATTTCGAAAGACCCTGTTATTAAATTAGTTATAAGCTACAAAATACCATGAGGAAAAAAAAGATGTTATTGTTGGTTCAGTGGCTGATGACAGCAATTGAGAATCTGGTGAAATGGATTTGCACAAAACTGATTTCTTAACTGCTGTTTCAATAATGCGGAACGCTGGATTCTGAGAAAACGTGGGAAAAAGAGTAGGAAATTGTCACATAAACTAAACAAAATATTCTGTTGAAGTACGGTCTCCTGGAGTAAACAGTCATTACTGAAAGAATGGAGAAGCAATCACATCGGTTAAGTGTTTTGCACTTGTCAGTTCTCCTTGTATTTTCCATCCTCATCTTTAACTGGGCTGATGGACTCCTGCTACGGGAGGGGACATAAGCAATAAAATGCACTGACGGAAACAGCATGTAGAGGAAAAAGTGTCAGAAGAGACTGCAGAAAAATACCCAAGTTCAGCTTCTTACTCTAGGGAAAAGTGTCGTATTTAGCTCTCTTAATAAGAACTATAGCCATACGGCAATTTAGAAACAATTCTTTTCTTTAAAAAGCAATCTACTTTGCCATTTTTAAATCATTCTGTTCATTTATTTTTGGGAGGGGGGAAGAGTTTTGTTTCCTGGATGAAAGCATAGCTCAATATTTATTTTCTTTTGCTGCATATTTTAATACTCTGACCATAGATATGTGTGTGTGTGGGGAAATCACATTATGTATGCACAGGCTATAATGAGGTGTTTTGCTCCCTCTGATATACAGGTGAGTCTGGCAAGCCCTTGCATTTCCCATCTCATGCACTCCATTGCAAGGTCCTGTTCTGCAGACTTGGCAGTTTTAAAGCTGACTTGGTTGTCATCATTTTGTGGACCTTATCCTAGTACTAAATGGCCCTTTGCAACAGGAAGGAATGGGTTTCCTGACAGAATAATCCACAGGTTCAGAGCTCACCCTAACAGAGTCTCTCACCCCTCTGGTGCAAACCTGTTGCACAGCCTAGCCCTTTCCTAGGACTAGCATAAGCCTGTGGCACCGGTGTTGGTTTTTCTGCTGGTCCAAAGCTTAAATATCAGTGGCAGAAAATCTGCAGTGTAGCTCTGTGGTTCTCCGCAGAGGGCACTGAACGCTGCCCAGAGGGAGAAGTCCTAATTCTGTAGGATTTGCATCCTGCATGGGCAGGAAATGGTCTTCTGAGACAGCAGCACAAAGGGGTTTTACTGGAGTCCCCCTATTTCTTTAGCTGTTTTGCAAGAACTGCCGCTGTCCTGGCCGATACGAAGAAACCAGACAACAAGGGAAAAAATTCTCATCTAGTGAGCAGGAATTAAAACAGGTTGAAATGGGAAGAGGGTGTGTGGGTGGTTCCCATTTTAGCAGCCAGGAGTTTGCTGGGGAGCTCAGGTCCCTCCGGGCTGGGAGGCGGTGGGAAGCTCCTCTGCTGGTTCTAGCAGAGATGGGGGGCAGAGTCATTCCCCTCCCCGCAGCACACCTTCACTTGCAGCAAACCTTCACTTCAATCCCAGCTGCAAAACTGGAAGGGGCTGTAGGTGTTCACATCCCTCTGCTGGTGAAGTGGGAGGGGGCTAGGTGGATGAGAGAGGCAACAGGGACTATAAAAGAAATTAGACAGATAAATATGGGTTTAAAGTCTGTAAATGAATCTGCAGGCATCCTGAACAGTGCAGTAATCCTGGGTAAGCTTTGCTCTTGGCAAACATTTATTCAATGGCCGTTTAATAGCTCCTGACTGACAGCAAGTCTGTAGTGTAATCTAAGTCATTCCCTCCCCCCCGTCCGTCCATCGCTCTGGAGAGAGTTTCCTCTCCTGCAAACTGCGAAGGAGAAAGGATATAACTGTTCTTTCTCGAAATTCCACTTGAACCAGGGTTCAAGGATAAATATTACCTCCCCTTGGATATGTTAACTATTTTTTAATGATGTGATCTGATATTTTAACAGTGTGCGCAGTGCAGCAGAGCTTTGGGTTTGTTGTTTAAATATCTTTGATGGTATGTCATAACAAATTAGTTTCTAAATGTTGCCAATTTGGCAGACAAAGCTGATTATTTCCTGCAATCACACTGCATATGTGCACAAGATTATAATTAATGACCAGGGATGCCAAGCACACTTTAATAATGATCCTTCAGCATTTAAGGGACTGTTAGAGTTATTGGCATTTGTGCCTTGTGTTGCAGAGGATAGGGGCAATGAATACTGATAGATCTATCAGTGTCATAGAATCCAATAGTTTCCTGATTTTTCTTATAAATTGGAGGATTCACTGGGAGTTATTGACAAAGCAGCTGCAGTGAATATTAACAGTGTTTGTGCTGCTTTCACTGAAGCAGTATGAACTCCTAATTAGATTGGAATTGCTCTTTTGGCAACTTCGCAAGGCGGTTTTCCTTAGCATATTGTCCATTTTGTGTAAAGATTACAAGGAAATCAGTGGTGGATTTTTGAAGAGCGCCTGAATGTCAAGACAACAGAGGGCTGGATCAGAATAAAAACTAAAGTGGAAAGGCACAGTGGATGTTAAAAAAAAGGGGGGGGGGGAACACCAAGGTAAAGCTTGTAATATGACCCAGCAGAAATAGGACGTGAATCCAACTTCAGTACTCTCTTCAGGATGCTCAGGGAAACATCTCTTCAGGGCTGTTCGCATGTACAGCACAAGAGCTATTGTAACACTGTATTTGGGGCAATGAGAGGGGAAAAAAAACCCCCACAAAACTATTCAATTCTATTGCTAACTTCATTTCAGTGCCTCCCTACCGTATTTGCGCAAGATACCAGCTCTTGGGCAGAAGGACAGAGATAGTGGTTCTGGTTTTTATTTCCTCTGTGCAGATCAGTTGATATCGATACTGCCCTGGCACCGGAGGTCATCCTTTAAGTTATAGAGGTGCTTGTGACATCTTCAGCAGCACAGAGTGCGCCCTGAACCCAAAAAGCATTGTAAGGTATTTCTGACACCTTCTCCTTAGGGATGAGGTGGAATGTTTTGTCCCTTTTCCGCTGGAAACCTCATGTGGCATCTTAGTTTTCCTAAAAGGAAGGATGCAGGGAAGGAAAAGAGGTGAAGAATGGGACAGGGGATATGATGGAAGGAAATGTGCCATGGGAACCTTTTTGATAAATTCAACTCAAAGCTTGCTTAAAGTAGTTACTAAATTTGACAGGCATTACTACATAGTATGATTGGAAAAATCTAAATTTACTTTCTGGCTATCTGAAGCAGGGGTAGATTTCCTGAATGTTTCTGTACTTTCTGTGATCTCTCTGTGAAAATCCTGACCTGGGGTCTGTTTTACTGGGATCGCTATCATTAAGGCAGACTTTGATCATAAAGCCAGAGTATGTCTCCCCAGCTTCTGTATACTGATTATGTTTATGCCTGTTAGCATTCACCAAGACTCTTGATCCTCTATCTTTTAAATAGACCTTGTTGAAGTTGTTTACAGTAAATATCTTCTTGTTGAAAATCTATATAATTTTTTCCAATTGGAACTTTATGGACAATCTCTCAGCTATAAATATTTTCATCAGTGTTGGAACTAGTGACTTGAAACCCAACTATTTAGTTTATTAAAAAGCCAGTTTTTAGTAAAATGGTATAGTTCAAGCCCTGGAAAAAAACTTTGAAGTTTATCATAAATTATTTTACTTTGTGTTCACCTTGGTTCTGGTTTTTTTTTCAGATAGATTTAATTCTTCATTCCTAAATTTCCAATATGATTTGTGAATAGGATTCTGGGATTTTTTTATTATTTTTTTAAAGGTGAGCTTATTTTACTACAGAAACTTTAAAAGAGGACAGACTTCAGCTCATTATTCTTCAGCAGCTTGTCTTTTTAAGTCAGATTTTACAGAGACAGGCTTGCAGATTGATACATGTGCCTTAAATTAAAACCCAGTTACCTCAGATATCTATGAGGGAGCAATTTCCCAAGAAAAGGAAAGCTGTGTTGGTGCTGATACATCTCATTAAGTCAAAACCAGAAAGTTCCAACCAACTGAAAGTTAAATTTCACTCTGACTCGTGTAATTGAACAAAATTTAAGTGCGTGATAGTTTTTACAGACCAGGCAGGCACCTGAGAGGGAAGTGGAAGCAAATGTCCTAGTTCAGTGAGAATTAAACACCTTGGCTGTTTTGTGCCAGGCAGTGGTGGGACTGGCAGGAGCGGCTGGAATTTCTGACTTTCAGTCCCAAGGTCAGACAGTTTGCTTCTTTTGGTGGACACTCCTGCTGAGTAGATGTTTATTTTGTATTTCATTGCATTGGCTTACATGTGATGATTTTGCACTTGGTGGTAATTATATCTGACGATCTTTATGCTGGAAGTGCTGCAAGACCTGGAGATGGTAGAAATGAAAGGCACAGTTTTGCCATGTGGTATCATAAATGACGTTGTTAATGGAATAGTGAAAAGAAAAGCAGGGAAGACTTCTATCCTGACGACTCTTACCAGTATTGTAAATATTGGTTCATCTTTCAGTATAAAGAGCAGATCAACATAGATGGGAAAAGTTTTGTTTAAAAGCCCTCCAGGATGACTTGGATGCAACATAGTGCAGGTCCTTTGCTGCTTTCACTATACTGTAAACAGCAGGTCTGAATAGTTTTGCTCAGGTGCTTCTGAAACAGAATAGTTGCCAATTCTTTTTTTTTTTTTTTTTT
>VXBL01006551.1:1120242-1192995 GCA_013400195.1 Aramus guarauna | reverse complement strand
TTTTTTTTTTAAAAGCAAAAAGTCTTCCCTTGCTGTGAAGGTCTACAGGGACTAGCATTGCCAGAAAACAAAGTCCCCAAGACTCAGGAGATCCAGGTCTCTGTCAGCTTCTGCCCCTGCCCTTGACCTTAGCGAGGTCAGTTCTTCTTTCTGCAGCTCAGCTTTCCAGTCTGTAAGACAGGATACAACAATGCAGGGCACTGAGCAGTCGGCATGTTGCTGATATGGAAATCTACTGATAATGACCACTGCCAAAAACATTATATGGTTATTATTCACTAATAAAAGAGAATTAAAATTTCCCTGGTGATAAAAATTGTAGAATGCAGTGATATTATGAGAAAGTAAGAATATAATTGAGGTCTGGTATAAAGAGAGGTGCCAGCATATGAGCTGCTCCTGATATTGATCAATAACCATCTTTCACTGTAATTGTTCCAGTTTGTTTACTGCTGTGTATGTGAGTTATCGATCTCTTTCTAGCTTCTTTGTGTTCTTCCAGTTTCTAATTCATTCTTGCTTTTTTTCTCTTGGAGAGTTTAAATAAAAGCTTGCAAAGAATTATCAAACTGAGCCTTGAGAAGAGATTGCTTAAAGCCAGCATTCACTCCCTACAAAAAAAATAAAATAAAAAATTTAAAAAAACAATAGTCCTGATGACCATTCCAGCTTATCAGCAAGCTGTCTAATAAGGACAACAAATTAGAATAATTTATGTACTGTGATGACAGGTCCAGCACAGAGCAGAACTGCTCAGCATCACTCAGGATCGGTTCTCTGTATTCACTGTCTCTCTTCACGATGTGGTGGGGGTTGATATTCAGAGCTCTGTGTATTTCGGTGCGGTTTATCTCTCGTCCAGTCTTTCAGTAAAGATGCAGAATGTCTACACTTCTCAACAAAATACTCTTTCTGGAACCTGAACGCTGGGACTTGTACAGCAGTAGCGTTTTTAAAGCCCAGGCAGTTCCTCAGGTGTTGGGTAATGAGCTGGATTTGGGGGTACTATTCATTTTAGGCTAATGGGGAGCAGGGGCACCCCTTAGCTTTTGCTTGAGTCTAAAGCCTTGTCTCATTTTTGTGCAGACAGGGGAAAGCAATGTCCATTCATGTGCCCAGGTTTCACTTTGGATTTTATGAAATAACACCCACACCTGAAATTCTACCCAAAATGCCTTTGGTTGCCACTGTAGATGCTGAAGCATTGCGATAACCTGATGTGCTTCTTAACGGGTGGAATGACACTCTTTTTGCTAGGTTCAGTTTGCAAATGATCTGGAGGGGGAACCCGAGGATGGTGCAGTCCATTAGTCCAATGTCAAAGTCATTGTGGTGTGGCTAATGTAGCATACTCACATTTAAAAGTAACAGGCATGCTCGGCTTAATCAGCTGCAGTGCTGCCACCAGAATATCCAGAAGAAACTTGGAATCAGGTGACTTCCTCAATTTTCGAAACTCCCTGTGTGTATTTTTCTTATTTGTAACAATATTCAAATAACCGAAGTTCTGCTGCAAGGAAACAATCACACTCTGTAGTTTTGCATTACGATGTAGTTTAATGTCTTTGCATGAAACGAGTTTACTCCTCTCTGAAGAGCTCAGTTTCCACGCCTTTCACTCAGACCTCATTTCAGTGGAGCACATTCCTCTCACTGATTTTCCCACTCACATCTTCTGCGCTGGTCTTGACTTGTCCTTACGGCCCTGGTGCCTTCTCAAGCTTCAGCAAGTCCAGCAGCATCTCTTGGTGGATAGACAGCCAGCATCAAGGGCGATACCTGGGGCTACATTTTCCGTTGGTTTAGATCTGGTGCAATCTACAAATGGCGATGATCTTTCTCATAAATCAACTTAAGAAACATCTGACATCATTACCTTTTTTGACATGCTATCTGTGAGTATCTTTTTATTGTTGAATTTGAATGGAAATGTGATGCTCGACCAGTGAAACACAAACTTTTCCTTTCTCACACCACTCTTCTCTGGACCGTGTCCAGAGAAGGGCAAGGAAGATGGTAAAGGGACTGGAGCACAAGTCTTATGAGGAGCAACTGAAGGAGCTGGCGTTTCATCGCCTGGAGAAGTGGAGGCTGAGGGGAGACCTTATCGCTCTCCACAACTGCCTCAAAGGAGGTTGTAGTGAGGTGGGTGTTGGTCTCTTGTCCCAAGTAACTAGTGAAAGAACAAGATGAAATGGTCTCAAGTTGCATCAGGAGAGGTTTAGATTGGATAGATTGGATATTAGAAGAATTTCTTCACCAAAAGAGTGGTCAGACGTTGAAACAGGCTGTCCAGAGAGGTGGTGGAGTCATCATCCCTGGAGGTGTTCAAAAAACGTGTAGACGTGGCACTTTGGGACACGATTTAGTAGACGTGATGGTGTTGGGTTGATGGTTGGACTTGATGATCTTAGAGGTCTTTTCCAACCTTAAAGATTCTATTCTATGATTCTGTGATTCTTCTTGCCTGAGCTGCATCCCTCAGGTTTATTTTGTGACCTCCTACTTTGTTTCCATGCCTTCTTTGCAGGTTGTGGCTTTAGCTGTCCCTTTGCCCCTTTCTTTGGTATTGTCCAGGACAACACCTTTGAGGAAGGAGAGTAACTCAGGGAAGCACAGTATCCACATGACTGGTAAAGCTGTATAAAAGTAGATTTAAATTGTGAGATCCCTTGTGTATACTGTGCGTTCGTGTGTGCTAGCTTCATGATAGATAAGGGAAAGGAGAGGAATGAGACACAGGGAGAAAGTGGGTACCTGATCCTGTACCTCGTGGTTTCAGGGCAGCCATATCAACCTAATTTGTGAACAGTTTCTTTGGCATATGTGAGTGACAACGCTCTGAAAAGCAGAACACATATTTAGATGTCTGAAAGAGGATTTAGGAGTCTTAAGTGTTTAACAAGCTTGCTGATCAAATGATGAATATCCTCATCATGAACCTTTTGCATTTATCTTCATAACTTTATCAAGACCTGATAGCAATAGCTTTAAGAGTGCCTCCTCCTCTCCTTTCCCCACTTTCATCCCTATCAGCAGGTATTGAAATGGCTTGTTTCCAGATAAGAAAAATATATGTCATATAAAATATCTATGTTTTTTAAATGGCTCGCACATCTCATTAACTTAATATTTTTTCCATTGGTCACTTTGGATTTATTACTTTCCGACCATAATTTTTTAAATTTAATTTTGACCTGGCATTACCCTAAAATTAAATTCTGATCTACCATCCACCTAAAATGGTCTGGGGAGGAAGCCATTTTGCATTACATTATCATCCTATCAAATTTAACTAATTTAAAGGTGACATGAATAAAATATTCATTAAAAGTACAGTAACCGTTTGCAATCTTTAGCTATGTCCCCATTAACTTTCAGTTGACTCTCAGTTGAAAATAGCAACCTCTCTTTCTAAGCCTTTCTGGAAGAACTTTGATTTA
Organism: Aramus guarauna; assembly: GCA_013400195.1. Lineage (NCBI taxonomy): Eukaryota > Metazoa > Chordata > Aves > Gruiformes > Aramidae > Aramus > Aramus guarauna. Next base: position 1,189,552 of record VXBL01006551.1, on the reverse strand, counting down.
CAGGAATGTAGCCTGTCTTCTTGCTTTCTTACTCATTATTTGGTAAACTTCCTTTTTATTGCCTGTCTCTGGGCTAAAATACTTCAGCAGCTGTTTGGGGGATTAAATGTTTTCTGTTTAGTTAAACAACTTCTCACTGGTTGCTTTGCGCCATTCTTGCATGCTTCCTCAGTCTTGACATTCACTGAGTCTCAGAAGATTACAGAAAATCATGAATTCATCGGTTCTCAGACCAAGCTGTCTGTTTGCTTACCCTTGAGTTCAAGGGGAGCTGAATTCAGTTCAATCTGAGAGCTTTAAAATTTTTTATTATTATTCTTTTTTAATTTTTCTTTTAATTCTAAAGATTGCTGAGAAGTAGACAGCCTTAAAGTCCATGTTGAAGGTTCTTATTTTGATCTGGCTCAGTGAGCGGTGACTCTCTTGAGCTTAGGAGCCCCTTCTTGCAGGAGCTGTGTCTGCGTTGTGGCCCTGAATTTACCTTCTGTGAACAGAACAACTTCTTTCAACTCGGATTACTTACTGCTGATGACAAATAAGTGCCTCATATTAAAAAAAATAAAATAATAATAATAATAATAAATATATATATAATTAACAAAAGTTGAGGTGATTTAGCCTAAAATAATGAATAAACAATACCAAATAAGTTGTTTGTTCATTAGAACAGGCGTGATACAAAAATGGATTTGCAATCTGTGCGACGTTTGCAGATTTGTATAAAAAGGTACAAGAAATAATCTTTCAGGTATACTCAAAGATATTTTCTTACACTTAAACAGAAGTTACTACTGTTATAAAATGATGATTTATGATCTTTGAAATGTAATTCCCTTATACTTTAAGGAGAGAAAATTCAGCATTATAGCCAAGTCTTACACGCATGTGTAGCTCCATGATGAGTTCTTATATTTCGAAAGAATTCAGCCATGTTGGGATATTTTGCAGCTGTAATAAGACAAGTACTGCGTGCTGGGCTGGATTGTCAGATGTTGTAAATGGGGATAGCTCAGTCTTCAATGGAGCTGTGCTGATTTTTCCTAGATAAAAATCCAGCACAATCTTTGTAGTAGAATATAGGAAGAGGATATTCTTTTTCAGTTTGGGTTTTGGTGTTTTTTTTACAATTGTAACTGGAAATATCTCATACATAAGTTTATATTAAATAATAAACAGAAATAAAAATTCTGATGGGCATTTTAAACTTGGTTGGTGGCTCATATGAAACACCGGACACTTAGAAATGCTCTTTCCTCAAGTTACAGGTGCAGTGTTATAATGGTGTGATGGAATCATAAATTCTTCTGCACACTCTGTTTTTGCTTTATTGATTGTAAAATGATGGGATAATTTCAGGGGCTTTTTTCCTTAGAGATTGTGGGAGACAGGATTTTCCTTCTTTCCAAAGTTAATAACCAAAATCAGGTGATGCTACTGGTGAAGGGTTGTGTTCCGTATTACAAATACTTGTCGTACTTCTTCCCCTTTAAAGCGTGACTACTCTGGATGAATTGTAACTGAAATCCAACATTTCTTCCTTTTTCAGACCTTAGCACCTGAAGCTTTTAAGATTTAGAAAAACTTGAATTATTTTTAAAATTAGTTTTAAAAAGCTGTTTATCTGTATATGTAATTGGAACAAAAATAGCAATAGCTTAATAATAGCAAAAATGATCCTTTACAGTACAGTGTCCAAGCCTGAATTCTTACAACTCTTGAGCTGGAATCAGTCAAGCAGAGTCTTACCTCTGTTCCCATAAGAGAAATCAGGGTAGTCCCAGGGAAGTCATGATGTTTTCACTCAGCATAGCTGTGTTTAGAAGCAGACTCAGCCATCTCCTTAATATGCCTGAACAATGGGTACAATATTGAATGAAAAAACGTAGCATGATGGTTTATATGTATTATTAGGTGATGGATTTTAATTGCATTGATGCTTTCAGTGTGGGAATACAAAGATCACTGTTCACACATTACTAAGAAAGAATCTATGGCCCCATTAGATATTTCTCACGTGCTTATATTCATAAATTGCATATTTGTTTGCCACTTCTCCAGTTTCTGCAATAATCAATACCAAAGCAGCCATGCAAAAGTAACAGCTATGTGCTGTTCAACAAGGCAAATGGTGTATTTCACTTCAAGACATGAGCTACTCTTTTAACTAATCGCTATTTTATATTCACATGCATTTTGTCTCATTATGTCTTGCAGTTGAGGCAGTGGACGTGGATCTGGTTCTGCCAGCGTTATCGGTGCTAGCCTCCCATCTGCAGCAGATAGAAGACAGGGGGATTAGAGCTGCCTGCCCTAGCTGCAACCTGAGGAGTCTCAGCAGCCGCAGGGTACAGTCGTAAGTTTACTTAGTCCTAAAGACTTGTGTCAGAGAAAAGAGGGAGCTTCAAAGCTCATCCTCATGTATTATCATGGTATTGCTTAATGCTGTCAGCCAGGCTCAAATGTTGTACACACAAGTCTGTAGTACTTGAGTGTCTTTCTGAGGACGCGCTTTGATTTGTGCTTACCTTGTCAGTTTGCATAGGGTATAAGGAGAGCATCTCCTACAGCAGAAGCCACAGGGAACGTCAGTGGCAGGGTTGGCCCAAACTTGTGCCCCTAAGAGCCAAATACCAAAGTCTTTATATCGCTTTTGTACCTTTGTCGGGAGAGAGAGGCATTAGAATCTTTGGCAGACTTACCAGAAGCTTTAAGATTATTTTAGTGATTTGCACAAGCCTCATCCACAGTCAGAGATCTCTCATATTAAAAAAAAAAAACCAACCAAAAACAAACCACCACACAAACCCAAACAACAAACACACACAAAAACCCTCCAAACACCTGGTGTGAATTTAATACCTTTGTGGGTTTGATTCAATTTTTAAGGAGTCCAGTGAGTACACAAAAATCAAAATTAAAGTTAGATCAAATTCACTCAAGTCAATACAATGTTAATGAATTTAGAAGATACATAGCTTGAAAATGTCCTTAGGGCCAGCCAGCCAAACTCTGCCAATATATGCCAAGGGGTTAACAAAAGGTACGGTAGCAATTACAACAGGACTCTGAATGGAGTGAAATTTTTTGTGCTAACTTTTGCTTTCTGTATCTTTCTTGAACAAAAATATAAAACCCAGGAAATGAATATTTTTCATGCTACGGCAGCAAGAATTTATGGATCCAATAATTTCTCAGATGCGACTTGAAAAATGTTTCTTTATCCAAAGGTTAACTCCTTTAGGAGTACAAACCTCTAAATTTTCTCACTTGCTCTATTAGTTGGTACAACTAGATTCGCCACAGTTATAAATCTATCAGTTTTCTAGTCTATAACAGAATAATCCCTGAAATCTCATAGATATAAATGGAATTGCTAATTTTCAATAAATCTGCAGTAACAGGTAATAGTGTCATGGTCCCCAGTTCCAATCATTTTTGCAATAATAAATGAGACTATAGAAGACTCACTTTTGGCCATAAAATTTACTGTTCAGGGCACAGATTTTAACCCCCAAAGTACTTAACCAATTCCCCTCTCTTTGTTGTTGTCACTGTTGCACCATAGCGTCTATTCCTGATGTAAGATCAGGGCCATTTTGGACCATACGTGTTATTTAGAGGATGATTTGGCGGGGAAATGGAGAGTGTTTTTCAAACGTATATTTTCAGCCTGACAGTGTTCAGTCCAGAGGGGCAAATTCAGGCTATTTGTAAGAACCCAGGGATTGATGCAATTCACCTGAAGCTTCCCCCCGCACCCAACCCCAAGGCTGAAGTCTGTCTCTGAGGTTAGAAGAGAGTGCCACAAAGGCCACTGTCCCCTCTATGCTAAAGAAAACTGGCTCTGCTGTCCATGGAGATTTTGAAAGCTTTTGCTCAGGTGCCTGCTGCTAAGGGCTTGCGGAACTCTCAAATTCTCCTACATGCTCCTAAAATGAGGCACAGCTGGCTCATTTTGCTGGCATTTTTTGCATTCCAGTGTGCAAAATCCTCTGGCTTCTTTGGGGCGCTACAGGTAGAGGCAGGGTTGATTTTGGGAGCATCAAATTCTATAGACAAATTAGCCCGATTCAGCATGACCTAAGAGTGCGCAGTCCAAACCTGTATCTTAGAAAGACTTGAATGCTGGATTTAATAGTAATGTTAAGTTACTGGACTGCTCGCAGTCATGTAGTTCACGAAATACCTTCATAGTTTATACAATCAAATACATGCATACATCTTTACAGAAACAAGGACCAAAAGGGAACGGCTGGGAATGAATATGAGGGCCTGGAGAGCTGTAGTTACTTTGTCCAAGATGTTAAAAATGGCTCCAAGAGTAGAATCCACATCTCTGGAGTCCCAGTTCAGGGATCTGCTGACATGGCTTGGGCTTTCAGTGCCAGCAAAATAACACTGAAAAATATTAAACGTGTTAGAAACATGCTGAAAGAAAAAGTTATATTAACAAAAGATTTCTCTTTGAGCTGTATTGATTTTCAGCTCTGGGTGGAAGAAACTCTCTAGATAGACATTTAAACATATTATTGTCTTCTATTTACTCAGCAGATATACCTAACACACTTTATGAGATGAGTTCAGGAGGGAAGAAGTCAATTAAAATCTGAAACTCGTGCAGTTACAGAAGATTAAAATAACCCTATATTTGTTACATTGAGCTCTAATGCTAACACCCAAACCAAACGAGCACCTGAACCTAGCTTTAAATCTTGAACACCACATGCTTTCCCTGCACGTGTTCTGTGAACTGGTTTAAGCTTAACAAAGTATAGAAGCAAATTTCTTTTAGTTAAGACAAGTTGTGAAGCTTATAGTTGTTCAGCAAGGGATAAATGATCAATTAGGAGCCAGCTCAGGAGCTGATATCAGTTAGAAGATGGAACCATCAGAGGTAAGTAAAAAGTAAAATGGATATTCTGTTAAGAGTGTTTAGAAATAGGAAGTAAATAGGAAAATGGATGAGTCAAAAAGAGAAAGGAAAATGTTCAGTAGTGGAAAAGCAGAAGTTAAAGAAAATTACGTTGAAGACATAGCAAATTTCTTCGTTTCAGCCTTGGCTACAGAGCCTGGTGCGAAGCAGTCGCCTCAGGACTGCTGTGCTGGTTAACGAGGAGGGGTGCTATCCGAGGCGTTGCAGGGGAAGGTGCTGGAGGAAAGTGTTAGAGGAAGCAGCACGACATTGCCAGGCATAGAGGTGATTCAGTCAGGAGTCTGGAAGGAATTTAGGAATGCAGTAGCTGAGTCAACGTTGCATTTTACAGACTCATTACAACTAGTAAATATTTCAAAAAGCGGAGGGTAACATCTGTCTCATATTCCAGCCAGTCACTTTTCAGTACCTCATGCTTTGTTTGAAACGGTAATCCAAGCTGGAATATAGTTGCATCTTGGGTAATGCTTTCCAGGAGGAACAAACCAGCCCACCTTCTGGAAACACAGCCTGGTGTCAGTGCTTCCACTAAGAGTCTTTTAAGAAACTGTATCTGAACTTACTTTTGTACAACTTTTTTATGGTGTGCTTGTATAGTGCTGAAGTAAGCATGACAACTGATCTCCTCGTTCACACTCTCTGCCGTATCTGCACTTTCTGCATATATAACATATGTAACGAGATTTGTTTTGTTATTATGTTCTTGATGTAATAGAGTGTGGCTTGTAAGATTTTGGCAATTGTGTACTTTGTTGTCTATTCCTGTTTTTTTCTGAAAGAAAGGGCAAGTCTTTGTGGAAATAGGTAGGATTCCCATTACGTTTCTCATTATTTTGTGGATACATGTAAAAAAATTGCTCTGATTAATAGGCCGAAAATTTTAATAGAAGGATTTTCTGTCTAGCAGGCTTCCAAATCCTTCAGAACATCTTCTAGAAGCTGCTCCTCAAGATAATTTCATCATTTACAAAAAAAAAAAAAAAAGATAGAGAAAAGAAACAGATACAGATGTCTTTTCACCTTCTATCCACCTGTTAAATAAACTTGTCATTTCTACAGCCAATTCAGGAAAGGAGTTATCAGATCCTTTCCTTGGAGACCTAAGTGTAACCCTGCAGGTCTCTGGGGTCAACCTCATACCTTCTCAGAAAAGCTCCCTGCACAATTTGATAGTCACGGCAGTCATTATCAACCAGCTTGGCATAGGCCTCTAGGGTTTTCCCATTGCGCAAGGTCTGAACTGTGCTGCCCATGCCTCCTCTCACCAATTATAAGTTCTGTACAGTTTTTTAAAAGACTGCAAAAACATATCAACATCATTCCCTTCCTTGTAATGAGGAAGCAATTTTACCTTATTATAACTGACTAAATATGCATGGGCTGACCCAGTAGGACCCTCATTCACCCTTATTCTTTCCCTCTGGAAATCATATTCCATTTTCATCGTTTCCATTTCAAATTTTTCTTCCACCCCATCCTTTCTCTGCTCTCTCTCTTGATCCCATTCTTGTTCCATCTTTATCTTTCCTATGCTGAATTGTCACTCTTCATGCTCCTGCTCTCATCACAACTTCCTTTGTGTTTGATGCTAATTCATACCCATTTGCAATTGCCTTCCTTTTTACCTCGTGCCTTTTTATCATTTGTAATGGTTTAGCACCTATGCAGCATATTTGCTGTTCAGACTCCTGCGCACAGCTTCAATTAGTTGATAGGTGTCATTGATGCTGTTTCCTACCTCCTCCCTGCTGCTTCAAGACATTAAAGAACAAGCCACCTGGGAGGGAGAAAGCAGAGAGAGATGGGTGTCCCTGAGCGGCCGTGATATACGTCTGACTGTGCCATTCAAGAGTGCTTGTGCTCAGTAGTAACCATTGCTCAGCCCTTCCACCATGCTCAGTCCTGTTTCCAGGGTCAGCCTGGGCACCTGGTTAGTGTACCCCCCAGCTCCCCAAACGTATTTCCCACCGGAGTTCCTCTGAGACCTCCCAATGTGGACCAGAGTCCTTTTCATGGGTTTGTGCATAGCTCTGGCTCTGTCTGGAGACTACAGTCTGGACTGCGAGGAAATTTATAGCTTTGTGAAAATCGCTTTTCAGCCTTCTTAGTAGCATCTGTTGAGATTGTTCAGCAGAGCGTGTGGAAACCTGCTTTCTCAGTGACAAAATGCTGCACACTCTTCATGCCTATCATGCCCGAGGGCTTGGCATGAGAATGAGGTAGGTGATGCAGAATAACACAAGGAGGCTGTTAAATGCCTCAGAAAATCTATGCCCTGAAAAGCGCCCTAGGCCTTAATGTCAAAGATAAGAGAAAATCTTGGGCACATCAAACCTGTGAATCCCAGTGACCACTGGAGGTGACTCCCAGCTGGTCTCTGGTTGGTCTTGGATCACGCATTTACAGGAGTGAAAATAGCTCCAAGAGCTTTATCTGGGATAAACTGATAGTTAAAGCAGTTGAGTATCTGACCCAGATAGCATCAAAGGGAAAGGGGTAGATGGGTCTCAAAGTGAGTGCCCTTGGACCGACCACCAAGCATTCCCAACCGCCCAAATCCTGTAGACAGGGTGTGGTGTAAACTCAATACCCACAGGTGACAATAGGAAATAAAGAATTGACAGAATCATAGAATCATCGAATCATCTAGGTTGGAAAAGACCTTTAAGATCATCAAGTCCAACCGCTAACCTAACCTTGCCATCCCAAGAAGTGAGGAGCGGGGTAGACAGGTTATAAAGCCTTAAACTGAGGCAGCACTCCTACCCTACGACAGGCTGATTGCATTTAAACCATTCCTGCCAGGTATTTGTCCAGTCTGTGTGTTACTTTCCGATGGACAGAAGATTCTTTGTTTTGGTTGACCAAGCTCTCTTTTTCTATATTTTATGCCCCATATATGTGTCTAAGGGTACACAGGTATTGCTCTATTGTTGACATTTGAAAAATTTTGCTCTCCTTGTGACGTTTGAAAAATATGACAAGCAGTCATATTTTTATATGCATGAAAGATCTCTTATGATCTGTGACCTTTCTGCACAAGGTGAGCAGCCAAACATACCTTGGCTGTAGGTGTGGGAGACAGGAAAATGCAGGTGGAGAGTGAAGGCATCCCGATACCTCTGTAATGTGACTGCAGCCAAAGGTGGAGCGAGCGCTCCCAGCTAGTGCTGGAGATGAGCTGCGCGGGGAGAACAGCACCACGTTTTCTGCATGGCTTCTTGTGTGTAACCTCTGTCTTCAGCCTTCAACAAGGCATTGCACTGTGTGTGCATCTTGCTTGGAGGAGCTCAGGCTGAGAAAGGATCGACCTGGATATTTCCCTTTATTGATCTACACTCAGGTTCACACGTGCAGGGAAATTCTTTCTGTGCAAGCAAGCTGAACTAATAGAGCCAGTGGAGTGAGCATCTCTTAACAGCTTCTTATTATCATCTGTCTCTTCTTCAGATGCATTCTGGTGTGCTACACATTTAGCTCTGTCTGCTGGAGAAGTAACAAAGGTCAAATGAAGGTGAGACCACTTCATTCATAATTTTTATGAGTTATTCGGACCCACTGTATCGTTACCCCTTGGAAACATATGTTTTCTGATAGCAGCTTAGAAAATATTCAGCACACCTCGACAATCGCTCATAAGTAATACAGATCAGCTGTCATACTTTGTCATGTGGCATCAGGTTGTGTAGTGCAGGGAATTCACTGTAGTGTGATATACTACAGCCATTCGAGACCCCATCCTGATAATTTCTGTGTCTCTAAATGTAATGGTACATGATGTGTCTTGCTACAAGTCGGAAGTATTTTAGTATATCCCCATTTGAGTTACAATTTAAAGGGTTTCAGAGGAAATACTTGTCACCCCTCTCCTACTAGTTTAAGTGTCTCTGATATGAGTATGGTAAACATAACTTTTGATTAAATAGATGCCTCAGAAGGCTTAATATTTTACTGGCCCTTGACTTAGGGTGATAAAGGTGAGTATTTTCAAAAATATTTTTTGCCCAGTGCTAGGGTAGCTGTAGCTACCACATTCAGGTTGGTTGAAGTTGGGGTTTCTCTAAGGGAACCCCAGGGACTGTGCTACGATAGCAGAAAGGCGTTTGTGCGTACCTCTCTGCTGTTTGGTTGTGAGCCAGGGGAGGAGAAGTAAGAACTCACCATCACACTCTGGTCCCCGCAAAAGCATAAAGAAGAAGAGACTGTATTTCCCAGTAGGATTTTACTAGCTTCTCTACAGGAGGGTGGGACTATAGAGCAAGCTCTGGATGTTTCCTCCTGCATTGCCCACCCATCCACAGAGCTAGGTGGCACCTGGCCCTCAGCAGCCGTTGGCCTAATTTGGGAGCGCTTCTACTTCGCCTGATGCATTTTCCTCAGAGAAAAGCGACTTCAAAACTGGGAGCCTGGCCTGACAGCTGATAACTTGAACTGTGGATTCATTTTAGCCATCATTCAGAGTAATTATGTTAATTATAACCTTTTTAAGCAATCCTAGGGATAGAAAGCAGAAGAAAACCAGACCGGTTCAGGCTGCCTCCTCCACCTTTGGTGAGTGGTTGCCACTCTTGTTTGTGGTGCTGCAGCGTGAGCAATGAGGATAAGGATTTTGCCAAGCAACCCTCTGGTTTGTGTTCTTTTACTGGGGGGTTGGGGGGTGGGGGGAAATAAAAAAAAAAAGCCCATAATTATGTTTAAATTTATTCATTTCTCAGAGAAGATTTTCACCATAGTATTTTGCAGCAGTTGGACAAGGACATTAACTAATTTTTGAGTTTCAGCTTGCAGGTAGTTGGTGGGGTGTCTGAATCAGGCAGAGCTTGGCGGAATTATGTTAATTTGCAATAGTTGTGTGTTCGGATCAGAGTCAAGCCACTGAAAGAGAAATCTCTTTAAAATTATGTGTAACCCAGACTATTATGCAAGGTTATCAACATCTCAGCTACCAGTAAAGTTAGATTGGATGGGGCACGTAAAGCCTGCATTCACACCAGCTATCTCAATGCTACATCGCCAATCGGTTTGTTGGGAGCAAAATCAAGCCTTCATAATCCCAGGTCTGAATGTAAGGTTCATATATTTTAAGTCTGGTTTCCTAAAATAAATCTACAAGTTGAATATGGCCCCAATACCTCTTGAATGGCGGTATCTAACAGGTCACAAACAGCCCCAAATCTTTCCCCGCAATCGGGCATTCACTGCAGCATGGGTGAGCTGAAGGAACCGTTTGTTATTTTTTTTGCCCCCACTGTGTGAACACTGGAGGACTGTGGCTATAGGTGAAGTTTTCCAGACTTCCAGGAAAATCCACCTTTGTTCTAGCAATCACTGTGATTTAGAAAAATGAAATGGTGAGAGTTTACTGCTTCATTTAAAAACATCTGTTTGGCAAGAAGGGTTTTATTATGGTTGCGTGAGCAGCAATATCTTAAAGGACAGGGCTTTGCAGCTTCATCGTGCTGTGCTCCATGCTGAGTGTACCAGTCATCTGCTCTGCTTGCAAACTGAACAGGTGGGAGAGTGGCAATACCACATTTTTTTGGAATGGCCCAATGGCTTTTCTTGTGTTTCTTGCTAATTGCACCCTCTCAAATGCTGCAAAACTAGAAGACTAGAGGCTCTTCCCTCTCTTGCCCCATAAGGCTGGCCTTAAACGTAATTCTTCTCGCATCTCTATGCCGTGCTGTGCCAACTCTGTGGGGCCCCACACATGCAAAGGTGCTTTGCTTTATGATGAACAGATTTCTGAACCTCGGCAACCTCTTGGTTTCCCAGTCTCCCGCTGAATGTTACGAGATTTGCAGAGCACTGAGCCAACATATAAGGTGCCATTACAGATTCTGAAGCGAGAAGAAAACCTTTCTAAGCCATCCATTCAAATGCTTAACTGCATCTGCTTTTCTGCTGCCACCTCATCAGTAGCAATTTGGAAACTGTAACCACAAAACAACTAGCAAGCCAAGTATGTAACCAGCATATCCAAATGATCTCAAACCCCTGGTTTCTATAGATTCTAATAGCCTAATAAATGGATTTTTGGTACTGAGCTAAGTACAGTCATATATAATTGCAGTTATTCTCACATTAAGCCTCAAGGAAGTGGCAAACCCAATTAGATTAAATCCTGCCATGTCTCCTTGGGATTTGCGGTAGACATTTAAGCAGAGAGACATGTCACTTCCACAGACCAATTTGCTTGTACCTGTCTGCTTAGATTTATTGTGATTTGTCCTTGTTTTTGTGTATGTTTATTTGCAGAAGCCAGCTCCAGATGCAAAAGACATCAGTGTAGCTTTGGAACATTATTTTTAATTAGCTGGGTTCAGTTTCCAGTAACATGCTTGAATTGCTTCTGGGCTACTAATGGACTGTGGAAAATAAATATTGTTGCTCTTGGATATTTTTTCTTTTTTTCTGGTTATGGTGCTAAGGAAAGAGGTAAACTTCCCATGCTTTGGCGTGGAGATTTTATTTGCCATGAGCCTCACAACACGAGGCAACCAGTCAAGAGAGAAAGTAGCAACTGAGTTTTCCTAATGAGTCTGTTGTTCTCTTTTGTAAAACCCACAGAGGAATCATAACTATACTGGAAAATATTACAGTAACTGCAGGGAAAGGATTATATTTTTTTTTGCTTCTTTCTGAATTTGATCTGAATTGGACAAAGTTTACCTGAATAGGCACCTGGCAGAAGTAGGGCATGATACAGGTAACAGAATGTGGGTCTTAATTCCGAGGAAGAGGATTTGCTTCTCTCTGCCAGGCATAGTCTCTGTATTGTCCTATTCATTTGTATGAAGAAACAGCAAAACCTTTTATTCTCCTTTGTATTCTGTGTTTGTGTAAGTGACTGCACAATGAGGAATGTTGGGAAGGGCTGAGGATGGGATATGCAGACAATTGCTTATTTATTTTGCAGGAAAACATTGCTCAAAAAATATTACCAGACTAAGACATATCATAGAGGACATTTTTTCTTTCAAAGGAAGAGAACAATGCAGATTGACAACTAAGACCAGAGTTCAAAGTTTCTACAAGGCAAAGGCTGCCTATTACTGACAAATCATATAGTTAAATTCAAAATGAGTGAGCCTTGCACTACTTGAAAGCACTGGGTTTAGGATAAATCTTGTTGTAAGTAGCTTTTTCTACTGGGAGTGTAAACTGTCTTCCTCTGCCCACTCTTTCTTAGGCTGAGGAAGCAGGTGTGCCAGTGCATGTCCATCCACGAGGCATTTACATTTCACCATGAGCACTGAGTTTACAAAACTCGAGTACTGTCACTGGCATTACACTAGGAACAAGGGTGGAAAGCTCCAGTCGGACCACAGCAGACTTCGCTGGGCAGGCTGAGTTTACCTGGCAATTACCTGCAGTGATGGACAATACCAAAAACCCAGGAGAGGTGGGAAATGGCATGATTATTTGCTCATGTTGCGTGGCTGAAGCATGAGAAAGCTCTGCCGGAGCTCGGCGGAGAGGGGAGAAGGAATGGCAGTGGGGCTGCCATCTGCTGCTCGCAGATAAAATAGCTGGGAATGAGGCTCGAGGAATACTTCCTTCTGAGTTTTTGTTGGGTTTGTGTGGGTTTTCTGTGTATGTGTGTATGTATATACATGGAGGTCACATTGTATATGATGCATTTCGGGCAGTGCATATCACGAGAGTCAGAGGCATGAAATGGGTAAAGGCAGAAAGGAAGCTGTGGGACAACAGAGGAGCAAAGGGAAATTCAGTGTCTCATGACCCTGTTTGTTCATTCCAAATGTACTGAACATGTTCGATTTCTAATGCACCCCTTATTTTCCTGATTCCTCTACTGGTTGTATTGGAGGCCACAGAGTGGGTGGGGAATGTACGTGTCACGCTTACGTCCATACGTGCCTTGCCGCTGCCGTCAGAGCCCACAGCGGCGTCACTGCATTTGCAGTCCTGTGGCAGGAGAAACTTATCCCTGAAACTGTGGCCTACATCATGTGCCATGCAAGGAGATTTTATTTTGGTTCTCACCAGTACTTATGCTCCAGGTTAGTGCTAACTGCTCGTGGCCATCTTTGCTATCAGGAAGCCAGAGAAAAGCATGTATCTTTTGGAGGACTTCCTCTGAGGACAGGTGACAGTTTTGCTTTGTGTCATTTTCACATTTCTGGAGGGTTCAAAATTAGTCCAGCCACAGGAAGCAAGTTCTGGTTTTACTAGAGATGAATGTGAACAGGTTTGCCTCAGGGGAGGCATGGATACCCTCACCTAATTTAAAGCACAAGCTGATAAGTGCTTTAAATAAGAATGCACAGGGCTGTATGCACTCATAGGACAGTAGACTCTCAAGGCGGCAGGAGCACTCAGGGGCAAGATCTGGCAGACTCACAGCACGAGCTCATGGTCCCGGCACGGCTGGTGAACTGCCCCGTGGCGCTCGCTGAGCAAGTCCCAGGAGCTTCGTGGGAGCCAGGCACTGCTGAGAGACAGACACATACTCAGGAATAACTTCCCACACAACTGTCAAAGATTGCCTCTGCAGGTATGTTAGTAGAAATTGGCTATGGATGATTCCTGTCACAGCCAGAATACGTAATTTAATGAATTTGTTTATTTTTAGTTGCACATTAGTTGTGGCTGTGTGATCCAAAACCCACATGAGAACTTGGAAAGACTTTCCACTGACTTCAGTAGGACTGGACAAGAGCAATACAGTTTTAAGATTACAAAGGACCGTAAGACTATTCCCACAGCAACCCAAAGCAAAGCCAATAATTTGAATTGGATCTGTAAGAGATTTGCGATGCCCTATATATAATGTGTTTTGCATTCCTAACATCTGTCATCTCTTGTACTAATTTGTAAATGTAAATTTGAAATATTTTCAGTCCTTGGCCCTGTCAAGCAATGTAGTCTCTGTGGGACACATCCATCCAGTACATGTCCATCTATTTCTCCAAACTGACTGGAAGCTATGGTGAACATCAAATAAAAAAGACGTGCTATGAACACAATAGGAGAGTAATCCTGGCAGTTATGGCCCTGTGTAGAGGTTATAGAGACAATTATCTGCAAGATTTGACAAACTACCCTTCTTTCTCTTTTTGTCTGGTCATGTCAGTGGTTATTTAGATACCAATAACAGCAAGACTGCGGGAACACAATTCCATTGTTATTTATATCTGTCTTGCAAACTACTGGGACCAATATGATGGCTTGGAAAACAAGTCAGAAGGTATTTATTCAACAGTCTGTTCTATTGATTATTATCAAACAACAACTCATAATTTTGCACAGTGAGAAATTTATGACTGAAGTGATCTGAAGCATGTCTCTGTGCTTAGAAACCAAGCTGCTTATTTAATTAAGTGCTTCTGGCTCTTTGGATTTAATAATTCTAATTAAATTGTTATGATTATGACTTGCATTTGGATTATGCCCACAGTCTCAATTAAGACTATGAGAGGACCTCATAAGCACATGGAAGGACACATTGCCTTCCTCAAATTGATTAGGAATATGGGATTGGGAAGGACCTGGGGGGTGGGGGTGTCATCAAATCCAGTGTCCTGGATATTTCCAGGACCGTGCTGAATAAAGTAAACCAGGACAGTCTCATTTACCACAAGAAATAATAGGTAGGAAGGGTGAAGTAAACACAAAATGTGCTCTGTTCAGGCCAGCTTCATGTACACATTGATACTTCCGTGTCTTCAGAAGTTTTTTAAAGGGATATCTATAAGAGCATTCTCATTTGTTTTTTTTCCAAACAGTGCTGAGCACAAGCACCTTCTGTCTGTCACGTTGTGGCTGCTTAGTATTTGTGAAAAGACACGCGGCTGCCTCAGTGAAGAGCTAAGCATTCAGTTTTAGACATCTGCATTCAAAAATCGCTGTATGACTTTGAGCATTATCTTTAAATATATTATGGAAACTGCTGCTAGCTGTGTTTTGAGAATCCACCATGACTGAGAAACTGGTGTCTTTGAGTGACAATTATCAGCTGCTATCCCACTCTGGCCAGGAAGATGTTAGGTTTTAAACCCATATACATCTGTTCGTCGTACTAAAATAATGACCTGTTGTTTTTATGTTAATAGCCTTGCCTCCAGGAGGCTAGCTGGGCAGCTTCTCCAGAGACTGAGAGATCTCACCCCTTCTGCCTCTACTGAGCGCAGAGGCAGAATGAATTTATGGGAGATAGGAACTGAATGTTCAAAAGGGAAAACCAGGTGAGACAAAGGTTATTGTCTGAATTGCTGAGGGAGAGAGAAAAACGTTTTCTGTACTTCCAGCAAGAGGCAGGCGATTACACAACTAGGAGCTGAAGTTGTAGAAACTCTGGATGGAAAATAATCACGTTTGGATAAGGCAAATACATATAGCAATGGGATATCATGGAGCACTGAGCGTATTTGTTTTTTCATAGCCATCAGCGAGTAAAATGCACTTGACATTTCCAGTCATACCACTTCAGAGTGTTGCAACTAGAAATCCATTATTTTTCTTACTCTGAGAGGGCCATATGCTTTATCTAAGATCCCATTGTCCTTCTTGACTCCACTCAGAAGATGGGAATGTGTGCTAATGGTTAGAAGGAGTGGTGTGACTTGTCCGTAAGAAAGCAGCAGCAGAACTGATCATAAACTGTCTCCTGTCATTAGAAATGTGGGTAGAAATGTGACTGTCAGTCTGGTGTGGAGATCTGACTAGTTCAAAACAGATTAACTCATCAAATCTAGTTTCTTTTCACAAACTTGTTCTTTAATGGAATACAAGAACAATTTATTTTTCTAGGCCCTCGCTTCAGCCAGTCACTTGAAAAATAGCAACCTTAGTGCACTGGAGAGGAGGTCAAGAGCTGTGTTTGATCAATGCACTGTTATGTATTGTTGTGTATTGATCCATCCTCAAGCACCTTACCTTGTCAAATGCCTTTTGAAGAGCAAGGAGACAAAAAAGATCCCCATGCCTGGCTCCATGGGAAGGACCTCAGGTGGTAAGCCATTGCCCACCGCTGTCCTTGGAGAACCGCATGTTTGCTGGGTCAGGATCCCGCAATGAATCACAGCAGACCTTATGACTGGTGATGCCAGAGGCTGCTGAGCCCTTGATTTTTTTTAGCAGAGGAGCACTTTTCTGTAGCAATTGGTAGGGACGTTTCTTCAGCTACCAAAATCAGAAGGATCTCTGTTCCTGGCTAGTTATGTATATTGAGTGACTGTGGTGCAGAAACTCTGCAGGCTTGTAAAGAATGTCCCATCTTTGGATTCTTGATCACCTTTTTTCCTGAAAGTGAAGTTCAGTACAGCTATTACTATTACTAAAAATTAGGACTATTACTGATCAAGGCTTCTTTCCAATGTGAACAGTGTCTGGTTGAAATGATAGCAATTTTGCTAGCCATGAGAAAGCTTTACTCATCATTTGGGCAGCCTGCTCTAGGTGGCCCTGCTTGAGCAGCAGGGCTGGACAAGATGACCTCCAGAGGCCCCTGCCAACCTAACCGTTGTGTGATTCTGTGATGTCCATCATACCCACTGGACTTACAGTCCATAAAAAGCATCTCTCTCTGAATGAAGTCCTAACAGACTGGCCAATGAAGAGTTTATTCTCTGCCCCTGCTTTGATACTCTTGCCTAAAAAGCAGAAGCTATCTGCTGCAAAGCTGCACTGAAAACTGTATCTTACCGTTGCAAAAAATAATTCTCTTATTGAGTCTGAAGGACTAATCACAATTCAGACTACTGTGGTCCCTCTGGGAGTCTGTGGTGATGATGATAGTGCCAACACAACAGTGGCCAGAATTTTGTACTTCCAAATGCAAACTCCTTCCCTATTTAGAAGGTAAAGGAGTCTGTGTTTGGCACTCCGGTGTCACACCTAATGCAGAAACAGTAAGGGACAGCTGCCCTTACAAAACTGAATTTATATTCCTGCATTTGTGAGATGGTGGGTTAATCTTTTTCCTAATACTTTTTGTCCTAGGTTATTGTACATCTTTGCCGGTTTAATACTGCTGTCTTAAATTACCTCCCAAGTTGTATCTCCACGGGCTTTCTTGATTTGCAGTTCTGCATTGATTCAGATACGGCAGCTTTCAGTGTTTTGCAATCTTTCTGCACATGTCAAAATATGAAACAAAATGCTGGTTTGAGCACTCTGCACTAATCCATTACCCTGTTTGAGGCTGACAGCGTGTTCAAAGGAAATAATTTCCCCTGCTGTATGAAAGATAGAATCTTTTCAAACTTTATTTTATGTCTGTCACTAAGTTCAGCAATACTTTTTTTGATAGGAGTATGAACTACAAGTGGTAAAGCTGATAAAAGCCATGCCAGCACTGAGAAGAAAAATCAGATGTAGAGGTAGAGATTTGAAGATGCCATCTAGAAATACAGCCAGGTGATGTTTGACCCTTGAATTTTTGCATACGGAACTCATCTTTTTTATGCTTTAATTCTGAAGAGGTACGCTGGAAAGAGAGGGAAAGCTGATGGTCATGACAGTGACCCCTGTAGCTCTGACTGATGAGGCTCTTCTTTAAAGAGAGAACAGATTTTTCCAAGTGCTTTCCCGAGATAAGCTTCTAACGACAGTGCTGGGAACTGTCTGGTACGAAGATCACACAAATCTTTCTTAGAAAGTGCCGTTTGCCAGATTTTTATGGCTGTTTATGTACCTTTGCCAAAGGATTGCTTAAGATCTAGGAGTGTATAAAGCAGATGCCAGGATATACATTGTATAATTTAGGAATTGCATATTTATTTATACTGCTGAGAAATTTTAATATCTAGAGAGGAGTTGATTATTTTACAAAACTTCCTTTTATGAATTTGTTGCAATCATGAGATATTATTTAGGATTCCTACAAGGTGAATGCAGGAATACACATTTTATGCTTTTTGGATATAAAAGTGAATTCTTGATTTAAATAAAAACAGCTGCAAAACTGACACCAGCACATACATACCTATTTCACCTATCTGCTGTGCCAAATTATTTATGTTCTTTTTTTGTGAAGACCTATAATCTTGTCAACTTGGCGCAACGGCAAGCAGGTCTTACTGCCAGCACACCTGTACCCTGTGTCTTGTTTACTCTCACTAGTATCCCATTTTTTTCCGGAATCTCCTGGTGTGTTTTCAGTAGCTCCTTTAATATGTACTTTGGCAAAGCTTCCTCATCCTCCCCTTGTTTTTCCTGGGAAGTTTACATAAATGTTTTTTTTCCACTTGTTTCCCTCCTTGGCTTCTTCTGTATTTCTGATCCTGCTCTGATACAGCCTTAAGTTTCCATCCGCACATATAAATAACTTTTGTTTGTTACAATTTCATATCCCCAGTTCTGCAGTACTCTTCCCCCTGACTCAAATGCATGAGGTTGCTCCCAGCTGATATTAATTCTGTCCTGCAAAGTTTGTCCCTGAGCCTGTCACTTGGACCATTTCATTCTATTTTACATATTTCCTCTACGAGCTTCTTTTCTCAAGTCAAACATAAAGCCCTTTCTCGAGTACCACGACGTTTCTTTGACTCTGCCCTTCATTCCTAAAAGACTGACTGCCACTGCCAATACACTGTGAAACCCAGTTAAATTTTCAAATAACTCATGCTTTTTTCATCCTCTTACTGTTTCCAAAGACAATATGTATATATTGTGCTTGTTTCATCAGCACGGTTCACGTATATGTTTCTACAGTTCATAATAAATGTACATAATAGGTGCTTGTTATATCAGTGCAGTTCATGTACGGTGCTATAGCATGATATACGTGATTGAGAAATGCTTTCTCCGTAAGAGCCACCTAATTTCTTTTTAACACACAGGTGATTACTGGCACCATTTCAAGATTTTTCTGCAGATTAAGTGTAGAAAACTCTGGAGACTGCCATGGACATCCATGGGGACAATTTCCTCTGATAGTTATTAGCTTTGCACTAAGATTCTTTCTTGTGAGGTCACACTTGAGGTCATTTACTTTCTTCCCTAAATTGTTGACGGCTTTAAATATTATGGCAACCAGAGACCACTAGAGGACTCTGTTTTCCATCATATTAAGTAATACTCTGCAGTCAGTTTTTGCTGGTTTGTATTTTTTAGGCATATATTTTTACAAAGTATAAAAATATACTTGTTTACACAAATATACTCATTTATAGAGTAACCAGGTAGGCATTGGCCCTTTAACAATCAGAAGTGCAGTCCACGGAACTCATCAATCTGTATGGAAAATGTGATCTGGGGTCTGCTTCTTTTTAAACAAGAATAACGTATAGGCAAATCTGTCCATCTCTCTGTATGAATGTTTGACGTAATATTACAATCCTGTCTTCAGTTCTGGCCTGCACAATTACTTGATGGTTGTCTCTCAAAATACCCAACTGAAGTAAACAAGAAAGTTTGAGAAGCTTTCAAGGTTAAATGATTTTTAAAAGCTTCCTCCCATCTTTTCCCTTTGGAGTCTTATAAAAAACTTTCCTATCGGGAAAGGTGCATTGGATTTCAATCCTTTCCAAAGAGATCCTGATCACTTTTCAAGATAAGGAGATCCTTGCTGTTATTTTTAAGGAAAGGAGCAAAAATAAAGCAGATTATATCTCTGTGTTGTCTTTGGGCAGACAACAGAAATAATTGCAATTCAGAGCCATTATTTGTTTTTTTCCCAGAATGTTTTTTTACAAGAAAAATAAGAGATTCTTATGTCAATCACCGTTACTGTGTACCCAGCAGCTGGTTGGCCACTGCCCACCCAGCGATGAAGAACGTCTATATAATTGCAGTCAAGTGAAAACTGCCAGAGGATATCTGGCCCTCTGTTTGATTTCAGTTGCAGTGCAGCCCATCAGAGACAGCCGAAGCAACTTAGGCATTCGTGTAGGATTTGGAGTTCATCAGTGCAAAAGAATGAAGATAACTGGATGGAAAATAACCAAAGTGCCCCACGGGTTCATGAGTCTAACAGGGAGTGCTCGGAATTTGCTCAAGTGAGCACAAGAAGAAAGCCCCCGGAAAACTTCCTGCTAATGGGTGGTTTGATTTTATAATCAAATGACATGTTGGAATGTGGTAGTCTTATGAACTTTTTTTTATAAAAAAGAAGATACTTTGCATTTTAAGAACATTTCAGCATTGTCTCCTTCATGCAAGTAGAGATTGTCTTCAAACAAAAAAATGAGAATGGGGGGCAATAGCTGCTGCTCTTAGGAGGAACAAATGAAGCATGTAGGGAAACTGTTCTTCAGTGGCTTTGATTATAGGTGATGCACTAATGTTTGCTTGCTTGTTTGTTCGGAGTTTGCTTAGTGTTTTACCGCTAGCCTACAATTTTGGAAAGCAATTTAAAAATTATTTTGGTAGGAACAATTTTGATAGCTACTGATGCAGTGTTTTGATGTCTTTCATAAAATCAGGCAGTTCTGAAGCCTGTGAAAAAAGGAAAAACTGTGAGCTGTGGAAACATTTTTCTGAGATTTTTATGATTAGTAATTTTTATAAGCTTTTCCTGAACTTACTGGAATTCTGTGATTAGTTATGGTCTTGTACAGAAGAAAGGCACAAGCAAAACAAACAAAACCCTTTGAGGTTCGAGTATTGAAAGCACTGAATTTGATGCTTTCTTTGGTTTTAGAGATGGAGTACAGGTATTATAGCTTATACTACGTCATTTTCTATTGACATTTCTTGATGATTACTTGTGCTTATCCAATTTCTTCCATTGAGAATGTATTTTTATATTTTTTCTGGACACATTGCATCTACTGCCTTTGAAGCCTGTAGTGAAATAGAAAAGAATCTTTCTTCTTACATTTCTGATCCCTGCTTTGTTTAGTATAATCTAAAGAATGCATAAAGGAACCCAGTGACTATATTTATATGCAGCTTGCGTAGATGTGCCGGTTAAGAATCAAAGCTCCAGGGAAGTGCTGAAAAGCCCCTTAGTTGGGACTTTGTGACCATAAGTGGTGACTGATCTGTGCACCACCTGCTATTGGAAAGATATCTGGGGAAGAGTCAAAATAAAGGATGTGACTGAGGCTAAAATCTTACACCACAAGTGACTTCACTTGGTGTGGATGCAGGAAAGATTGGCCCTCACAGATAAATCTGCACTTTGAAAAATACATTTTGGAGAACACCCTTTGCTTATGTGAAATAAAAGGCACAATGTGGGTTGGAAGGATCATATTCACCATGTAGTTATCTAAATTTCTCCACTAAATTCAGGTTTGTTTGTGACTGCTGTGAATACATAGTGAAAGACGAATATAGGGTAAAATATATGCAACCACGTAAAACTTTATGTATGGATTAGTTTAGTTAATTAAATCAATGGCCCAGTAAGGAGTTCTTTATGCCAGTTGTGGAGTATTTGAAGATCTCTAATGCAGGCCAGAGGCTGCTGTAGGAGAGCAGCTTTTCATCTCAAAGTATCTCTCCCTGTAAAAAATCCATTTTAGCAACAGCACGTTTTGGAAATTCTCATTGCAAAAAAAAGTGAAAGGCTTGTCTTGTTTTGGGAATACATGTAAAAAGTTTGAACGTGATTTTGCTGCAAGTAGGTCTGACCATCGGGAATTACTCAAGTAGATTCATGTGGTGTGAATTATACATCAAAACTGTCAGTGTTCCTAACACGAGTTTATGATAAGAATTTTAGCAGTTGCTGATGGTGAGCATCAAACCTCACCATTTCCTCAGTGCATAATGTATCTCGCATATCTATATCTACATTTGTATGTCTCTCCCTTTATAGAGCAGTGCTATCTCATGCTATTCTGCTGTGGTGGTCACCCTTTCACAGGGATTCAAGGAGGGTGGGAACTTCTTTCAAGAAAAACATTACAGCACTTAACATTTCCAGAAACTTCCAAGGAAAAAAAAAATTGACCAATGAATTTCAGACATTTCATGCTGAGCTTTAAAAATGAAAATGTCTTGATACAGGCAGTGCAACTTTATGTCAAAACAGCCAGCATCATCTTAAAAAGATCTACTCAGCTAAAAACCTAGAAAACATTGTTTTCTACATGCCTGTCCTCCTGTACAAGGTATAGAATTTAAATTGGAACAGCATCTGTCTTAATCATTCTAGTTATTTTTTTTCCCCCTCTATTATCCATTTGAACCTTAGGACTGTAATTTGGCATAAACTGTCTGTAAAATACAGCTTCTGTAGCTCACATTTGGCCTGCATGTTGGACGTTGGCACGGCCAGAGTACGCCAAGGCAGCTTTCAATCAGAATCAATCCTAAGGGATGTGGACGAACGCAAGAAGCTTACGTTACGATATATATTGTGTGAAGCGAAAGCCTTCAAATCAGGAAAACAATTGACCATGTGCTTAGATGTAAGAATATTTTGAAACCAGCTGAGAGCAGGATTCCTGGGGAAAGGCCAACCTAATGCTTTGAAACCATTGTAGGCACCTTGGTCCTGTGCAAGAACAAAGTGCAATAACTGCTGTTAAATCTATGGATTCCTGACATGCTATTTCTATATAGTACTCTGTGAGGGGAAACTTAGATCATCTGGCCGGCAAAGACCTTTTGCCATCTTCTTCTTCCTGCCCCGGCAGCCCCCAGTGACTACCCTTTGCACTTCTCCAACCGGCTGTTTGCACCTCCCCGATGGAGGTCAGTTCTGTGACGCTGACTTCAAAAGAACATATTTAAGTGCATTCCTGAATCAGAGTCAATATTTGTGACTAGATCAGTGTAATAAGGATTTATGGAAGATGTGAAAACTACTCAGTGAACCACGATACTTGGCTGCCTGTCTTTGATATCATAGTTGGCAGGAGAAGTAACAATTCTGTTTTGCAACAACTTTCATGATTTCCAGATTTATTTTTATTTCAGGCTAAAATAAAAACAAGGCTATTCTTTTTTTAAATAGCGACATGAAACTATCTAGGTTTCTTTGAATCAAAAGAATCAAGCCTACTCTATCTAGAAGGGAGTTTGGTGTGAACCCATCAAAATGTTAACATCTATAGTCCCTGTAAAATCTCTCAGCTTTCATGAAACAGTGTTTCACTGAAAGACAGTGATAAAGTGACTCCAGTCATCTCATGCTGA
Source organism: Aramus guarauna (assembly GCA_013400195.1). Classification (NCBI taxonomy): domain Eukaryota; kingdom Metazoa; phylum Chordata; class Aves; order Gruiformes; family Aramidae; genus Aramus; species Aramus guarauna. Next base: position 1,166,559 of record VXBL01006551.1, on the reverse strand, counting down.
TAAAGGTTTTTTCATACACTTTGCTGGGGTTTAATATTATGCTCAATTGAAGCATGTGTTTAATTATGGTCTAAACAGGCTTATTTTCTAAAGGGTTACTTCATGACATCCTCTGAGTCTTGGTTTGCCTCCCATTGTTTTCTCTTTGTGTCTCTTTGTTTTGTAACTTCCTTGAGGAGAGGAACGTATTTGTTTAGTGGTTTCTCCTGCAGATGCTACAGCATGGTAAAATCGCCATGAAAGCTCCCCCCACATGCTGCAAATGTGACTGACAGCAATTACTTGATTGCCTAATAAATTGGCCAGCACCACAGCAGAAGGGCTCATTTTAATTTACACACATCGCTCCTTCAGGTGGGAATTTCAAAAATTCTCTGTGTTGTATCTGAGTGTTTGCCAGCTTCCTCTTTACGGCTGATTACATCATGGGAGATTGCAGCAAGTGCTGGCCCAGGTTTAAATGGGAAGATTCGTGATTCATGCCTACCATCAGATGCTCATTTGACAAGCTGCTGTGTCAGCAGCTGGACACTGTAATGCCATGAATTGGTGCCATTCTGGCACAGCAAAAACTATTCTTTGCTGAAACCTGTTTGTGGTACTTGCACAGAGATGGAGCAGCAGATGACTTTATTTGGATTGTATTTTTGCACAGGAGGAAAGTTGTCCAGCCCTTGCTCTCCACTGATGATACAGTGGGATATCTAGGGAAAATCTGAGACAATTTCATTAAAAAATGGGGGAAATGAGCCAGACCTGCTGTTGGATTGTATTGGGGGAATCTGAAATGCATAACTCGCCACGCATCAGTTACAGACTGTGCTATGAGCTCACTCTTTGCCCTAAATGATGCAGTTGTGAGGTGCCTGCGAGCAGCTGCCTTTTGTTATCACTTGAAATGAACTGCAGCACTGGTTGCAGAGAAAATGTTTCCTGCATCATTACGTAGTCCCCAGCTTATAGCATCATGTTAACAGCCAGGAAAAATGGCTTTAGGAGTGTGCTGTCAAAGTGAGTGTGAGGAGGAACTTAGCCACAGAAGAGTGCAGATTTTAACAGCAGTCACGTAGTTAATCCAAGCTGACCACCTTCACAAATTTGCACTTGATGTTTAATCATTAAATGTTTTCTTATGCATTACAGCAGATATGTTGTCCTTCTCATTTTTAAACAGGGTTGGAAAGTGCTTTACAATACTGAATGTTTTGGGGTTTGAGTGTTATTATGATTTCTGTGGGGTTCATCAGCTTGCACATGGCATCATGTTTCTATGTGTGGGCTTGTGTGTGTCGATGCTGTGCTCCTTTGCTGTGGTTCTCTGGTTACTATAAGTGGAGAAAAGACTCTTTGTGCCTGACTTCATCCACTGATAGAGATATTACTATTATTAATCTCCCATCACCTTGTGTAGGGACGGAAAGAGCTTCTTAGGTTATCGACTTTCATTCCCTGCCTTTGCAGGCACCACATGGTGGGAGCCGTTCATGCATTGTTCAGACTCCACTTGCGTTCCAATTTTACTTTCCTGACCATTATTTATCTCGTATTTCACTTTTGTTCTTAGTCTCAGTACAGCGCTCAGCCTTTTGATCAATTCCCCACTGCCGCGAGTTTGAGATGCACCCATTTAGTTGGCAGTATTTCAGAAGACAGGTGTTTTTCTTAAAAATTACAGTATCTGTGGCCTTGCCATCAGTAATGACTGAAACCCAGCTACTCATACCCCACTGAATCAAGCTGACACTACAATAATTATATTTGCGTTATACTTTCAGTGTCTCTATATGTCAGTGTTGTAAACTGAAATGAAATAAAAAAATCATGGGACAGTTCAAAGCAATTATAGTGTAAGGGCCCTGGCTCAGCTTTCAAAACATACCTATATGTTTATCTTCCCTCCAGCATAAATCAGCTCTGGCTTGCAGAGCTGCGCTAGATGAGGAATGTCTCTTAGCAGAGACTCTTGCAGTCCCAGCGTGTTTGTTTAACCTGGCAAAAGAAATCTATAACTCCTTGTATTTTTATGTATAAGAATCTCATCATTCACATGGTTTCCTTATCTTGACTTGGCAATCCATAAACATTAATAGAGATTTCTCTTCACTGCATTACTGCGATATAAAGAACATTCTGTCTTGAGAGGGCAAGTGAGCAGATCAAGAAACTTGCCCATGTTACGCAGGATATCTTTATTTGTGTATAATTCAACAATGTGCTGGCTTGTACCTTTTCCCACGGGGATAATCACGAGATTGGGAGGAACCCTTTCCACTTTTTGGGCAGCTGCAGGCACATGAAGTTTACTTTCTCTTGCCTTTTCATATTCAATGATCTATTAATCATTTAGCGCAATGCTGCTGCTTCTCTTACACGTACCTTTTCCAGTGGCATAGGAGGCAACAGTGGGAAAGAAGGTGAGCTTTATAGTGTTGCAAGAAAAAAGATCTGTAAGATCTGTTCTTTTCAAATACACCAGTAGGTCAGTTTACTCCTCAAGAAATAGTCAGCCTCAGCACTGCAGGGAAATCCACAATCCAGAGTTTCAACCTACGTAGGCTGCTGCTGCTGCCGCCTGCTTTCAATAAATAAAATATTTTCAGATTTGAAGTTTATTTTAAACAACTTGCATGAAGGAGCCTTCAGCTTGTTGCACTCACTTATTTGCTTTGAGGAGAAGCGAAGCTTGAAAGTGTGTTGGTTGTAGCTGAGAAAGTACTTCAGGGGAGGCTTACAGCAGGAGTGGGTGCCCCGAGATGTCACTATATGGAAAAGGTCCTGGGAAAGGCTCTGGAAAAAATAATAGGGAAGTCAGTAGATTCAAGTTGCAGGAACTGGAAAAAATAGAGGGGTTTGGACTTTAGGAGAGCTTAAAAGCTACAAGTGCAATTCAACCATGAACTGTTGCTTTTAACTCCATTTAGCGAAGCCTCACGCTCTGTGCTCTGACACACTCTCCCCGTATACCCTGGCCAGGGTGCATCAAATCCCAGCAGTTTACAGACACGGTCCCAAAGCAGACTGCCGTTGAACACGACAGAGAAATGGGAAGGTCTCCGGTGGAAGATATGATAATGTGTGCAAGAACAAGGGGATTGCTTGCTTACACAGACGTTGTGCAAGAGCAGATTGAATATGCGGTGGATTTCTAAACATTGCAAAAAAGGGAGGCTAAATAAGAATATCATGGGCTGGGATGGTAAAATTTGCAGCTGACATGAGGAGGTGGGTGAGTGTATCCAGGTTCCTTCTAGAAATGTTTTCCAGTTTCCCTGGAGTTTACGGCAATTTAACGGCAACTTTGTATATAATTTCTTTGAAAACTGTGGGGAAAAGCTAGTTCATTTTAGACAAAAAAAGATAAAATTTCAATGAATGTTGGAAAATTCTGAAAGCTTTTCAATAAATTCAGAAATGGGCATGATTCTATCTCATACACAACTGTGAATCAATAAATTCCTGTGTATTTATTCCTTATTTGTTCTCTTTGAGGTTAGATCTTTATCAGGCTCTTCAAGACTAATACAAGCATGAAAATAATAATGGAAAAATGAACTAATACCTTTTGTTTAATATTTTCTGCAAGTTCAGTATGTCAATGTCAGTGTCAGCTAGTATGTAACTACCTGTCTTTCCATACAGACATTTTAGGTAGCTGAAGGATACAGCTTTCTTGGATGACAGAAGGGGGCAGTGACGCTTCATTTTCTGGAACTAGAACCACCAGCTAACAAAAGCTTCCATTCTACTTAACGCAGAAATAGAAATGCCCCAAATCAGCTATTGCAATCTTGCTCCTCATATTACAATCATGCTTCCTGCTTGTTTTTTTATTTTCAAGAAAATAAGTTCCATGTTGGAGGAAGCATTAATGGCAGTGGATTGCACAGAGCATTTCTGCCACCTGCCTGAGACCTCTCAGGCTCAAAGGGCAAATTCACAGCAATATTTCCAACTATACATAAAAATGCTAACTACCTGTTATCTGCCGGTTTCACCATGCAGTTTGTTTGGCCTCAGACCTTCTGACATTACAGCTTGTCAGTGACGTTTTGTGATTCCCATTCATAATGGTCTGCCTCCCTGCTGCAGCTCGGGTAAGATGAAATAAAATGAGAGATCATTACAGAAACTGAGCATATGTACATACCAGACAGGCTTCTATTCTAAGAACGTCTTGCATCATCAAGACATCAAATACCAGCTTTGATGCATTGTGTCATCTTAAGTTAGCTCACACATGTAAATCAATGACAAGACATTTTCCTTATAAAATTGCATGCTGTATTTTTATATGGCTCTTGCTGGGCACAGTGCACAGGATGGACGATGCCACCGAGTGGTTTCCCTATAAGACATTTCTTTTGTTTTCTATACCTGACTTAAACTAATAACAGCAAATAGGTGTAGCACGAGGGGTGATGATCATGAAAGCAATGCCAGCATCTTGTGTCCACACTATGTCTTTTCTCCTCTGGCCTCTTACCTATCCACAAAGCTGCTTCCAGACCTGCATCCCTAACTCATCAATCTGAGCACGTTCTCCTTGCCGCATCTCTTCCCTGACTTCTCTTTATCCCTTACATCAACAGAGGCTTGCTCACACTCGTTCAAGAGGTGTTTCAGCTCCTCTCTGCATTTCTTACCACCGATGCCCTGCTGAGACCTCAAGATGAAACATGTTCTGTAGAAGCTAGGTAGTTTATTTTGATCATTATTTTATAGTGAGGTTGTCTCCTGCTTTCCTGTTGCTGATGGTGTGGTCTTTATCCCTCACTTCACTTCCAGCCTTTCCCAATGCTTTTTCATATCTAAGGAACTATTGTAAGCCCCTGCCAACCGTACTATATTGTGTACTTTAGACTTTTCTTTATCGTTGATTCCTGTTGAAAAATTGGTGACAGCTAAACGCCTTGTGATACAGATACTCAGTTGCCCTGTCTGCTGGTATGTGTCGATCTCTATCTATCACTTTTGGTTTATCCCGTCTGTTGTTCATTGTACCTAATGCAAGGGGTACATGGCCCCTGAGGAAAGTTCTGAAATATTTCTATTATTAAAAAACAATGAAGTAGCCCTTAGAAACTGGGTCTTCATGCTTGCTTGATATCTTGCTGAATAGCTCTGCCTTTTGGGGCAGACCTCTATCCTATCATGTTCAGTCTCTTCTATTGGAGAAGCATGAATATTTATTAGAAGCCTTATGGTTAATTAACCAAGTAATTTTTAATAAAATGAAAGGTAATTTCTGTGATAAGTTTATTTCTAAACAATTATTAAAATCTTCAATTCCAAAGTCAATTAGATTTTATACACACAGTCCTCAACACACTTCTGAGGTGAAAATGCTTACTGATAAAGAAATAATGCCATTTGCTACTAAAACACACTGGGAAGAAAGAGTCTCATCCTTAATTTATTTTGAAATTCAGTGTCAAAATCACTAAAACACATGTCCTTTTCCACACTGAAATATCTTATGTGGTCTCATTTACCTTTTCTACAGCTATATCAGTGCTTCAGCTCCAGTATTCAGATGGAATGAAAGGTATAGCTCTGTCATAATCTAGAATTACTTGTGCTATTTTTTAACAGATTAGAACTTGGTATTTACTCCTTTCATTTTGCTGTATTTGTTGGTACATTTTACAATTACCCCTTCTCAGGTTGTATTTGAATAGTCAGGACATTATCACCTTTCTGCCGTTATATTGCCAACATGTGATCTCAACATAGAAATTATAAGGCTCCAATTACCAGGAGAGACTGCATCATTACATATGGACTAATAACATAATGATGCCATGACCTAGAAACACCCACAAGGCTATCACAGTGCCCATCTACATGGTGTAATTAGCCATAGGTGCCGCACAACTGGGAGTTGAAAGCTGTGTGTTCACCTTCCTCTGTGATGGAAATGGAATATTTACCGAGGCATAAAAGACCATTTGAGTGCATCAAATGCTGAAGCCTGGCTTCAGATAAAGAAAACACAGATTTAAATCCTTTTTGAGACCAAGATAGTGAATCCAAGTTTTTCAGGTCAGAAGCCTTTCCATCTCTTATAAAACATTGTTCTGCAACTGCAAGAAGAGAGCACTTCTAAAAAATGTATGTGTTCTGCCTCAATCCAGAAGTAAGAAAGGTGAGCAAAATTTTGAGCTGCGCAGGGCAGAAGTCCTTTCTGATGGCCAGCAGACTAGCTTACAGGTGGTAGCTATAACAACCATCCTTTTTGGGAAGCAAACTGTTATCCACCCACAAGCCCAGAAGAAACAGATCATTTGCAGTTGGGTCCATTCCTTCTTCTCCATTGCCCCGTTACAGCAGTTTCAGATGGGGCAGACTAGTGGGTCTGAAGACAGCGTTTCCCAGCTTCTTGATTTCTGCTTGCTTTCAGTGAGGTAGCATGGGAAGGGAAAAGAAGAGGGGGAGAAAGCAAGAAATTTGAGGAAGGAAATGTGAGATGTCATCACCTGTTGAAGTGGAAAGAGGAGGAGTGATATGGAAAGCAGCTTTCCCCATCGTGGCTGGTAGTATGCCTGCCTTCCTCTGCTTTGGGAGGTAAGTACACGTTAACCGAGTCCAAGGTGTAGAACAATTCTCTATAATTGACAGCAATCTGTCATCTTTCACCTTCTGTTGTGAGATAGGTCTGGCTTTCCTTGTGTGTTGTGCAGTAAGAGTGGTTTTGCTGGGCTCCTGGGTCTTCTCCTAAGGAGCATGCTGCAGGATCAGAACCTCTACTGGAAGTACAATTGCTCAAATATCTTATTTCTTGATGTAGCCCTCAAGGGTTTGGGGGATGTCATCTTGGTAATAATTTGAATGTGCTTTGACTTGTGGTGTTTATTCCCAGCAATATTTCCAGGTTTTCCTCATTGAGTTCTACAATAAATTATTTGGTTTAGAACAAACAATTATGTTGTTGGCAGACATAATTGCCATGTTTTCTGCAAAAGTTATGTGTTCTGGTTTGCTAGGGATCTCATTGAGCATATATGGGGCAGTGGTCCAGCTGAAGCCATTTATCTCTTCCCACTAGAGCCTCCTTAGCTTAATCTCTCTCTCCAGTCAGACCTTGGCCCTTCAGTTAAGTTCCCAGAGTTAAGAAAATAGCACAAAGGAGCAACAAGAGCGGTCAGCATGCGGCAGTGGTTTCAAAGTTTACTGTAAAAAAAAAAATTAAAAAAAATAATCAATAGGTACTCAAATGTCCCATGAGTTAGAAATGCTTCTCTGAACCTCAGAAGTTTTTAAGGGAGGCATCAAAGCACTTGAAATTAAACACAAAATGCTTTTTATGTGTTTAAACTTAACAGTATTAAATCTGTGGACCCCAGCTGGGAAGGAATAATAAATATAAACCTTTCAATTTGTAATAGTTAAGAAATAGCTCTGGAAAGCGTTACAGAACTTCAGGTGGTATTGTTGAAAGATAATGTTAATGAAGTTGATATCTGCTTTTGATAGATCAAGCAGTCGCTTTACTTCCCTTATTCAGGAATCAGCAGGGTAGCGTTAAGTATTTGTGGATAGTCTGCTTTCCCAAGGTCATTTTAATTAACGAAAATAACAGCAGGTGATGGAATATTTGATCTAAAATATAGATAACAGTGACTACAAATGAGGAATAATTCTAAATGCCTGTACCATTGGTATTGGTAATGGGGCAGTAGTAGGCTTTCTTTTATACAGAGGTCTGTAGAAAGTTGACTGCCTCTAAAATAAATTATTTAGGCAATCAGTCACTGCTGGACAGTTAGTGTCCTGCAGAAGGCCACATTGTAATTTGTTGACGGTAGCTTTTAAAACGTCTTTACCCTATGTCTTTTGTTTTCTGTTCTTTAAGCCTTATTACCGTGGTCCAAATAATGCTCCCTGGATGGGTGAAACAGGCAATGTAGCATCAAAGAAGAGATAGTTGTGATCAAGTGCCAATAGAGGCTTTTGTGAAAATGGTAGCATGTCCTTTCTGTCAAAACATCTTGTCTATACTTTCAGAAGTGCACTGGTGTATTTATATATTAAAAAAAGTCTTGATGGATATGTCTGTTAAGCAATCTCCCCCTCTGCCCTGGGGGCTGAATCCCTGCAGCACAGAAAAAGTTCAGATATCTTGACATGAAAGCATTTTGGTTTTTGGATGTGTTAAAAAGGGTCATGTTTGATAATGATTTTTACATGTTAATTTTTTATGAAGAGAGGTCGAACTCTCTGCAACTGCAAATGAAGAATGATTTCAGGTTTAAAAGAATTGTTCTTATTGGGAGGTAGATTTAATAAGAATAGTGCCTGAAAAAACTCTGCAATTGAACCAAACCACATCAGGGAAAAACTGAACGCACTTGAGATACTCATAATTCCACTAAATGTCTGTTCTAGCACTAAATGTGTAGTCCTGGTATTCCCCATGTGGATTTGACTGGTTTTGGCAATGCACACTCTACTTCCCTTTCGTCACTTTTGATGCCAAATGCTTGGGAAATACTCTTTTAATTATCTAACTTCAACTCTTTGGCCTGCTTTATTTGAAAAGACCTAAACTGTAGCCTTACTTACACTCATGTGACCCTCGTGGCTTGCCAGGGAATACCGATTTAACTGAGCGCACAGCTTCACCTGGTGGTGTTCAACATCGTATTCCTATGCGGACACCTAAGTAATAGCTATGCCTATGCAGAACATAACAGCTCTGGAAGCTATAGCATATTAAAACAGACTCACTGCAACTCTTGCTGGGACTAATCCTTCCTTTGCTCTTGCGAACCATTGGATTTGGTGCAGATATTTATTTTTCCTCTCTGCATTTTAAAACAAAGGCAAAACTTACAGAAATTTCTGAGATAAATAGAGGCACATATGGGGGGGGGGGGAATAGGAGAAATTATAACGAATGTTTTAGTCCACTTACCAGAATGATATGTGTTTAATTACTCCTAAATGTGCAAGCACATCTCAGCATTTCTCATAACATGGTAGGCTTTTTGTTTAGTACTCACAGAGCATGTGTTACAATCTAGTACTCCCACGGTTAGACCATTCCTGTCTTATTAGAAATGGCTGCTTAGTAGTTGGGTTTTTGAAAGAGTTGAAAGGTTATATGTAGAATACAAACAGACAGCACTCACTCTTAACATTTAGAGATGTTGGAAGCTGATTTCTGCAGGTGATTGATTAGATATGTAAGTGCGCTCCTCTCTTTCTTCATCATTAGCACACAGAAGAAATTACTTTCTTGATGAACCCAACTACCAAACAATTCCTTGGAGCTTGACCTCAGAACTTAACACCAAGTTTTAAAGAGCAGGAGGATTTGTTCATGTTACTTCTAAGAGACCATACTTCTTGCTAAACAATCCCCTAACTTTCCCCAGGGGGGCTGTCAGAGGAAAGGGCTCAGTTGTCAGTCCAAACATCTGCATTAGCAGAAGAAAATTCGTAGTAGCACGAAGTATTTGGGCCAAGCTCTTCACCAGAGTGTGTGTTCTTGACTTCAGATGCTCCTCCGGAGTCCTCCTCTTTAAGGACAAGTGGCCAGTGAGACAGTGATGCTTTCGGTTGACATTGCTCAGGGTGTGCCTTAATAAAATTGTTGCTGATCCCTACCAAGAGCAGTAGTGCTGATTAAAAATGCCCTCACTTGCTCCAACAAGTTCACTTTTTCTCTCTCATTCCCTTTAGTTTACCCACAAAATGGCCGCTTATTTGCTTTGTGTTTTTAAACCATCATTGTGGTGTGCCCATGCTAAATTTTTGTGTATTGTGCGTATAAAATAGCAGATAATTTAAAGTTGCTTTTAATTTAGGAATGGTATTTGCCCCTGGTATGTTTAGACCAATTTTCAGCCTTGCCTTATGGGTGTTTCTTCTCATCCCTTATCACCGTGCCATCAGCTAGTAACTATGAAAATCTAAGCTTCAGGACGGAGTCAGACTATTCGCATTCTTCAGATGCAGTGGTGGATTTCAGAGGCATTTGATTCCTTATTTCATTATTTAGCACAGTAGTGCTTCAGCAGCTCAGTTACAGTGGTTTGGGTCCATATGCCAGACACCATATAAGCACAGGACATAAAGACGTTAGTTTTACACTTCAGCACAGGTTCCTTGCCTCCCCCCAGTGCATACCCAAGGTTTTGATTTCTGGATGAAATGTTGCATTTGCTTTGAATCTGCTTGATAGATTTTTTTTTTTTTTTTTCCTGGATTAATATCACAGTCATTAGCCATGGGTTTGCTGTACTGGGAATTGTGTGTAAAAGGTTACAGGAAGGCACTTTCATTGCATTACTGTTAAAGGACAAAATAGCTTTTGATATTAAGCTATTGTATCATTTGGATTTTCTGGATGCCTCTGCAAGAACTAGTGGTTTACCAGTATTTCAGTAGTTAGTTCCGTAATAAGGAGCTTGCCTTTTTTTATTGTTGTTTATGGTTCTGGTTTATAAGAAAAAGGTGAGATTTTCTGGCCAGGGGAGGTTTTAAATTTGTTTTAAGCAGAACTGAAATTTTGCCTCTACTCTTCCTCATGTCAGCTCTAACACATGAACTTGCAAAGGATATGTTGCTCAATTTATCCCCCCGTTCCCTTGCAGCAACGGGACAAATGATGGTTTTGCATCAATGTGCAGCAAGTTAGGTAACAGTTCAAGTGTGTGTTAAAAGAAACATTAATCAGCTTCACATATAGTGCAATATTTTGTATATTTGTGATTTATATCTGGATGACTGCTTAAACTAAGTGCATGGATAAGTTGATGATGACTGTAAAATTCAGCAAAACCCACAGAATATGGCTGCAGACAAGGCAACAAACTTTGTTTAAATCTGTTACAGAGAATAATGTAATGTTTCTTTTTTAGTAAGTAACATTATTAAATTGCAAAAACCTGAAGCTTCCAGCAAATTAGAAGAGGAGTCACGAACACTGAGAATATATTCATATTTCAGTTACATAAATTTGATGCAATTCAGGGGATCAAAATTAGGCATAACAGTTTTTTGTATAGTTACAAGAAAGCTACAGGTACCTTTGGGCTCTTACTTCAGAGCTGCTCAGAGAGATGGCACCACTACCTAAAAGAAACTCTGAAAGTTTCCTGCCTACCCCCTTTGCAAAACCAGGTTCCAAGGCATTTGCTGTGAAGTAGGTGTAAGTACATGTGTGAATGGTGAGAGAGGAGGGTAGCAAAGGGGATAACAAGTTTTGTATGAATGGGTAGAAGAGTTGAAGAGGCTTAGGTATTTTCCCCCACTTAGACTCAAGAAAAAAGCAAGCTAACTTCTGTCTTAGGGAAGGAGATTTATGTGAAATGGAGGTAATTGTGTCTTTGACCTACGGACTGGATTTCTTAATTTGGGGTTGTGAATTGCAAAAGTTGAATTCCTTTTGAAACCTAGTTAGAAAATCTCTCTTGAGAATAAAATAGTATAAAATAGAGTCCTGGTTTTATTAGAGAAGCTGCTGTAAGGGTGACTTTGTTTCATGTAATTGCTTGGGGACCTCTGTCTGATCTCTTAACTTGAAGCTAATACTACAGGCTTTAATTGAGTAAGATTCCTCTTGAAGTGGTAATTGTTGTTTACATCGTGAGATTCACTTCTGGAGCTGAATATCTCAACCTTTGTCTGGGAGAAAAATGAATTTTACACCCCTGCATACAGAACCGCTAATAGCAGCACTTATTGGTGCCCCTCCAGCCTGGAGTCTCACCACTTCCAGAAAGAACTTCCCTTTCCAGATGGTTCAAAGGTAGCGATGAGCACTTTGTGCCTTTCTAAAATACACCATGCCAAGGTGTACACTGGCCAGCCACCCGCCAGCCCAGACATCAAATCCAAGGTAACAGGGTTGGCAGCCTTTAAAAAAAAAAAAGTAGAATAAAATACAACTTCCCTTGCTTTCTCTCTTTCCTACTTTGGGATGTTTTTCTGAGTGTATTATTAATTTTTTTAAACTGAGGATTATTACAGAATGTCTGAAATCCTCCTGGAGCATAAGTTAAAAATCAATGACAATTCCTTGCATGAAGTAATGTTTCAACTTGCAGACAGTAATTCCAGCTGTGGCAGACTTTTAGGGAATAGAGAAATCTGACATGTTTTGGGTTGATTTTTAAAAAAGATTGAGGGTGAACAAGGAAATAAATGTGGGAAGAGAGCAGGCAGCATAAAGGGCAGATAAGGCAAAATACTGCCTACAAATAGCAACTTGGCTTGTACACATCGTCTTAAAGCCTAGCCTGCAGTATGAGATCAGGGCAGCACGGGAGAGTGCAGGTTACTCTTCTCTGTAAACGTTACCAGGAAAGAAATACTTGAGTGATCCTGTGCTGAAAAGGAGTCTTGACATGAATGAAATAATTTCTGTAGGTTTAGTAACTGAGAGCCTTTTTTGGTCTCTAGTGTCAATCTTCTTTAAGAAGGTGCTGTAAAACCCTGCTGTTGCCAGTTTCAATCTCTGTTCATGCTAAATGTAGCAGTCTCGGTGATTTGCTATTGCTAGTAAAAACACTTCTTGCTGAAAGAAAAACCTTTGTATTTACTGATGAGACAACAGGGGGGTTTATTTTTAAATTCCTTGAACCTTTCTGTAGCTGGGAAAACCCAGAACAGTTTGGTTGCAGGTAGTACTGATCCTTTGCATCCTCGGACTCTGAGGCAGCTTCAGTCATGGTTCTGTTCAGCACTCAAAAAGTGGGGGCAGGGAAACACAAAAGGAGTTCCTGCAGGAGGAACAACCCGGTGAGAATGTTTCTTTATTTCTTTATCTGCAGGAAAGTGCACCAAAGCCTTGTAGTTTTGGAGAGTCATTGCTGATCTTGTATCTTTCCCTCCAATCCTATTTTGTGTTTTGCACCCTGGCTGTTAATACAAACACAAAGCCTGATTTTCAACAGAAATGATAAAGAACAAATGGAATATGAAGTGTGTGTGTTTTGTTGGGATTTTTTTGTTGTTGTTTTTTTGAGGGAGGGGAGGTGGTGGATTTTTTGGGCGCTTTCTCTTTTTTCTTTGACTTGCCTTTCTTTGCACATTCATGTTAAACTTCCAGAGGGTTGGCTAGGCAAGTAATTAATAAACCTGCCTTAGAAAATTGATTTTCAATTCCAGGTAAAATTTGAAACTTCTTAAAAATATTTCTATCCTATGTTGGATTAGCCAATAATGTGTTGGGATGGAGCCAGAGGCGGCAACTGTTATTCTTGGAAGGCTATGCAGATAGTGATGGAGTGATGTTTGCTGCTGCACAGGCATTTCTTTTTCCTTCACTGTATTTTTGGCCTCTTAATGACGTCTGTGGGGACTGCAAGCATCGCATCAAGCTTTGTATATTAATTCAGATGTTCAGCACTATAGCAGCTTTGTAGCACAAGGAGGAGTGTGCTTAGAAAGGCAGAAAAGCAGTGAGTCAACAGACTTTGATGCTTGCTGTCTTTCTCTGCTGTTCTCTGTCAAGCAGCAGAACAAGACACTCAAAATCCTTGCTGACTTGTGGCCAAATCCTAGAAATCTTCTCCAGCGACGATGTTTTGGGTTTGGCAGCTTTCATGGGACAGATAAGTTGTCAGGATAAGGCTAAGGTCTTTGTACTTTTATCAAGCAGTGCCATGCTGCCATTCATCATGCAGTTGCTACAAGTTTTGGTGATGTCATGAGCCTGCGTGTTCAGCCAGATTTCTTTAGTGACCTACCTTGGGTTTGATCTGAAAGGATTTTGTCTGCAAGGCGTTTACATTCCCTCAGGATTTGTCAGGATAATGACAAAGTATTATTGCATTTATTTTAATGGTATCTGCAGTAACAAGGTAGACAAATATAAATGCTCTCTGCAAACTTAGATGAAATCCTGTCTGAGAGTTATATGTTGCTTCCTCAGAAAAAATATTTAAGTGGATAGAACATACAATGAGTATTTTAGCTGATCCCTTTGATCACGTTGACATCAAGATATCCAGTGTTTCTCCTCCCCTTTCAGAATGTGGTATGCTATTTTCCATACCGCAGTATGGTGCACTGGCAGAAAAGAGGCTGCTCCAAGTGCTTGGTGCATGCAGGTGCATTTTTGCCAATGCAGAACTAATTATAAGTCATTAATGATTAATATATGATTTGCACATCCTGTGTTGGGGCTGAAATCTCTCCTATTTGACTTCAACTTGATGGAATATTCTCAGAAATGTTAAACAAAATTACTTCAGTCCTTTCTCCAGTGAAAGGATTTAAAGCAAGACAGTTTTTCCAGCTGCTGAAAAATAGAGACCACCTACCTTTGATCAGGTTTCTTTAGACTAACAGTGTTTCAGAAGGGGAGGCTGTGGGGTAAAAAGTGAAAAATTTGAAGCCCCAATTTAAAGAAAAATAACTCTCTTTTAAAATAATAATAATGTTTTCTCCCTATTTCTTCTTTATTATATATAGTGATTTATAGCAAACAGGTTAAAACCTGGAAACTTAATCAGACAACGTAGTATCACTTTTAAAACATGAAAAAAGAATTGTGATCAGAGGACAGAGCTCTTGATTGCATTCAGAGAGCTTGAATAAACTTCTCCACACCATCTCTCATACACTTTCAGATTTCATATAGACATCTTGCAACTTTGGTGAATGCTTTGATCTGCTTAATTATTCCAAATTGCCCAAAACCTCAGTCCTGAGCAATAAGGGAAAGAAGGGGCACCCACAGCAGTGCAAAAGGACCAAAACAGCAGCCTTGCTTCTGTGTTCATGCAACAAGGAAAAAGTGCATCAGGCATGCTCATATTACTTAATCGTAACTGTTACAGCTCGTATTGGTATGTTTTTTGGGTCTAAGTTTTCTATGTTGATTTCAAGTCTTGATTTACACGGCATAACGAAACAGTATTGATATCAGTCTGTGTAATGTCTTTATCCTTGTACTTTCTTTGTATGTTTTGTGTGTCACTCATTCAAGAGGGAAAAGGAAAAACATATGGCACTTTAATTGTGTATAATTTCCTAAAATTGCTTCCTGCGCTATTCTTCCTTAGTTTGTGATGAGACACCCTGTTTAACATACTGTTTGCAGAATCCGTGCTTCACTGAACTGCTACACCAAGATTTAAAGTTTACTCCCTTTGACTCAGCGATGTAGGTGTTGCATAGGTATTTATGCTGTATGGGATAGCACAAGCCGTCCACAGCAGGTCCGAAAAGTAATTGTGGTGTTCTGAGCTTAAGCCGGTGTAGCATCCAGGCTTCCCAGGTCCATCCTTGGCTATGTACTGCAGAGATGGACTGGACAAAGTGAAGGGGAATGTCCCTTCTCCATGGCAATTTAGATATTTTCCTGACAGTATAGGAAATAGAACTGTAGGAGATATAGAAAATGCCGGTACAGCTGCTGTTGTCTCACGCTGGATTTTTAATTCTGGAGTACTGACCCACTTTCTGCAGCATCCTTGGTCTGTGTCCATCCAAATAGAAAGAGGAGGGAAATATTTGAAAATTAATCATAGAAAATTTATAAATTATATTTCAGTAGGCATTTGAAATATCTAATTTCAATTTTACATTTCTTTGGGTCAAAGTACACTTTTTTTTTTCTTTTTCCCTCTTTAAACTATCGATGAATACTATTTATTCATCCAAAAATATTTCCCCAGTGATGATTTCTTTCAGGAGCACTTCTGTTTGCAGCCTACATAATTTTATCTTCTCGCTGTTATGGCAGTGACAGATGATATTTTCTTTTTCTTTTTATTTAGACACCTTAAATTACCCAGCTCACTGAGGTAAGAAAGACCCTTCTTCACACGTTGAAGTTTCAAAGCCCTTGATGTGCTCAAAAAAGATACTACATTATTTATTGTTATTTCCCCCTCATTTTTTATCATTGCAACTATAATCACTTTTTGCATAAGGTTATTTCTGAACGCTATAAAGGAAGAAAAAATGGTATGTTTTGGTTGAGACCAGAGAGGCTGTTTTTTAATGAGTGTTTGTATCAAAACTACTGTTCTTGGATGGCTTCTGCATTGAGACAGCTGAGCTCTATGTATAATATATCAGAAAGGATAAACAATGCACATTTAAAACTATATCCTGATACTGCTGAAGCTGTGACCAACTTATCAGGGCTTGTTGCAGAACATGAGCCAAAGACAGCTTGTCAATATGGCAGCAAGGGGTCTGAGTTTTTCTTTTTTTTTTTTTTTTCCCTGATGTTACTTGTTTAAAACTGCAAAATTCCTTATATATCTGAATTTGTAGGCTGTTGAATTCTGGCTCTTCCACTTCCTAAGCTGTTGTCTTCAGTCATGTTGTCTCCTTCAGGAAAGGATGAACTTTGAGGTGAGCGGGCTCTAGTCCTCGCTGCTGTGAGGATGACAAAAACAGGCAAGCTGTCTTGTCTTCCCCCAAACCTATCATCTAGTTAGGTTTTCCTGTCAAATCCCTGGGAAATGTATTTTCTCTGTAAAACAGTACCTGTTAGAAATTGATGGCTTTTCTTGAGGCTCACTGGATAAAACATAAAAATTCTCCTTTCACATCAACTTGAACATTTCCATTTTTCTTGGTCATCAGAAGCCCCCCATGAGTCTTTCTAGTCCCATGTCATTTCATCTGACATAAATGGCTTGATTTCAATGGTTGCAGCAAACCTTCTTGAAACATTTTCATAAATATTGTTAATAGGTTAGAGGGTGCCCTGGCATGAGGCTTCCCAAAACAAAGAAGTTGGCAATGGAAAATCTCATACATACCTATTCTTTTTCTTTAAAAATGCCTGGGTTTTGGCTTGCACGTATTATTAGACAATGCAGAATGGGAAAAGAAGGAGAAAAACAAACAAAGAAAAACCCAAACAAACAAAAAAAACATTGTGTCTTGTTATCTTCAGTACTGTAAATATCATTGAAAGGAGAGGCTCCCATTTTTCACTCTGGCTTCAAACCAAGTTCCTCGCTGCCTGCAGTAGGATTTTTAGGCTTTCGCAAGTTTGGTCGGAAGATAAGCCGCACTGCCACAAGTTGTATATGCCGGGCTGAGTTTGTTTAGCCTGTGTTTTCACTTTATTTCTATACATCCCACCAGTGACCTTATCAGCAGGAGAAGCAAATAAGAACTGAAAAACGGGAGAAAAGGGCTATGGGGGAAGCCTTGACTGAAACAGCTCTTTCCCTCCCAGTCCTTTGTTTCAGCGTAGTCAGTTTTTGTTTATTGTAAGGATGTTATTTAATGTATCTATATATATATAAAACCACACACAATGTGGCTCAGGCCTGAGCTCTCAGTAGCTACTGGAAGCTTCAAGAGCACTGCTGAGAATGGTGCTCCCACTGGAGAAGTAGCACACGCTATATAAACATACATAGTTTTTTATATCTATCTATCTATCTATCTATCTATCTATCTATCTATCTATCTATCTATCTATCTCATACTTTGTGGTAGCAGAGGAGTAAGACACTATGCATTTACCACTTTGAAGCAGGGCAGGTTTTCCTCGCTGCTGGGTGGCACTTCAGCCCTTCTGGTGGGGCTGTGCCCCAGGCTGGAACAATCCGGAACCATCTAGAACCGGCTGGAACCGGCCGCCCAGCAGGGGGCAGCTCCAGCCTCTCCTCACAGCCTCTCCTCACAGCGCGCAGCCGACGCCCGGGCACCCACGACCAGTACAGCTACCTGTCGCTTGCCAAAACAATTGTGACGATTTGCACTGCAAATATTTTAGGAATTAAACCTGGTCCTCAGACCATGAGGCTTCTTCCATGGCTTTTCAGGGGCTCCAGCACCTGGGCTCCATTTGATTCCCTCAGAATTGCAAGGACAACTACTTGCCTCAGAATCTGCTGGTGAACAATGGTAAACATCTCCAGGGATGGTCGTGTCAGGTGAGTTTGGTCTACTCATAGCCTTTCCCCTGACAAAGTGACGTTGGTATTTGCTAGCATGTGTTGGTTTTTGTTTTTTTAATAGTTAACATGTCAATATTTATTTATTTTTAATCATGTGAGCACATGTAGTGGATAGGCTGAGATCATGCATCCATGCCTCTGAGGGGTTTTGTGTAATCTACCCAACAAACCCCACCCCAAACCAAAACAAGCACAAACAAACGAACAAAAAAAAACCCCAAACCCAAACCAAAACAAACATAAAAACCCAAAACAAACAAAAACCCACAAACAACTCCAACCCAAAACCCCATGAATGCCTGTCTTGCAGAAGTATGATCACCTGCAACATCCACAAACAAAAGGAATGTTTTATGAAGTTGATTATGTAACACTTTAAAAATCCAGTTTCTTGGCTACAGTTGTAAAGAAGGTAAATCACAGGAAAAGGGAGGTCATTAGTTTGGCTGTAGGGAGAGCAGCATGTATGAGGGAGACTGCTAAAGACAACCCAGAAAGTGAAGATAATGTGTGATGGGCATTACAAGGTACATAATGTCTTGGACAAATGACAATAATTAAGTTCACTGTGGGAAATAATTTCTAGGCTTTGGGGATCTTAAAAGTTTTTTCCTTAATTCACAGATGAGACTTTTTTTTTTTTTTTTCCTTCCCAAAACCCTCAAAGAAAATCTCACTTCTCTAGTATGGCACACTTACCCATACGAATTTTTTAGTGACATATGAAGCAGATTCATAATTACGCATTGAACATTGTATTATGGAGTAAAGCTGTAGCTGGTTTTCCTGTTTTCTGTTGGTGGACTGTCAGAGTTACAGCTCTGGATTTGCTCTGGGGCCATTTGAACGCATATCTGAACACCTTTCCTGTGCTGCAGGTGTGATTTGCATACTTAGAGGAGCGCTAGCCCATATGGAATAACTTCAGACAAATTTGTATTTAGCAAATCTTAAACTATTGAATAGAAAAGCTAATGGCTTTTTATATCCTTTACCCTAACTCAAATCTCAACTTGTTTTTCCACTACTGTCATTTTATAGCCTATCCTTAAGTTATGGTCGATTATCTGCCAGATTACAATGTTCATACAGTCCTTTGTCATATGGTTAGGTAGATTGTGCTGATGAGCACTTACGCATGTGAACTTTCTTTTCGGTAGCAACGTTTTTTGCTAAAGATTCTCCAGGAAGAACAGCACTTTTGCGATGCAGTTGAGGCTCTCACACCCTCAGCTCTGCAACTCCAGCAGAGTTTCCCATAGCAATTTTGTGTCCTGATCAGAAGTCCCTTCTTTGCGTGCTCCTGTTTGCCTGTTTGCTGCCCAGGTTTATCCATTCCTGCTGCAAGTGGCCCCTTGCTGGAAGCTTTTCAGTCCCACTCTGAGTTGGGCTGCTGTTACATGCTGTGTCTCTGGCTGGGATTAAGCTGAGCTTTCTGAAATTCATGCTCTTTTGAGAGTATGTGAGGCAGGACAGAGCTGAGGAAGCTCATTTGGGTGCCAGGAGCAGTATAGCCCACGTCAGCACGTGGCTATAATTGACCCAGCCAAGAAGCTGTAGGCAGTGTAGCTGCATTTTTATTCTGAGCATGCTGAATTTGTCTGCAGTGAACTATCTAGCTGGTTTTGGTTGAAGGAATGATGCAGGCTGATGCTGCATCATAGTATTTATTTCACTGGTGCATCTCTGACCTGTATCATTGAGTGAGCATGAAATCCATTAATTTTTCTAGGCACAATTGTTGTGTTGATCCATTCCCGAGGCTTTCCTCCTTTCCTGGGGCTGGGGGTGTGCATATGACCTCTGATTTCTGGGTGGTTTTCACTCTCCTGGATGCTACAAAGCAGTGAGTCTTTATTGGCACTAGTGTTCTAGGTACTGTGAACATTGAAATTTGTCATCCTTTGTGGCTGGCATTCTTCTGCTACATATTTGATTTCCATGACACCATGTGGCATAGTGATATTGATAAAATGTTGTTTTATTCTTTTACAATGCTCTTCACTAAAGGTAACCTTGACGTTCACTTCTGAGACTTGATTAATTTTCTAAAGTTAAATGGCTATGTTAATTAACCAACAATTTAGGCTTCTTTACCAAAGTCAGTAAAATCAGCCTTTTTGTTGTTGGAAGATCTAAAATGAGAGTCCCTCAATTGCTGTTTTCCTGAACGAATTTAGAAAGGGAACTTGACATGCTGTAGGGCAAACTTACTGCAGTTTTTTATGTGTTCCGCTAACTTCTTCAGTTGTCTTAGCGTTGCAGAGGCAAAATGATGGCTAGCCTTGGGTTAATGTCCAAGTTTTAAACAAGGTAAATAAAAAACCTTTATAAAAAGGTAAGTTTGGGTAATACCTAGCACAAGCTTGATATGCTTCAGGGATTCCTTTGAATTCCTGTTCTTGAAAATGAAAGAAATGCTGTGTGGCAGATGCAGAAGGAATTTCCTGCATGGAAAGAAAAAAACCAACCCACCTTAATTAAACTTCCCACTGAAAACAAATCTGCAGGGAGACAGAGGAGCTTCTCTGCAATTGCCAGCCATGGAATTTGAATTTTGGGCACTTATTCATGGAATTCATTGTTCTTCTGTGGAGTTTTTGTGTGTTCTTTTCCCCTGCTTTAATTAGTGTCCTAAATATGATCCTCAGTGGTTTTAAGCTGGTGTAATTCCCACCTACATCTGTTGTTCGAGGAGTGCCATAATGGACCAGGACAGAAAATGAGTAGTTGGAACTTTAGGATCAGTCAGTAAAATAACAAGTCTGGGGTAGCTTGTTTAACTAAAGATAGTTAGATTTTTCTTTCATTATTTTTATTGAAGAAGAAAGAGAGGAAGAATCAAAAAATCATCTAAGAGAGGTCTATGAGATAGTATCATTAGCATTTTTGCCTTTTATTGTAGGAATTTATTGAAAGTTAATCACCTGCTCTGTGTAGTCATTAGTGGTACAGGCTGGCATTTAATGACAAACAGTCAAATTAAACTGTTTTCCCACATCCAGGGATTCTCTTAAAAAGAAAAAAGATGGGGAGTGAGGGGTGAATCAGCCGTAGACCTCTTACTTTCCCTCCCTCTTTCCATTTCTCTCTTTCCCCTTTGCCTCCAACCATATGTACTGCAACTACTTATTTTGGCTCTGCTCCACATATTATATTCAGATATGCTCTGTCAAACTAAATTAACCTCCTTTCACTAAAAACCCATTGCAAATAAGTAACATATCGGCCACATTTTGAGTACAGTTCACATTCAGAGTTTAGATACAAGTGTGATTGCTATGGTTTGGATGCTCGTGCTTGGTTTCGTGTGTAGCTGTCTAATTTCATTAACATAGTGCTTCCAGAATTTCTGTCTGCAGTTCAGGCAGTGGTGTTTCTGAGTTCATGAGTCTGTATAATGCACATGTGGACATGACAAACCTATTCTGTTCACTCTTGATAAAATGCTAAGTGTTGTCAATCTTTAGTCATAAGCAGCATTATATCCATTTAGTTACTAGTGTAGGGATTGGTGCTGTGAAGGTGGCCAGCTGCATAACAAAATGGTCCAGCTATTGATGACATGCAGTGATTTCTTCCTGTTACTTCCTTATTTCTTTGGTCCCTTTCTGTTTTTATTTCTCTGCTACAAATCATTTTTCAAAATTATACTTTTGAAGTGCACTCCAGGCATCTTTTTATGTTTCCCATAGTTTTCAATTTAGTAATTTACCAAGTCTGAAACCTCATGCTGAAATTTGTCCTTTCAGCCTGAAGCCCCTAATATTCTGTAGCTGTTTGGTTGAACTCTGTAATTACAGAAAATAACCTCTGTAATTTTACAATATCTTCCTCTCCCAGTGATTTCCCAATGTACTTGTCATATATGCAGTTTTACTATGAAGTTGCTATGTAAATCAACCTAAAAGGAAATCTGTCCAATTTATAGTTACTATTGCCTGGTGCTAGCAAAAATAGGAATAATTGGCTTGTGTAGGGCAGATGGGGATTGTTTCAAATTTGCTAAGCTGGTGGAGATACAAAGTGGAATTCTGGTTACTCAAAGACAACAGTAAATCTCTTATTAATCTTAAAGTAGTGTTTGACCCAAATTTATTAAATAATTTTTAAAACCCATGGAAATAAATGAGATTTTGGGATCAGCCTGTACTGGTGATTATTTGATTTCATGGGAAATAAATATCCTGAGACTTAGCAAATGTTTGGATTTTTTTTTCCTAGTGAAATAATGAATTATAAGTCAAGAAATGTGAATTTTTTGTAATTCCCTGCTGAAAAGTTTGTCCTCTAACCACAAGATAGAAGGAAATGCAGCATGTGTTACTCAGAACAAGGAATAACAAAATAGGAGACTCGAACATTTTACTAATCTCAGCTATGTAAATTGTTCACAAGCTAGGTGCTTGTGAATATTGAATACATTTGTGGCTAATTAGCTCACTTCTTGAATAACTATGAATTGTATTATTGTAGCCAGGTGAGACCAGGTCTAGAGTTTCAGGGAGCTGCCAGGGAACACAAAAGGAGGTTTCTTGGAGGAGCCTGGCAAATTAAACAAGAACAAAACCCCCAAGGCTTTTGTCTAAGCCTGAAGAAGGAGGAGTGACAACAGATGAGACAGTGGACAGTGCTGGACAATGCCCAGTGTTTATGGCAGCTGAGTAAATGCTGGACAGTGGCTTTTGCACTCCAGCAGCATCAACTGCCTTAATTTTTGAAGGTATTTTCAGAGTGCTAAGGTGGTATTTGAAAGGAAAGTCAATACAGTATTTATCTAAGACTATGAATCCATCCCCCTCACCAGGAAAAAAATAATTCATTGTTAATATGAGAAGGGGGAACAATCCCAAAAGTCTTTGTGGATCAATATTATGTTGAGGTAGGAAATAAGATGTTTGTTGATGTTCCCAGGGGTACAAGTTGTATAAACTGATGTGCAAAGAAATAATTTACTCTGCAAGGAACACTTTAAGCACTACCATGCATTCACAGCTGCATTTGCAGTTAAGTTACAGATCAGGTAAAGTGTCTTCTAACCGGTGTCTCTTGCTTTATGGCTTTCCAAAGAATTCTGGGACAAGGTTGGCATTGGGGCAGTATTATACTTTTCCCCCTTAGAGTATTGGATGCTGTTGCATTTTTATTATGGAAGGACAATTCATCATAGTGTGTTACTTGAAGTGTTGCTCAGGCATTGATATGCCACCACCAGTGACAGAAACATTAGGAGGGATGTTTTAAATCATCCCCTGAAAGTTTTAAGCATGTGCCCTTTCTACACTTGGTAAGATTAGTAGAAAGTAACGCTAGGTAAAATGTCAGTGCCCTGGTTGTGCTGGCTGGTAGACTGCCTTGTTACAAGTGCCTGATGTCAAAGATCAAGCAAAGACAGCAGCAACCCTGTAAGTCAGTCTGTACTTCATCGTGGACGAAGCTTGTACATCTTTTTTCATCCTGATGCATGGCAGGGAACAGTGGGTGGGGATGCTCACTGCATACAGGGAAATCTTGATTTGAAGTGACTTCAGCTCCATAGCCTTCTGTAAAAAAGAATAGGAAAAATAAGTTTCAAACCCCCAAAACACAAGTGATGATGACTAAAAAAACATCTCTAGATGAATAAAGTGTTATTTTAAAATATAACCTAACAGCAGAAGTCTGCAATTAAGATGACTTAAACTTGCAGAGCTATAGGAAAGTTTCAAGTGTCAAATTAACATTTCTGTTTTATTTCCAATTTCAATTCCTGTACTTTACATTATAATTGCATGAAAGTGCTATTAAGAAGAGCAGAGCCCAGATGTTGCTGCTGATTGTTATTGTTTATTGTTGTGCAGAAGGAAAATTATTTCTGTTAGAAAACACTGTGGAGATAAATGCAAGCATCAGAACTGGATTCAAATTATGTTGCTACAAGTATGATGCATTTCCCCTTTCCCAAAGCCCAACCTCCCCATAATGCTTTTAGTATGATATTCTACAGTCTCTGTACAGTACAACTTTCCTGAAGTCTGAGAAGATATTTATAGTTAGGTACTGTTATCACTCAGAGTAACTCTAAACCAATCTACTAGCAAGAAAATGAAGATTGCTTGACCTCAAAGAAAAGCAAATAGAGTCTGAGCACAGTTTCAGGTAGCTTCTCAGATACTGCACATTCCTGGAGATGCACATCTGGTTTGGGCCATGTTGGCTCTTAGAATCACAGAATACTTTAAACTTGAAAGATCTCTGGAGGCTTCTAGTCCAATCCTTTGCTTAAATCGGGGCCAGCTTCAAGTTTAGTCAGCTTGTTCAGGGCCCTTTCCAGCAAAGTTTAAGGAGGTCCTGTTGCCTCTCTGGGCCCCTGTTTGTGTTTGATCAGCCTCATGGTGAAAAAACTTTACCTAATCAGAGTTTCCTGTGCCCCAGTCTTGCTTTTAGCTTGCTAATAAATAGTATTTTGCCTATAGAGGCAAGAAAAAAATAAATTCTTTGTCCCCCTCTTTGGTGACTCACTGATGTAGTTAGGCACAGATATTGTACGCTCATCTCTATTTAAACATTAACAGACATGTATGATGCAAATGCCTCTGGGATAAATGTAGGTAATTACTGACTCTTGAAGGAGACCAGATATGATTGTAATCAATTTAGAGTGACTGATTTCCATTTCATTTTTCCTACGTATATCCGAACAGTCACTTATGTTGAATCTGTTAATACACTCTTAATCATAATGCGTTTTCAAACAGTTTAAAAAGTGACCCTACTGTAACAATTATTATTTGCTGATAATATAAAACATCTCTAAAGACAACTTGCTATTACTGTGTGGTTATCACAGGTAACCTCCTGTTTTCTGACAGGGAGAACTTCTAGCACAATTGAACTTCCCTGTCTATATAAATGTCTGCTTTATACTGCTGACCGTGGCACTGTTAATTACAGTGATTAATTCTGCTTGGTTAAGGGTGTGTACATGTAGGCACTGAAGCTCATAGTACACCCGCTTCTCTGATGCCCCCTTCGAAAAGGGCATATTCCTCCTGAAAAGCCTTAAATTCTTTTTCCTCATTTTTTTCTGATTGGAAGTGGCATTCCAAACATGCAAATTTGTGTGCAGTGTTTAAAGGCTGGTGATGTGCATGTGAGGACACGGCCTTCGTCTTGACATGCATGGCTTGCTCTGTGTAGCCATGGGATAAGAGTCACTTTGAATTTGTGAGTCATTGACTGGCTGTAATTAATGTACATATGCATATTCAAAACACAATGCAGAAAATGTCAGAAGGACAAGAAGACACTCTTGTGTGACTCCGGCAGCATTTCCCATGAAATTGTGGCGACAGTCTCTGTGAGTTACTTCTGCTGTCGGAAAAGTGACAAAATGGCCAGTAACAAATTAGTATGCTTTGTCTCTAACTGCCACTCGATACCATCCCACTAAACTCTGCTTGGCAGAGTGCCCAAAAGACCTAGGGATAACGTGGTGTTAAAAAAAAACCCAAAACATTAGTATGTCCTAAACCTGCACAACCATTGCACCGGGAAATGTATATCAACCTGACAGAGAAACTAGAATATTTTACTCTGTTAACAAAACCAAGTGTTTCAATTAAGTTTAATACTGAATTACACTTTCTGCTTAGCTCACAGGGTTCACGTGAAGTGCTGGTCAGTTCCTTCTTTTCTGCTGTTGTTTCAGTTCCCTCAGGATGGTATATTCCTTTTACACAGTGCAGGCTTCCTCTGGACAGTGTGGGTGCATGAGCTATAGTGGGAAATACAGGACTGTGTTGGCACTTTGAGATTTATTGGAGCTTGCAGCTTGTCTCAATGGACTTGGCTTAAATGTATATAATTAAAAAAAAAAATTGTTTTCCCCATTCCATGAACCACATGAGACTTGTATTTGTTCCTGTTTTGCTTTGGGTCAAAAATTACATTTGCTTTGTTTGTTGTTGGGGTGTTTGGGGTTTTTTTTTGGGGTGTGATTTTTTTTTTTTTTTTAAAAACAAAAACCAAAACAACTAACAAAAGCAAAACAAAAAAACCCCACCAACCAAAACCTAAGGAAAGAGGCTGCACTAAGCAATAGTGTTGTGGTGAGGGAGAGGAAAGATTTCAAGTCCCTAGTGTAGTAACTTAAATCTGGGTCTTGAGAGGATGTTGACTTTAATGATTAATGATCACTTGGCTACTTTGGGGTGTAAATCTTTTTGGTTTTGTCTTGAAATTCTATTTGATACCTAAAGGCATAATTTAAAAAAGTAGCAGTATGCTGATAGAAGCAGCTCTGGATTTAAGTAGCTGCTGCTTTTTTTCTTTCTTCTTTTTTCTTTTGATAAAAATAGCAGAGGAATTAGTGGGGGCAAAGAACCCTAATGGGTACAGAATCTCACTGGGGAAAGTAAGGGCTACAAATCTCCACAATAGCTTCCAGGGGAAGGTATATCCAAGAAAGGAAAAATAGCATTTAAATGACTTTGGAAAGTCAATTTTCTTTATGGAAAACTGTTAAGTGCATTTTGTTCTACAGAAACTATGAATATTTCACTGCTGCTTTTTGATTTGGGATGAAAATAGATACTGCGTTATCAAAATTTGCCACTGGGCAGCAGATCTGAATTTCAATCAATTCTGCTAAGTACCCAGCAATGAAAGGCTTCTTGCAGGCTTTATTCAATATTTGTCATTGTGGATGTGTAAGGAAATATGAACTTGAGGGTTAGAGATCGTCAAGTAATTAGTTTGTCTTTTTTTCCCCACCAGTGAAAACTTCAGAGGAAAATATACTGAGAAGCCCAAAATGTTATGGAAAATAGATTCAGGGGTGGGGGAGGAAGGGAATACTAGGAATCTAAACACTGACAAATTTTACTAGGTTTTCCATGAGGATCCTGACTATTCTTGATGTAAAATTTAATCTTTTTTCTTCACAAGGAGTTCAATTTAAAGCTAGAAAAAATCTCATTGAAAATCAGCTTTGAAAATTCTTCTGAGTGGTGCAGGTGGTGGTGTGCTTAGTGGCGCTCCTCCTGAGTTACAGCAGTGAAAATGGAAAAGTCATGATGATTTTCTCAAATAACTTCCTTATAATAATAAAAACAAGCAGATTACCTGTGTTCTCTTCTATTCTCTTGCAATGGATTTGCTTTGTGATCAAGCCCTTTAGCTGCTCCATGATTCAGGTTATCTGGCTGTGAAAATGGACTGTATTTACCTGCATTGTGGCTGTGTTACAGAACTGCATACAAACTGAAATCTAAAGCAGCTAATGCAAATCTTCACCAGCTGAGAAATATTTTGGCATTTAAAGAGAAATCTTTTGTTCCCTCACGGGCTCTATTTCTGCTCAGACCATAGAATGAAACTGTTTTTGTCAGGTCTCTTTTATTCCAGTGAAGCTGTGAATAGGTAACCCCATTTGGATATCAGACATACGAAATCCTGGAGTCAGAACTTCCTGACTAAATTTTCATGTGAAGATCAGCTTTGATTTGAAATATGTTTTCTTTATGCAACCCATATCTGGTTTTTTTATTACTTCATTTTACTTTTGTATGCCACATGCTGTATAGAGATCAACATCACTGCGCGTTCCCATCACATCAAATGACTTTCCAGTGGTGTTTCTGTCCCTCAGCCCCAGGTTAGTTTCTATTAGCACATCTGTGATGGTGTGTATGTCCCTGATGCTTCCTCTCGCCCACACCATCTTGTAAGAGAAACTTTGAACAAGCCGTTGACGTTTTGGTGATGTAGATAAGATCAATATAACCACACTTAACACCCATTAGAGTCAGGAGATGCATTGAGCTGGCAGAGCTCAATGCTTAAGTCTCTGAAGCATCACAGCTATATTATCTCTGCTCAATACTCCTGAGTTTTATAGGACTAAACCTTGACTTTGTGTTTTCAAAATATTAGTGGTTTATTTCTTTATTTGTGGAGAATTGTGACATTTTGGATAGAAAAGAAATTGAGAACAGAAATGGAGTTTGGATGTCTCCAGTTATCAAGCCCTTTAACCCACCATGATATCCCTCCTTCATGCCACAATACAGTTCTGGAGAAAAGTCCAGAGAGAGTCAGGTGTGTGGTGAAGTGGGACAATGAACAGCTTCCATAAAGAAATGCAGCAAGTCCTACAGAAACAAATCCACTCTTTCTCCGAAGAAAAGGTGTGATCTTAAATGCTTTTCCCAGAGAAATGTTAAATTGAAATCCTAATTTTTTCATTACTGGAACTTTCTCCATCTTGTGGAACAGTGGGAGTAGTGATGAACCACCTTCTTCCCACATTGATACGTGAGAGTTCTGAAATGTTACTCTCAGGGAGATGAGAAGAGGATTAAAGGCAGCACCACTTATCCAAGTTCTTCTGAACTAAGGAGTCACTGTAAATAAGTGTCTGTTTTCAAACTCTGGTTTTATTAGCCTAAAACAATTTCCTTCTCTCATGCATTCTTTGTCCTTGTATAAGTGTGTTTGTGGTTTATGTAGGTGTCCTATTTAGATGTGGCTTTGTCAAGTAAGAGCTGTTATTTTGTTGTAGTGGTAAAATACGAGTGAGAAAATGCTGCCTCTTTTTCTGGTCTGTGTGCCCTGCTGTGTTAACTATATGCTGTGCAGTGTTTTGATGCCTCCACAGTGCTTTCAAACCAATACCTAGTCAACTACTTTTATTTCTAATTCTCTGTTATCTCATAGATGTCTGATTTTTTTGTTTGTTTGTTTTTCTCTTGAGCGACATTAGAATCTTTAAGCATTTATGTTGCTGCTTTTTTTTTTATGTGCAGCATGTATATGGTGTATTATGCAACTGGTGAAAAGCAATAGTAATTTCAAATGCACTGGGATTTTTGTTTGTTGCACTATTGTATGCAGCTAGCAGGGCTTTCTCACTATAGTTATTCTGAATGAAGTGCGGTGGGGAATGGGAACCTTCTAATGAAGCGCAGCAGAGATGGGAACAAGTGTCCCATTTCCAGAAAAAATTGTCACCCAGAAAAAATCATTTTAAATTCCCAAAGTAACCATCTAAAAGTCACATTGTGGATGTCTTTAACATATTCTGTCAAGTCCCTGAAAATCTATCTGCAACCATGAAAAGGCAGTGGCTATAAAAAAATCCAGAGGAGAAAAATAGAGTAGGGGGGAACAAAACCAGAAAAAGCATAAAAGCTAAATATGTGCATTGGAAGTGATTGTGAAAACGTTGCTCTTCACAGTCAGTCCTGTATATAATTACTGTCTAGCCCTTAAGTCCAACTATGTGAGTGCATTAGAAATACCCAAAACAGAGGTGAAAGGAGATGACACAATTGCTGCTTTGATAAAGTAGATTTACTTGTACTCACTGAAAATTCACTATTTAAAATATCTTAACATCTCAGCCAGATTTATAGTGTGGTTTTCTATACCTGCCTCCTGGTGTTCTGCCAAGAAATTATCTTGAGTCCTGACACATTACATCTCCTTATTACTACTTTTATAATTTGAAAAGAATAGGAACTTAAACTCAGTTGCTAAAATGGCTATTTTCCAAGACACTGATGCTGGTAGAGCATCCTTCTAGATGGGTAGGTATAAAGCAAGAAGTAAGTTAATGTAGATGAATTTGTATACACGCACACATTCCGTTTTATCTTTCAGAAGGTAAAATTTTGTGTGTACTTTTTAAATACATTTCCATATGCACATCTTTATATGTGTCCATGTGAATAGGTACTTGGCTCATTTAAATCAGAAGAAGATGCATGCTGAAAATGAGGTGAAGAAGTGGTTTTTGTCTTGTTTGGGACATACAAAGTGATTGTGATCAGGGAGCTAATCCTGGTGTTGGGCTGCCTCCTCCATCAGAGGAGAATTTTTAACTGAGACATCCTTCTTGGCACATTTAGTAAGTCCTTTCCTTGCATCTTTCTGACTTGCCAGGAAGATGTCAAGTGCTTGGCAGCTCTTCGCATTACGATTTGCTTCAGAAATCAGTTGTGGGGGTTACCAAGGACACCTACTGAAAACTTGGCACTCTGATTTTGGAGTTGCAGGGCAGGCACATGCCCTCCTCATGCTCCAGATCTTCCTGTCTGTACTCTACTCCAGGAAGGAGAAAATGCTTGTACTGCCTGCTGTTGTTTTGAATTTTGGTTGTTGGTAACATTTATTAGGAACTCAAAAGGGATTCCCTTCTCTATGTCTGTGTTACCCATACCAAAGACTACGCAGTTTCATACTCAGGTCAGCCTTGTATTCTGTAAGATTTAACCCAAATGACAGGGACATCTCAGTGGTTGTGAGAGAGACAGCTATTGTGCAGATATCCTAATCAGTAAATCTAAGCACACCTTTGCTGGGACTGAGGGATTCAGCAAAGGAAAGAATTTCTGAAAGGGAAGAAAAACAATACAAGGCAGAGTAAACGCTTTAGGAAAAAACCCCAACAAAACAGCGTACTGTGGTGGATGTCTTCTGGACACTAATTATTATTGTACAATGCTGCTGACAACGTAACAGTGTTTTTGCATGCTTTCAGTATGTTACAGTAGATTTTGAGCCAAAGAGCATCATCTGTAGAAATACTTGAGATGCAACTTTCCAGGTCAGAATTTTTCCTAGGTAGCAATTTGAGACCTTAGCATAGTGTAAGATGCTAATTTTGTAACCGTCTTATATCTGGGCAAAATCTGCTGAAAAGCAGAGGGACTGCACCAGCCAGCCAGGGCTGACTTTCAACTCTTAGTATTCTGCAAGACCAGCCTCAAACATTATCAGGAGTTGTATCTTTTGGGGTAGTATCTGTTGGAGTGAGCATTGTACTCACTAAGGATTTTGCGGTTTTAGCAAATAGAAACATTTTTATAGCAGAGGGGTGTGTATGGCAATAAACTGAAACTGTTACTGTCATCAGCCCCGCTATTAGGTTTGGTATTGGTGGATACAGAATGGAAAAAAAAAATAAATGAGGGATGAATTGCAGCTTTTTTCCTTTCTGATGGAAAACCAGATAATGAAGTACATATAATAAGACTCAGAGTTTTCTTCACTTTATTTGAACATTCAGTGTCACTTTGGTAGACATCGTCATTGTTGGTTTTTTAAATTTATTTAGTATAGTCACAAATTGTATATAATAATCACTTTTTTGGATCCACATAGTCCTTTCTCAGCCAGTGAAAGATTAAAAGCAAAAGTTGTTACTGGGAGATGAAATTAGAGTATATATGCTGTTGTTATCCTTTCATGTTTTGCCTTTTTTCATCCTTTTTTTTTATTATCTTTAATCCCCTTCTCCTTAATTTACTCTTTGAGGGAGTGGGAATGGCTTATAAAAGGATGATCAAAGCATGAAGGGAATAATTGTCTCTCTTTGGTCTCAAAGTCTCACCTCAGTATTGGAAATGGGTTACGAACCGTTTTTGGTTAAGACCTAAGTGCAACTGCATAATTTCTTGATTTGGCAGCGGTGTGTGAGATTGTGCAAGTCAGGCCACCTGCACTCCTGTAAGCCCTATTATGCTCTGTTATGCTTCCCTGACATCCACTCCACAGACACTAAATTGAGTTTAGAGAGATACAACTTACTGGAAGAATATTGGACTCCAAATTTACACCTTTCCCTTGCTGCCTTCCTTAGAATTCCTATCAAAGACTATGAGATGAGAACTGTAAGAAGTCTACCCAAATCCCACAACCTCTGTTACTTTCGAGCTGTCTGACTTACCCTCTTTCTTACACCACCACATTTAGTTCAGTGATGAAAAGACCAAAAGAAAATTTCAAAAGCATGACAAACATTGTTTTCTCAAAAAATCATCCAATAAATCTAGCATTCTCTGTACCCAGCTATCCCAAGACAAAGGGAATGCAGAGGTTGTTTGCTATGACTGTGGGGCAAAGAAGGAATAAGCAGAAGTTGTGTTTATACATACCAAGGGAACAGTGAAGTACTCATAAATTCTGTGTGTTGGTGGCAGGGGGGAGGGATACTGTAACCTGTTTCCAGAATTTGTGACCAGCATCTCATACACAAAATCCATGTTGCTACAATGCTAGGTAACAGCAGCCATTGATAAGCACTTGCAGCAGTGCTGCTGTTTGGGTGTGATACATAATCCGTTTGCTCATGATACAAACTGAATAAACCTGTCAAATGCATCTTCTGTTATCCCCAAGGTAATTTTGTGGCCCACATTTCCTATGGACGCCAAGGAAGTGGATCATCAGGTATTCCTAGGGGTGTGTGTGTTGTCTAGTTTTAACATAAGCACGCAGTAGTAGAATGCTTCCTGTTCAAGACAGTATTTTCCAATGCCACAGCTTGTCTTCTTGTCCTGTAGAAATCTTTGCTGAGAGCCAGTCAGACCTCAGCACTTTGTCCTGGCGTTGGAAGTTATGCTGCTCTGTTATATTCATGCCTCAAGTTAATGCTTTATGGTGCTGTTTAATGCTCAAGTAACCGTGACTAGTTTGCAGTCTCGCTTCATATCATCCTGCATCCAAGATAAGAATAAGTGTTTGTGTCTCAGCAGGATCTTGCCTCCTCCTTGGAGTCCTAGGGGATTTCCTTTGTGGCTGGGTTATCAAATATCTTCAGTAGTTTTTGTGTCTCAACTGTCACCCCAGTGATTGCTGCTATGTTTGTGAAGGAAACCTCCATCCCATGAGAGGGAATGGTTCAATCTCTGGGATTCTCATTTCTGGGATCATGTCAGTGGTGCAAAATCCCTAACATCTAAACTGATGTCTCACCTCTGCAAGCAGCAGCTGCATACAGCCCTGATCTGGGAATATGATTAATTCCTCTTCCTTCTACTTCTAGGAAAAAAGGTAGTTTTTTGCATGCTTACATTTAAAATTGTTGCTGTTCTCAGACTTAAGTTTGAATCTTGTAAGTAGAAATTAATAATTCATTATCACCATGCTTCTCATCAGCATATCTCTGACCACTTTAAGAAAGATGATTATATTGTTCCCACTTTGCAGTTGTGAAAATAGAGGCAAGGTGATGAGGTTTGCTTCATTTTACAAACCTAGCCAATGGAAAAATGTTTCAGTGAGCCTGGTAAAACACTGAACAGGTTCCCACCCAGAGCACCTGTGAAATCTCCATCTTTGTATTCAAAACTTGGCTGGACCAGCCCTGCTTTTGGCCCACAGTGAAACCAGATAAACTGCAACCAGTATCATGCTACGCTTTTCATTTCAGAAACAGGAATGACATTCATGTTTCCAGAATCCCAGTGCTTTGTTTGATCTCTACTATGTCATGCAATGTGAAGGTATGTTTTCTATCAGAGAGGGGAAAAATTTAATCTTTACTGGCACATTTTATTTTGCCTGGAACAATATAGGAGAGGACTCGAACAAAGTCACAACTGCAGCCAGCTCTGTGTCAATCCATTTCTTGATAGACGGTGCAAAGCTGGTGTAATAGGTGAAGTCAGTATGAAAGCAGTGTGACTGCCAAGCAGAGCAAAAGAGTATTTATTGAAGCGTCTACACGCAGACAGAGCAAACACAAACCACATCCTGCATCTGTGAAATCCAATTGCATCACGTTTTATAGACACACAGCTAACATAATTGAGTGATTCTGTTTATACAGAAATCATTCCTGCAGCTAGTTTGCTCAGTCAGGGATCTAATGTCACTGGTAACCATGGCACCATGCTCTTTGCATTTATTGAGCTCCTCACACTTTATTTTGTACTGGCCTATAAAAATAGAAACAAAATCGGATCCTTATCTTCATCTTTCTGATGGTTATGGGGTATGTGTAGCTATCTGGACTTTTGGTTTTGCATTAAGAAGTATTTCTGATGGAGATGGAGGCTGTTTTGTGATCAGGAGAAGTGCCATCCAACACAGAAGTACCCGCTGTGCTTGCGTGCTCTTTTCTGGTATTTTGGGTTTCCCTGGGGCACTGAACGGCTGCTGAAAGCTGGGGGAGCTCCCACAGGCCCCGTGTGCATGCTGTACCATCTGGCAGCAAACATTGACTTTTCAGTGCCATCTCCAAGGACTAGTGTATTTTATCCAGTGATATCTTTCTATAAAAGACACATAAATTCTTCTCCTAGGAGAACGTCCTAATCACTAGGTAAGTGAGTCTTAGACATATACACTATGCTCTTCATATGTTTTGAGGATGGTTTGTTTTGGTTTTGTTTTTACAGAGTGGAGTGGATTTCTCAGCTCTGAGTTTCCTCTTCCCCCTTTTTTCAAGCCTATGTTACTCAGGCATCTTCCTTAGAGATGAAAAAATAGAGTTGAAACCTCTTAAATTGGATAGGGAGTTGCAAAATCTTTCATTTCTTCATGTTAGCTTCATGGTAGCTTTATCACAGAGCTGTCACATAAAACAGAGGTGCTGGTAGCTATGTATTGAAAGAAATGTTTGGTTTTAAAAAATAAAAAGGCAGTAGGGAAGAAGGCTTTGACAGACCCAGCTATAACAGTGGGGAAGAGAAGACATCACTGCCCAGTCCCAAGCAAAGTGCTAACTGCTAAATAGACAGCATTTCAGATGCTTCCTTGTTTTTTCCCATGCAGGTTAGTTCACAGGGCCTGTGCTCTGCTTGGCCTTGGGTGACATCTCAGGCATCACATGGATCATCTTGGATCCATCCTGGCACAGTGCCAAATTGTCCTTTCCTT
This sequence comes from Aramus guarauna, assembly GCA_013400195.1. Classification (NCBI taxonomy): domain Eukaryota; kingdom Metazoa; phylum Chordata; class Aves; order Gruiformes; family Aramidae; genus Aramus; species Aramus guarauna. Next base: position 1,132,024 of record VXBL01006551.1, on the reverse strand, counting down.
TTTTTGGGGGGTTGCTGGTGCCTTGCTGAGAGCTATGGGTTTGGCTATGCTGTCCACACACCTGAAAATAGAGTATGGCATGAAAATGAGGGTAACTTTACTATTACTGAAAGAAAGTAAGTTTAGGGGCAGGGGGGGAAAAAGTGGCAGAAACCAATTATGGGTTCAGATGCAAGTTTTCTTCTGTATTTCTCAGTGAAGAGTTTTAATGAAGATTAGTTGTAAATTTCATTCTTTCTATAGAGACATTCTCTTCCCTAGGTAAAATTAAACTGAAATTAGTTTGTTTGTCAGAAATAAATATTGCTCACATTTTTCATAGGTGACTGAAGAAGGTCTTGTTTAAGGCTGAAGCTCGATAGGTTTTTCACTGAAAAATTTAGCAGCTTTCAAGTGAGCGAGTGGTTTAGCAAAGCCAAAGAAAATGTCCAGCACCTAGAAGGAGCCCTTTGAGGAATTGTATTGAGACAAGAAGGTATTCAATCCTACTCTCTGTTTTTTACCTAAGTTTAGTTTGTGCCTTGATTCATTGCCTGGATACATCTCTACTTACATTTCTAACCAAACATAGATTGCTAAAGTGAAATAAAGTATAAAGCTACAGTCTAATTCTTGGAAAATGCCCTAATTTTTGTTAAAGAGCAGCTGTTTTCTTTGAGCTTGTGTGCCTGCCATTAGCTGACAGAAATCAGATCTTCCCTGAGAATTTCCTTAATTAAGTTGAACGTTTCATTTAACAAGAGAGAAGTAACTATATTGGTGGATGGTATTATACTGAAAAAAATGGAGCTTTGACTCATTTAATAGTAAAAATAATATTTCCTTAGGCTTTGCCTTAAACTCCAACCAGACACATATTGATTAGTTAGAAAGCTCTGGAAGACAGACATTTGTATGTAATGGGACAAATTTTTGGAAGCCTTTAGTCATGTTATCCTGAATACTGAAGTGCAGTGCATTTCTGATGGAATTACACACATAGCTTCTGTATAAATACCAAGTGTCTTTATGGTGATTACTGCCTTTCAGTGAATAAGAAGTGTATTAATACTGATTAAGCTGCATTACAGAAATAGAACATTTTCACAGGATTGGAAGCTGCTTTGCCAACAACACTGTGCTGGGTACTGGGAACTGTTTCAAGCTACTTAGCATTAATGAATGAGAATTATTAAGTATAAACATTTTTTTTTAAGAGGATGTATGTGCTAGCAATTTTGATGTTAATTGTATAACATCACATTTTGCACTTGTTCTCTGTTCCCCCCCCCCTTTTTTTTTTTTTTAAACATTTTACCCACCTTTAAGCTAATAAGTTGTGGAATTCCACAGTGATTGATGTCTGTTTAGGCTCATAATTCAGCATGTCTACCTTGTGAGATCACTTGGTATGAGGCAAAGGAGACCTGTGCTTGTTCTTAGATGGTACAAAGAATGTAGAAAGGTTTATGTAACATTTTTCAGTGACAGTAATAAATAATTTCCGTATCTCTGTTATATATGAACATTTTCTTGGCCTGCACTGTAAAACTTGGCTATCAAAAGCATTTACTCATGGACTTTACCTAAAAACTGATATAGCAGAGGTAACTTCATTTTTTTAAACATAACAAAGTCCTACATAAGGAGTTGCCACTAAAATTTTTATTGCTGTTATATTAGAAAAGTATTATGCATTTCTCCCTCCTTTTGCTCTGTTCAGTCTTGTCTGTGATTACCATGTACCACCTCTTGCTATTCTGCAGCAACATATAGAATGAAAGAATCTCCTTTTGATTAAACACCAACAAATCCACAGGATGGCAGAGTACAAAAATAACAGCTTACAGACCTTTTATATTCCTGTACATACACACGAACAGAGAGGCATGAATCTTCATGAGAATGGTTGCAAGATTTTCACAAGATAAATCGTTTGAGAACAGAACTAAACCCATGCTGCTGAGGCTTAATTAATTGCATTAAAAATAATCATTTAATTATCAACTAAAATTAATGACTGGAACAGGCTACTGCCACCTGCCATGTGAAATTATTTTCAGGGAAGCTTAGGCATTTTTTTAAATGCTGATAAGGAGTTCGAGCATGGTATTTTCCGTGCGTTATGAGCCCCCAGTATTGCACTACTGACCTGCAGCCTAACTCAAGGAAAGGACTGAAACCTCCATAGTTGGCAGTTTGGTACTGAACATTGGTAGCTGCACAGAAGCCACCGTTCTCTGCGAATGAAGGTCGTCAGTTGCTGCTGAGCTCCCATTTTCATCATGGTGAGGCTCTGTATTCTGCTGGCTCTTTGAGTCCATTTTCTTATTACTCTTCAGTTTTCTTTGGTGTTGAGGTTAGTAAAAGCAGTCATGGAAGGGATGTTAGGCTTTTGTTGTACGCAGTCATAGCTAGAGAGGAGTGATCACTTGGTATGCCAGATTTGTGAAAATCAAAATACAGAAGTTTTGGTAAAACTGGCATCAGATTTGAAAATCAAATTATTCCAATTTGGCTATAAAGGCACTTTCTAAACATCTTGATGCTTTCAAATGACTGCACTGGTTCCCTAAACCTGCTGTCACGGTTAGGGAGAGTTACAGTTTGAATTTCTGTATGGATGTTGTGAAGTGAAAAAGAAATCATACAGGAGGTAAAGAAGCAGCAACTAGGAAATAAATGAAAAAAGTGCAAGAAGAAAATGAAAATATTTCATGAAGAGCAAATGCCTGTAATTTGGGATGGCATTTAACATACGGGGAACAGCCCTGCTGGGTTCTTCTCTAATGAACTGCTTGTGTCCCAGGGAGACGATCCAACCCTGTTACCACTAGAGGGTACCCTCGCATTTAACATATAGACCCTTGCTTTACATTACTTCGATCACAGCCCTTTTGAAACAAGTGCTATCTACTAAAGAGGCCAGAGAAAGATATTTTCAAAACAGACTGAAAACACCCTAAGCGTATTTTTAAAAGTGGATTGGTACTTAAAGCTGTTTGTTAAGGAAAATTTCAAAACCTCTTGGTATCTCAAATAAATGAAATCTTCCCTATCCTAATCCAGGTAGGGTTTTGTTTTGTTTCCTCAAAATAATGATCACTATCTGCAATGTTTCCTGTTTTCTCAGGGTTTACACAATTAAGATGTTTGGAAATTATTCTGGATCTTGTTATAGTTGCTTTAAGGATACTGAAGAAAATTCAGGGAGGTTTTTAAAACATTCAGCATTGGCCTCATTCTGCAGCAGCTGAAGTCATCTTCTGGAGGGGCATAGTTGGGCATCACTAATTGCAAATCATCCTCTTTTTTGCTCCTCCTCTGGTGCAGAAGCGAGAACAATTTCAAGTCAGTGCTAGCATTTATGCAAAATAAAAATAGACTGACTGTTAATGTATGGTTACAGGGTATGCATTACTATAGCCTATAATTGTAGGGAGGAAAATGTAAAGGTTTGTGGAGTGCACCAGGCAGCAATAAACATGACTCAATCAGATCTTGCCTGCGTGACAAAATATTAGTCAGAGAGGAATAAAAACTCCTGAGTTAGGAAAGATGGGGGTGTAGTGGAAACCAGGCGAGGAAGATGCAAGTGCACAGCTGGGGAGGAAGGTCCTATTGCCACAGTGAAAGGACTTGGTGGGAATTGTCAGTGGGTCTGCAGCTCCTAAAGGCCAGAGCTATTAACAGATCGGGGAGAGAGATCCTTAACAGAAAGGTTAGCTGAAATATGGTAGGAATTGCCAAAGTAGGAAATTAAGTGTTCTGTGAAGGAGTTCATGGGATAATTGGATGCTGTTGAGTGAACAAAGGCACTGGCAAATTATGTCTGTGTAAATATACAGCGTGGTGAAATAACAGTTTATAAAAATTAACTCTCCAATATGTTTATTCCTGAGAAATAAAAATTTGCGGGATAAATTCGTCTAAAAGGTATCATATCAAGGATGATATTGTTTATGGTCACTGCTTGGATCCCTTTATGGTATTGAATAAGAGAAGTATCATTCCCTTGATGGAGTATATGGCAGATTTCCAGTGGACTTCACTGGGATAGGGATCTTGCTGTGTATTTTTAAGGAAAAGAACAGAGTAATGCATATTTGTTGTTAATGACGTGTCTGAAAACAAGGTCAGTGCAGAGCAACAATTTCTCTTCTGCTTGTCTTTACCTTCTGACTTGTGCCTTAACCTGTTAGTTTGAAACCCTCACGTGTGTTCCCAGCAAGCACGATGATGCACATGCATTCAGGGTCCTGCCCCTGTGTGTTTAGATTAACTGCAAAATAGGATGTATCATCTTTAATGTTAACCTCTCTGAAACATGCTTCTTTGGGATGGGAAAGCCCTTAAGATCATGATTGCTTGGGAAAATGTTCTTCTTCATGTCCCTCCTGAAGTCTCAGAAGCTATTGTTGATCTCTATAGCTCCACATGAAACCATGCTATTGATTCTAAAATTGTCATCAGCAGCAGTCAAGATTTTTGTCACTCAAATGTGTATTCTGAAAACAGAGCATGGTGTTTCTTCCCTGGTTCTGTCTGTGCTCTTAGTTTGAAATTGCTGATAGAGGACTGTTTGGCTCTCAAGACAGGTAAAAGTCCTTTCTCTGTAGTGTCTTGTAGTACATGTGAGTACATTGCTTGTTGTAGTACCTATATGTCTCTGCTTCCTCCCTAGCCCATAACTTCTGGAGGCGTGTTACTTGGTAGTTTGCTTGCTTGCAGCAACTGACCAGTTCTGGCTGGTTTTCTTGCCTTTTGGCACTCTCTTCACACTGGTTTCAAAGGTTATGTCCACGAAGTGCAAATCAGTTCCATGTCAAGCTGTTTGAGATGCTTTAAAGTAGACCTGCTGACATTCTCCTTACAGAAATACAGGGCCAACCTGTCCAGGTAGAGACTAACTAAAAAACAACCCCAATATTTTTCCTAGAATCTGAGCATCTTTAGGTATGTTTACAGGACAGTGTATTGTGTTGTGTCAGCATACCAAGTGCAGTGTTGTATTTCTTCTTGTATGGATTATCACGTTCCCAGATCCCTCAGTGACTGAGCTTTCTTCGGGTGAAAAATTGTGAAATGCCCTTTTTTGCAGACCAACTCTGTCACTGAGAAATCCCATGAATAATTCTAAGTGAGAAACAGACCTGCGGACTTTGCAGTCTGCTCACAAGCAGAAGAAGTTTCTCTGAATAAATAATTGGTTGGGAATCAGCCAGCCCCCTCAACGTGTTACCAAATCCTTCTCAAAAGAAAAGTTTGGCCTTGTGGGAAACTAATCGCACATACAAGTTTTTTGAACACACCAGAGATAGGATTTTTAAATTCAATGAAAACAAAATATTATTACATATTGAGCAGTGAACAAGAGAAAGAACATGTAGCCATTTAGTGACAGACTGCTAAAATGTACTGTTGTGTTATCAAAGCAGGGATATTAAGAGAGGAAGGTTGAATGCGAATATACCTCTGGTGGCACTATAATTTCTTTGCACCGTTTCAGAGGTACCATTTCTGAGGAAATTCCTACTGGCAGGAGTGCCTGGCGTTGCTCTTCTGGCTGCTGTCCCACCACTATGTCTAGGCTACAGCGTGCCCAGGATGGAAAGTAGTGGGCTTGAAGTACCTTTGCACTGCAGAAATTTATGGCTGATGGATCAGTCTCAGCTTTTGTCCAGCTTATAGAAAGCTGTTCCCTGGGGCTGCTCCAAGAGAGGTGGAAAAGAGAAGCAGAGAAGTGACAAGATGTCATTTTTTGCCTCGCATGCTGAGTTTCACTCTTTTTGTGTGAGGCAAACAAGAATACTGCAAGCTACAGAAGGGCCCAAGTGTGTTTTGCCCCTGATGTAGAGGGGTTGGTCCTTTGCTGCTGCTCAGAGCCCTCATAAACAGATGGGAGATTTTATCCTGGCCTTTAACAGGAGTGTGCTCTGATGGAAAAGCATGACATATGGACACAGAGAAATGGCCGTGCCATGGCCCTGCACCACAAGACATCTCAGGAGCAAAACTGAATGGGATTCTTTAAAATATAGTAAGGTGAAGGAAGCAATGTTGCATATATTAAACTCATCACTGAGTCCCAAACGTGAGCAAGACAATGGTGATTTTCCCAGGAGTGTCCGTGAGGAAGCTGACTACTGCCTGTGGGACAGGGCTCAAATAGAGCACAGGAGATAAAACCAAAAGCCACACGTATGAACAGAAAGCATAAAAAACACATATTGCAGATTCTGCTTAGGTGAGCACTCTCTATTTCCCTGGAAAAGGCAATCTTGGGCAAAGAGCGTGGCCTCTAGGGCAGCTCGGGCCCCAGCATTTAAACAATTCACCAGGCATATGTTTCCCAAGTAGAAACTTGTCGTGTGGAGGCTAAGACATGGGACTGTACCCCTGCAGTCAATGTGAGTGGGCTGCTGTGCCAGCAGCAAACTTTAGAGCAAGGGACAATACAGAGCCTGAATTCCTTCTTGGAAAAGTGCTTCTCCCACTGCAGATGGCCAGGCACACTCTTCTGGTGGAGGATGTCCAAGGACGCTAGTCTCCCCAGGCCTATGTTCAAGTTTGTGTCTATCCAGCATAGTCTAAGATGCTGCATTTTTGTTGCTATCAATGGTATAACAGCCAGAAATATCACAGCTTTGCTTTCAGATGTCAGACAGAGTTTGCAGAGCTGACGGTTAGAGAAGTCACCTTTTCTTTCCAAGGCACAGACAGAAAAATACTTTTGTTGTTTGTGTTACTTTTCAGGGAAGAAAAAAAAAAGGTACTACAAAAGCCCTACTCTCAATGGTGAAAATATGGGTAAGTCTTCTGCCTTCTGTGAAATCTCCCAAGCTGACACCAGTTTGGGCTGTGGCACAGTGTCACTGTCAAGCCCCTTTGTCCAGTGAGAGTGCCCCATTTACAAGTCTGGGTACTTCCTATTTCCATGGCAGATGAAGGAACTGAGGACAAATAGGAAAAGCAAATCAGGTCCCAATGCAAGTTTCTTTTGCTTTGTGGCTACCTTATTTCAAATACTACTAAAGGAGTTTTGGAAAAGGTATGTAAACATGTTGGACTTCCACACCGTACTCAGAGCTGCAGTGCTTTGGCAGAGATGTGGTGCCACATTTTTTGTATTTTTTTTTTTTTCCCCCCAGATTTTTCTGGGGAGAAGATAAAGTAACATGCTGAGTGCACCCTGTAGTAGCTCTGTGCATGTGGATGAACCCTGCACACCTTTATTCCCCATATCACTGGCTCAGCTGAGTAGTTGGAGTGCTCCCAGCTGCTCAGACAAGCAGCCTGCAGTGCTCCCAGCCAGGTGTGTTTAGATAGTTCTTTCACTTTAAATCTGTGTTCATGAGCAGATCTGACCACAAGCTAATGGCTCTAGTTTTGCCTACCAAATTATATTCTATTAATCTTAATTTCTAAAAGTAAAGGTGCTGCCTGCAGCACAGGAAGACTGGGCATCATCCACAAGCCCAGTACAAATCATAACCACTGCTTCATGCAAGATTTCTGCAACTGAAGTTTCTCTACTGAGAAAGCAGATAGTAAAATGATTTATGCTTCCTGTTAGCTGCTCAATGATATGATCAGTTAAATAGGTTTCAGTATTTAATTATTACAGAGAACTCATTCATTTGGATCATATGTCTTGAAAGACACCTGAGAGATAAGAAAACAGCATACCATAAATAGTCTTTAGGTCCTTTCATCTGCTGTTTGATATAGCTCCTCAACAGTTGCTGCCCAGACTCTTAAGTTAACAACCCAACTTTCTGGCCTTGCTTACGCCACCTTCTCTGCACCAGGCTCTGCTTGCTGCAGGTAGAGTCACCTACCCTCTCCCAGATGGGGCCAAGGAAATAATTCAGCAAGCTGAAAGCAGGCTCCATTCTGCTGTTGCATTTTATGTGTGAGGAGAACTTGTCAAGCAACACCTGCTGGAACAACATGCAGTGACTGTATCTCCTGTGTCAGTGATGAATACGGACGGCCAAAGATTTCCAAAACATAAATAATTCAGCTCAATCCTTTCTAGGTGCAGGAGAATGAATTGCTGAAGGCCCAGCACTTGAAGGAAGTTCAGGGTGTTAACCCAGCTGCACTTGGTCTCTCCCTGTGAAATTATGGCAGAAGTTGCTCCTCAGATGGCTTTATATTTGCATTTTAATTAAATATTTATTGTTCCTCCTCCTGCAAGGAACCATTATGTGGTAGACATCCTATATATTTTTATATTCCCATTTTCTCCTAGTTTACATGTACTACTGCCCGAAATAAACATACTCAATCATAAAAAAATCATCATTTCCAAGGTTATTTGAGCATTTTCTTTCCTGAGGTTTCATCCAATTAGCATTTGTTTTTTTAAAAATATTATAATTTCCCTGAAAATGAGGGAAAAGTAGAGAGAGGGAGAAGAAGCAGGGCAGATATTTATGAGCCAGTGCAAAAACATGCTATTAATTATAAAGCTGTGCACTTAGGGTGCTTTTCCTCTGAGTACCTTAAAATGCAGGACATAAATTAATTGTAAATGCACCTTCCCCAATCTCTCTGAAGTAGGTATTGCTAATTGAACTTCATAGACAAAGCAACTGAATGGCAAAGTAATATATTTCAAAACCCTAATAAGTCCTTCAATGCATTTATTAGCTGTATCAGCAAGCACAATTTAATACAAGAACTTTAAAGTGCAGTCCTAAGAGAGGGCCCATTGGTGCCGCGCTTGAAGGGACCTGAAAGAAGATAACTTGTTCACAGAAATGTTTGAGGTCAATCCTGAACACGATTTTTCAAGCTATTGCACAAAGAAAACAAGCCCTGAGCCACCACTCGTCTCCTGCATAGCCCGGACGCGTGAGCATGCTGCTGGGTGACTGCTGTGGCAGCGCACTGCTAGGCTTCGTGGGAGAAGCCACCAGATAAATGCCTTCCGTATCAGATAAAACCAGGAGTGCAAAATCAAGCCTGTCTCCACTGAGGGCTCTCACCTTAAACAGTGCAACCTCAAATGCTCTCTCTGACGAAGCGAAGCAATCACAGATGGTTCTTGGGAGAGTGTCTGAGGAGTCTTCCAGCACAAGAGGCCATTAGATGCTTAAAGGCCAACTATTGCTCACACAGAGTTGCAGTCAGTGGAGCTATATACAGAATGGGATTTGATCCACGCAGGAGAAGTGGCAGCAACTGGCTCTAAATGGATAATAACAGCAGCCAGCTCCAAGACCCAGTGTGTTGCAGTTTAACTCTGAAGAGGTTTGTGTGACACTGCCACATCATCTTCTCGTGCTGCTCTATCTATTCTTTCCTTGAGTGATTGAGGCTGTGTGCAGTGTAGACAAGTTGGGTTGTTTTTTTGGTCTGTAGAGATAAGGAGGAATTTTGTCGCTGCACTTGTTTGCTCTATTATGTTGCAGAGAAAAAGCCAGGTTTTTGCTGTAGCCCTGTATGCAGGGCAGCTGCAGGATTAGGCCCAGAAGTGGACTCCAGGATCAAAAAAGGGGGACTGAAGAAAGCTCAAAACAAGGACAAAAGCCAGGAATTGACACAGAGCAATGGTTACTGCGGACAGGTTAAAAAGGAAGAATGTTTAAAAAGCAAACAAAAAAGAAACAAAACAAACCCAAAACCAACCAACCAACAAAAAAAATCCCAAACAAATGGGAGGGAGGTGGAGAGGGAACTGTAGAGACACTGGTAGGTTTTGCATGGTTGGATTGATTAAAGCACATCCTCAATGGGGCAACTACTGTAAATGAATCTGGCGAGCGAGAGGCAGTATCCTGGCTGTTACAAGTGCATGAGCTTCTAGGGGCTTATTTTCAGTAAATGCCCACAATGAGAAAACTCACCAGTGCTTCATCAACTTGTACTGCTTTTGCATTTGCTAATTCACATTGAAAAACAGGGTTTTGAGGTTCAGTTGGGTTGCAACTTTTATTGCAAATTTAATCACAAATGTAAACTAAGCAAATATATCTCCTGGGATAATGAACTCTAAACTAGGCACTGTGTTGTCATGCTGGAATATTTCTTGCCCAGATTTATCCCATGTACTTACTAAACTGCCGTAAGTGTTCTTTTAGAACCCATAAATTTTTTTACTGCCCTATTAAATCTAAATTAAATGCTTTTTTTGAGGCATTTATAGACCTACCATTTGCTCCAGCAGGGAATATGCAAAAGAACTGTTTTAAAAGAAATCAGGGCATATTCTCAGGAATACTTTAATAAAGGTAGGGAAGAGCCAGCACTGCACTAGGCATCACTGCAGGTGTTCCTGGGCTTTACTGTTTGATTCTGGTTTTGCTGATTAAAGAGCCTTGCTAAATTTGGATGGGAGCTGTGAACAGTTCCATCTTTACAGCAGTACTGACAAATAGGGTTCAAACTGTAGCTGTTTGGGTTATGCCAGGCACGGATCATCTCCCAAACCCGCTCTTGTCAGGTTACTGGGAAGCTGCAAAACAACTCTGTGTTTCTGCCTCTCACCAGCTTGAGCTGCCTTTTCCAGTGGGACCGCTCAGACCTTGGTGTTAGCTGTTGCTGCCAATTTGGATCTTTCTGCAGTTTAAGAAAGTACCTAAGTTATAAGACTGTTGTGGGAAATTGCATGAATATTAGTAGCTTCTGCATCTTCTCTGTTAGACATGGTCATATTGAAGGAGGGTTGAGGATGTCAAGTCTAATAAATGCTGTTGTCACTATATAATTGGGGTTATAGTGCTGTTAAGACTGTAGTGATGAAGTGAGAAAATGCGGTCAGTTAGCTAATGTGCCAAATGCCCAGATATTGCTATTAAAAGGGATCGCACAGAGGGAGAGGAATTTTGCTGTTCATCTTTACCCATGGCTGTTGTTACCAGGTGATTTTGAAAGGTTCTTTTCAGGTCTGCTACAATGAATTTAGGATGTTCTCACCTATGCCTCTCCTGCATTCAGGATGGAGGTGCAGGACGTTTGCACTGCTGGAGATGTTATTTCAGTGTACTTCTGACTTTATCCTGAGACAAAGTCACATTAGCAGCTGCTCAGAAACTCTCTACAGATGTAGACTGTGGACCAAATCCTCTCCCTACTGAAATCACTGTGAGGTGGGCCATTGGTGTCAGGGGGGCTAGGATGTCATAGGTGATGTCCTTTGCCTTTTGGTCTTTTTTACATAACTGCCTGAATTGTTTGAAACAAAAAAGGCAGCAGCAGCACAGAATGTCGCAACCTGCCCATTTTATTGGCGACTAATGCTGAATTTGTCCTTGGATGTATTTGCTTTTACTACACAATAGCAAATACCTTGCCATGTCAGTGCTGATGTTTCAATCTAACCCCCNNNAGTTGTTATTTTTCAATCTAACCCCCCCCCCCATTTTTTATTTTTTTTTTTGAGTGATGCAAGCAGTTCTCCCAAATAACAGCATCAGGGTTACTATGGCTACAGCTTTGCATTGTTAGGTTTAGAGTGTGGCAAAAAAGAAAAATTAGTCCCAAACTCACTGTTAAATGCTACTAATAAAAGCAGGAACCAGTGGAGATACACATTAGCTCCTTTACGTATCTCAGAACACTGTCTGAAATGAGTCTGTATTCCTTTAGTCATATGCCTGTTTTCTCCTAAGCTACTAAATTCAGGGTAGTGTGAAGTCCTGAAACCAGGGTATGAGGGTTAGGGTTTGGGCTTTTTTTCAGATATTTAATATTTTTCTGGAAATTGAAGGCATTTTTTGCAAGGTGTCTGTTACCACCCTATATTAAAAAAAAAAAAAAAAAAAAAAAAAAAAAAAACTCTATTACCTTTTTT